>CM071596.1:19000000-19327500 GCA_036435485.1 Saposhnikovia divaricata | reverse complement strand
AAATCATCCTTATGGGAACATCTACTTATCTACTCTACTTCTTTGGGTGCTACCTTGAGCACTCTATTACTTCCATTTTTCGTTCTTCCACTTGGCCAAAACTGGTTTATACTAATGCCATGACATTTCTTGGTTTTGTTTCCATGGCTTCTTTTGCTTCCATTATCTTCTCAACCTCCTACGCATGTTTGCTATTTATCTATCTAATTTTAGCTCTGTTCTTTTCCGGAAAATTGGTACTATGTTTGATACGAAACACAAACTCGTTTAGAATGAGGCGAAACAACAGCTATAGTAACTTGCAGGTGCGCGTTGATGTTCCTCGTAATCAAGCCTTTTCCAGCAATGTACATGCTCTGCCGGTGTAACACAATAATGTGGATCATTTTTACCATTTGTTCAATGCATGACTCATCTTGTGATACCAGTTTTATGATTTTTCTTAGTACACGTGAGAATTAGGAAGAGGAGACAGGAAGGAGAGTTGGGAAAGAGTTTGTCAGTTTATATTTGAAAATTAGTTGTGGAAGGAAGGGGCAAAAAGTTTATATAGGGTTAGTTCACTCTGTTTTTTAATGCATTGCATTACTCTTGAGGGGTGTGATTTATTAAATAATGAATGTATTTAATAAATAAGCATTATTTAATTATTAAATAATGAATGTATTTAATAAATAAGCATTATTTAATTATGTATTTGTAGGAATCAAATTCGAGATAAAGTTAAATAAATTAAATTAAATTAAATTAATTTTATACAATTATGTAATTGAAAGTAATCAAATCCGAATTTAATATAAATAAATTTAATATTTTGATAGTATTGCACGTCATCCAAACATGTTTTCCACATTAATAATTAAATTAGAGAGAAAGATAAAAGATTAAGAAGAGAATTAATATTGCTTCAAGTCTGTCTACATGCTCAAGTTTGATACCTATTTATAGGTACATCACATGGAGGAGGTTACAAGGATTATGAAAAATAAAAAATCCTAAAAATATCTAAAGTCAAAATTCTTGAGTTACAAAAAATTGAACGATCATGATCTAGAACATTCTAGAAGACATTCACTCATAACAAATTTAACAAATTTTGGATCGAAAATAAAATTATGTATATAATTATGTATATATATGTTAGAAATAATAAAAAAATCAGGAAGGAAAATTAATAAACACTAGAAAAGTACAATATTTTTAGTGAAGGGATAAATCCTTCCATTTTAAGAGTATGAATGTATTTAAAGCATTCTCATTGGTATTCTAAGAATATTTTGCACCTTCTTGAAAGTAAAAGACACATCATGTCAATTTTTAAAAAAAACTAGAACACGCTTACTTCTTTACATTAAAATTCTAACAAGAAAATTAAAGTATTAAGGAGCTTGAAAAATGAATTGATATAAATTTTAAGACATTCCTTAGTTATCATTATTTAAGTTAAAATATGTACGCTGTGACAAAAAATTATGTGAAAGTATTTTTTTTGGTTTTAGGCTTCAGTTAAAGATATGTAAAAATTGAAAATAAATTAATTTATAATATTTCTTTGGAGTGAATAAATCAATGTAGAGGCTAGACGTGTCTGATTGATAAGCAATCCTTAACCTAATATTGTGCAAAACAAACAAGGGATAAATACTTTTAAAGGAATAATGGTATAGCAGAATAATTAACATACCTGACCTATGATCCTTGCAAACATTCCAGGCCTATGATCCTTGTTAAACATGGACCGTTAGTACAGTTTTTGCACCCTTAATTTTGACTACCTACTGGAAAAGAGAACTGGAATACAACTTTTAAGGCTGAAAAGAATTGCTGAAAAGGATCTCAACACTTTAGCTATTTTGCCTTCATATACTCCCTGTTACAATTTGTCTTTCACAATTTGCATCCTAATGGCTGTTACCGGAAAAGCTGTGACATTCCTCCTAAGTGTCCTGCAAATAATGTATCAGTCCCCTACCTCCCCGCTCCATGTAAACCTCCAAATCATGCTTTATACTAATGCCGTGACATTTCTTGGTTTTGTTTCCATGGCTTCTTTTGCTTCCATCATCTTCTCAACCTCCTACGCATGTTTGCTATTTATCTATCTAATTTTAGCTCTGTTCTTTTCCGGAAAATTGGTACTATGTTTGATACGAAACACAAACTCGTTTAGAATGAGGCGAAACAACAGCTATAGTAACTTGCAGGTGCGCGTTGATGTTCCTGATAATCAAGCCTTTTCCAGTAAAGTACATGCTCTGCCGGTGTAACACAATAATGTGGATCATTTTTACCATTTGTTCAATGCATGACTCATCTTGTGATACCAGTTTTATGATTTTTCTAAGTACACGTGAGAATTAGGAAGAGGAGACAGGAAGAAGGAGAGTTGGGAAAGAGTTTGTCAGTTTGTATTTGTGGAAGGAAGGGGCACAAAGTTTGTATAGCGTTAGTTGACCCTGTTTTTTAATGCAATGTATATTTGTATCTACTCTTGAGGAGTGTGATTTGTTGTCAATAACACAAAAGTACCTACACTGTGTCTCTCTCTGTTGTCTCTCTCTGTTTTGCCATGCACTACACACTTTTGTTAATTTTTTTTTTCAAGGTATTACACTTGTCTTCTAACTCATGGTAAAAAGAAACTTTTGATTTGATCCGGCTAGATTTGTTTTAATTTAATGGAATGAATTTGCATTTTGTTAAAAAAAATGTTGTGGAATAAAAACTAGGTTATGAATATGACGGCTAGGGTTTGTGTGTATTTAATGCTAAGGGTGGTTGAGCTTCGAGCTTTAATGGCTGTTTCTGCGTATCGAGACTAATCGGTCCTCACAGAGTGCCTATGTATCTCGTATTGAGAATCAAGTCAAGACGTAGTTCTGAGATGAGGGGTCTGGCCCTTTATATAGGCTGAGAAGCCTAAGAATTATGGTAGGAATAGGAGACTTGGTGGGCAAGCCACCGCCTCAAGGAAGGTTCTGGATCTATTCCTTTTAGGAATCAGTTTCCATGTTGAGATATGTATCCTGGGGGCTAAGTCAGGCAAGAGTTATATCCTTGTTTGACTCTTACTTGCTGAGCTGTTTATTACCCCTAATATTAATTACGAAATTAATATTATAATTAGGGTTTGGGCCCATCTGGTGGGCCCCACGTTTGGACCATTCTAGGTCTAATTAATGCCACATTAAATGTGTCTTTAGGGCTTACTTTTAGCCCATATCATTTGCCCCCCAACTTCTAGGAAAACTGATCAGGTTTTCCTTGAAGTTTTAACGGCCTTATTCGAGACTTGGGTCAGGGTTTATTGCTCTTACACGAGTATTTTCAACAATATCATCTTAATGTAAAGCGTGGAGCGACCGACGCATTTACGACGATGTTGAACGACACTAAACGGTGTTAAACGGCACTACACAGCGCTACTCAGCCTTAAACAACGCTTAAACAACGTTAAACGAAGTCGAACGGCATTTAAACGGCACTAATGGCACTAATCGGCGCTAAACAGTGCTAATCGGCACTAATCCGTGCTTAAACGGCACTAATCTGTGCTAATCAGCACTAATCGGTGCTAACAGGCACTAAACTGTGCTTAAACGGCACTAATCCGTGCTAATCGGCACTAATCGGTGCTAACAGGCACTAATTTCAAACTCATATTTCACTTCTCTTGATTACCAAATCAAAAAAAAAAACAAATAACAAAAAACGAAATTTTGCGAACCCAACTCGAACATCGCTGTCGGTCGGCCGGGCAAAAACCCGTACCGACCATCACTCCCGGTCGGTTGGAGGGTGTTACAAGGGGCCGGTCGGCTGGTTTTTTTCCGGTCGACCGGTTTTCTTCGGTTGGCCGGTTTTTTTCGGTTGGCCCGGTGTTTTTTTTTTATATGAAACAAGAAAAACTCGCATCGATGATCGAAGTCAGTCGGCCGGAGGGTTCCCAGCAGGTCAGTCGGCTGGTGTTTCGATCGGCGGGTGCGAACCCGTACCGATGATCGATACCGGTCGGCCGGAGTGCTCCCGGAGGGCCGGTCGGCTGGGGACCCGGTCGGCTGAAAAATTTCCCCTTTATATATATATATATATATTTTTTATCGAACCCATACCGACCGTCGACGTCGGTCGGCCGACGTGTGCCCGGAAGGCCGGTCGGCTGGGACACCGGTCGGCCGGTTCAATATCTGTGCCGGCGGTTGATTCCGGTCGGCTGGAGGGCTTCCCGGAGGGCCGGTCGGCCGGGACTTCGATCGGCTACGAAAAATTTTATTCTCCATTTCTTTGGGACAATGGTTGGCTTGATCTCTATCAGTGATTTTGATCTTCACGTACCTACATCAACCATCGACCTGGAATCGACTTGGTTACTGTTAGTGATTTTCAATTTTTGCATACCGGCTACGACCATCGATATGGAATCAATGTTTGGCCATTCATGGCTAGAGTTACTTATTTCCGCATACCGATATCGATCATCGATATGGAATCAATATTGGCCATTCATGGCTCTAGTTATTTACTTTCGCATACCGATATCGATCATCGATATGGAATCAATATTGGCCATTCATGGCTCTAGTTATTTACTTTCGCATACCGATATCGACCATCGATATTGAATCAATATTGGCCATTCATGGCTCTATTTGAGGTTTATATAGTACCTTGATTCACATCACTAATCCGGTGCTTAGTATTAATCTTCCCTTTAAACTTTTCTTAAGCATACTTAGCTTTCAAAGCTCATCTGACTACTCTGGTAGAATATTTTGCCAAAAATTCTTCGTTTCTCTCCCAACATATCATGAGTTTTAACGACTCTTTCCGTCCATAACAGATAACTTTTGCTCCCTTTTCGTATTTAAACGATACTTGACCTGTAAACGCGAACCGAGCTGTGTTTCAACCTGAGATTACATGTCACCTTTTCCTTATAAAAGGAGGGGAGCATCCTTTATTTCTCTTCACTTCTTCACTTCTCAAACTTTCTTAAGTTCTAAAGCTCTTGAGTTCTCTAGTTTCCAAGCTTCCAAGTTCAAGATTCGAGTTTCAAGATTCAAGGTTCAAGATGGCTGACAAGCAAGCTGCTGCCCCCCAACTCTCCATGGAGGAGGCTTTCAGAAAAAGGAGCATGGCCCGAACAATGAAAGGTAAGCTAAAACTCATGCCCCCTAAATATATTGAACGTCGGTTTGAGTCTACGCTAGATTTGCTAAACACTATGGGAGAGTCATTCCCAAACAGCTCCAACTTAGTTGCTTTAAATAGCCCTTCTAAATTAAGAAAGAAGGATGTTGAGAAGATTAGAAACACTTATGGCTTTCCAAGCGCCATCAAAGTATGCTTCCTAATCCAGGAGACAGAACCTGCAACTGGCATCCCGAAAGGATTTGCGTCATGAAAGGAGCATTGGAGGCGGGATTTAGGTTCCCCGTCCACACATTTATCATCAGGTTCCTGGCAGAACTTCAAGTCCATCCTTGCCAACTTTACCCTAATTCTTGGAGGTTTCTGATCATTTTTTTGTTAAGATGCCACGAGTTGGAAATTCCTTGGAGTACAACCATGTTCAGAAGCATCTTCACGGTCAAGAACTCTCCTGAGACTAAGCCGGGGTGGATCGGCTTTCAGCTTAGAAGCAAGCTTCCACATATAGTAAACTCTTTCTTCTTCCCTAACTCCCACCATTCCTGGGAGAGGGACTTTGTTGTTTTAGAGTGGGAAGGTGGCGACTGGGGTCACTTCTTCGTTAAGAGATTCGGAATTGTGGAGGATAGTTCACACTTCATGTGTGATCTTGACCTCAAAGAGTTGGCAGACCGAGATAGGCTACTTGCTGATGATGGTCGCACCCACTATAAAACCATCTTGACAGAAAAGAAACTCATTGAAGCTGGCTTAAGCTTCCTTTCTTTAGAGGGTAATTTTTCTTTCATTCTACCATTATGAACTATGTTAGTTCTTATTCCAATGTTTTCCCTTCATTTTTCAGCTGCTGAGGAGATAGATAGCCGACCCGAAAATCAACCTCAAGTTACTAGAAGAATGATAAAGAAGGCGACAGAGCAACTGAACCCTCCTGACCGAAGGGTTCCTTCATTCCTAGAGGGATGTTCCCAAGGGGGGAAAAGGTCCCGTAACGCTGGTGAGAGCATGAGAGTCCCTTTTGCCCCAGATTGGGGTATCTGTGAGCAAGACTCCATCTTAGGGAGTACCGATTTAGCCGTGTCTTGGTCCAGGCTCTCAATCACCGCCCCTGATCTCCTAACGGTAATGGCAGGGGACAAGGTTGACGAAGCTGAGCGTCTTGGTGCTCAAGCTCTTTATCAGGTACCAACTTTTACATTCGATCTCCTTGTCTGCACTTTTTTAAGAAGATGTTTTGCTAATTTCTCTATTACAGGCCAATGCTTATCTTCAATCTGCTACTCGTCAAGGCCGAGCCTATAGGGACAGCAATGAGGAACTGAAGAAGGAGCAAGCAACGTTCAAGGAGCAAATCCAAGATCTGAACTCTAGAGTTGTTCGATCTGAGGCCAACAGCTTATCTTATCAAAAGCAACTTCACTCACTTGGCAGGAAGAAACTTTCTGATGCTAACAAGATAATTGACTCGTATCGCAAGTCGGAGGATTTCATGAATTTTATGGACAAGCATGATGATGAGGTGCGACCTTTTAACATGTCAGTTGGGTGGAACAAAGCTATTGGCGTTGTGAGCAACAAGTACCCTTCGGTAGTGAATCCAGCGGACTTCCCCTGCCCTACCTGGGCTGTTACTAGCGGAAATCAAGACGCGGATCCTGCGTCAGGCTCTGGGGGTAGCCGCCGTCCTTCTGGTATGAGGAAGGCACCCAATGTTGTTAGCTCTAGTTCGACCTCTTCCCGTTCTGCTGGGAAGAAAGCTATGTCAGAGAGGGAAGCAGCTGCAAGGCGAGCTTTTCCCGGCAAGCAACTTCGTGCTAGAGTCGATTCATCAACCGAGACTTCAGAAGAGGAAGGGGACGCGGCAAAGAGAGGGAAGCAGCTGATGGAGACGGAGGCCGAAGAAGCTGAGGAAGATGAGGAGAGCTCCGGGGAAGAAAGCTCCGAGGAAGAAGAGGGCGAGGAGGTGGTGGAGGAATCCGCCGAAGAGTGAGTGGCCTTGCACGGCCTTGTTGGCCGTTTGTGGCTTTATGTTTTTCTACTTTCAATCAAGGTCCTTCGGGACTTAACTTTTATTTGGTGATGTAATTTAACTTTGACCTTAGCCCCATGGGGGTGTTTATTTATGCACTTGTTTCATTTCCACTTGTGTATCTTTATTTTCGTTACTTGGTCATCTTTGACTTGCACTCATCAGGTGCTTGGCACATAAATAAGATTACACAATCACAAATGGAAAACAAACTTGCATTAATAACTTGAAGCGGGTTCAACCCTTACATAAATACTCTATCCCCTATTGGGAGCAACATGCTCTACAATGGTTTCATGGAACCTTATTTCTACTTCTCCTAATAGATGGATAAAAGCCAAGTCCTTACTAGGAAGGCTTACACATAATAAATCTTGAGGTTCACTGCATGCCAAGTTCGGGGTACCTCAACCCCATCTAACGTTTCCAGCTTGTACGATCCTCATCCCAGCACCTTCTTGACTCGATACGGTCCTTCCCAGTTTGGGGCTAGCTTGCCTTTCTGGCCAACTCCTGAGGCTTCTATCTTCCTTAGAACCAAGTCACTTTGTCGAAAGAACCTCTTCTTAACCCTTTGGTTGTAGTGGAAAGATGCCTTCTTTTGATGCTCAGCGTTCCTGGCATTTGCTTCATCCCTGACTTCATCAATTAGATCTAGGGCGAGCCTCATGCCTTCTTCATTGGTCTCTTGTTCATATGCCTCAACCCGAGGTGATGCATGCATGATCTCTAAGGGCACCACTGCCTCGGCTCCGTAAGCGAGTAAAAACGGGGTTGCTCCTGTTGTTACCTTACAAGTGGTGCGATATGCCCAGAGTATAGGCAATAGCTCATCCACCCAAGTGTTCCTTGAGCGTTCAACCCTTTTCTTTAGTCCATCAAGGATAATTCGATTGGCTACCTCGGCTTGTCCATTAGCTTGTGGATGTGCTACTGAAGTAAAGCGAAGCTCAATAGCATTTTCTTCACAATATTTTTTGAACTCTTCATTGTTGAACTGGGTTCCATTATCCGTTACAAGGATTCGTGGAATTCCATATCTGCAGATGATGTTCTCCCAAAAGAACTGAGCAACTTGCTTGGTGGTTATCTTGGCTAGAGGTTTAGCCTCAATCCATTTAGTGAAATAGTCAATGGCCACTATCAAAAACTTCCTTTGGTCTGACGCCATAGGGAAAGGACCAAGTATGTCCATCCCCCACATGGCGAATGGTATGGGAGAGTTTACTGAGGTTAACATCTCAGGCGGCTGCCTTACAATGGGGGCGTGCTTTTGACATCGATCACACTTCTTGACATAACTTTGCGCATCTGCCAACATCTCAGGCCAATAGTATCCCAGACGAGTGATCTTGTGGGCTAGGGCTCTGCCCCCCAAGTGTTGCCCACAGATTCCTTCGTGAACTTCTTCCAAGGCTTCTTTAGCCTCTTGGGGCCTTAAACACTTCAAGTACGGGATAACAAACGATCTCTTGTACAGGAGGCCTTCGATCAGGGCATATCCTGTTGCTCTTACTGACAGTTTTCGTGCCTCCAAGGCATTGTCAGGGAGCCATCCACTCTCGAGGTGAGCTTTGATAGGATCAATCCAGCAACTTCCTACATCAATAGGTGCCACCAACTTGGAGTCGATAGTCGGGGCCTTCAAGACCTGGAAGTAGACACTCCCTGCATAATTCTCAATTTCAGAAGAAGCAAATTTAGACAAAGCATCAGCTTTAACGTTCTCTTCTCTCGGGATGTGTTCAACATAGCATTCCTCAAACTGAGTCATAACTGCTTTTACGACTCTCAGGTATTTTGCCATAGTCTCATCCTTGGCCTCAAATTCGCCATTCACTTGCGAAACTACCAGTCTTGAATCTCCACTTACTTTGAGGTTCTTGGCCCTCATGACTCTAGCCAAGCCCAATCCGGCTATCAATGCTTCATACTCAGCCTCATTGTTGGTAGTAGGAAAATCCAACTTCAAAGCATACTCAACTGTGAACCCATCGGGGCTTTGCAGAACCAAACCTGCACCACTAGATTTTGTTTTTGATGCTCCATCAAAATAGAGCACCCAATATTCCTTCTGATCAATTACAAGTTCTTCATCTTTATCTCCACTTTCAGAGGTGGTTACTATCTCCTGCCCCCCGACTTCTTGGTTGACAATGGTGCATTCAACCACGAAGTCAGCCAATGCCTGAGCCTTGATGGCTGTCCGAGGTTTATACGTGATATCGAACTCTCCTAACTCAACTGCCCATTTGATTAGCCTTCCACTGGCTTTAGGGCTATGCAATATGTTCCTCAATTGTTGGTCTGTCAAGACTTGAATTTTATGTGCCTGAAAATAAGGTCGCAATTTTCTCGAGGCTGTCACCAAGGCTAAAGTGAACTTTTCGATAGCCGAATAATTCAACTCAGCTCCATGCAATACCTTGCTCACATAATAAATCGGTTTCTGAATCTTTTTCTCTTCTCGCACAAGGACAGCACTCAATGCTTGTTCAGATACCGCCAGGTATAGGTAGAGAGTCTCCCCGGGACTTGGTTTGGCCAACAACGGGGCTTCAGCCATGTACTTCTTCATCTGCTCAAAGGCCTCTTGGCTTTCTGTAGTCCACTCAAAATCTTTCACTTTCTTCAAGGCCTGAAAGAAAGGCAAGCACTTATCACCAGACTTGGAGATGAATCTCCCTAGGGCTGCAACTCGGCCAGTTAGTTTCTGTACATCTCGTATAGAGCGGGGTGGTTCCATGTCCAAAATTGCTTTGATCTTGTCAGGATTGGCCTCTATGCCTCTCTTCGAAACCATCAACCCCAAGAATTTTCCTGATCCAACACCAAAAGCACACTTGGCTGGATTCAACATCGTCTTGTGGTGCCTTAGCACTTCGAATGCCTCTCTGAGGTGCTTAATGTGATCTGCCTGGCAAAGGCTCTTGACCAACATGTCATCAACATAGACCTCCATGGTTTTTCCAATTAGATGGGTAAATATCTTATTTACCAATCGCTGGTAAGTTGCTCCTGCATTCTTTAGACCAAAAGCCATAACGAGATAACAAAAAACTCCAAAGTCGGTTATGAAAGATACCTTAGGGATGTCATCCTTGTGCATCTTAATTTGATTGTAGCCGCTGAACCCATCCATGAAGCTTAACATCTCATGTCCAGCTGTGGCATCTATCAACATGTCTATCCTTGGCAGGGGAAAACAATCCTTTGGACAGGCATCATTCAGATCGGTAAAATCAATACACATCCTCCACTTTCCATTAGCCTTCTTGACCATCACAGGGTTAGTTAACCATTCGGGAAACTGAATCTCTTCAATGAAACCAGCTTCCAACAACTTATCAACCTCTTGCTTAATGGCCTCTTGCCTTTCAGGAGCAAAATTCCTCTTTTTCTGTTTTATCTTCTTCCGTTCAGGATCAACATTCAACCTATGAGTTATAAGTTGGGGGTCAATCCCCGGCATGTCAGCTGCTGTCCAAGCAAACACGTCACTATTCTCTTGCAAGAACGTTGTCAACTCGCCCTTCAGGGGTTCCTTTAGAGATGCTCCTATATAAGTAACTTTCTCAAGATCGCCTAGCTTTAGAGGTATGGGAACCAAATCCTCTGCTGGCTTACCTCGGTGTTCATCATCATCACGGACATCCATGTCTTCAATCGGGAGTACCTGCCCCCAACTCCATCAGATCTCAGTGCGGACACATAGCAGCTCCTTGCCATTTTCTGGTCACCTTTCTGTTCTCCAACTCCAATCCGGGTTGGAAACTTAATCTTCATGTGATAGGTAGAGGCAACAGCCTTGAACGCATGAAGTCCAGTCCTTCCCAGGATTGCATTGTAGGTAGAGGATGCCTTAATCACCAGAAAATTCAACATCTGAGTAGCCTCCCTAGGTTCTTGCCCAATAGTCATAGGTAGCTGAATTGTTCCTTCAACCTTGGACTCAACTCCATTAAATCCATAAATCGGCATGTTGGACGGGGTCAGCTGAGAATCAGTATACCCCATCTTAATAAACGCATCATGAAACAAAATATCAACAGAAGCTCCATTGTCTATCAAGACTCGTTTCACTTCCGAGTTCCCAATCACAGGGGTTATGACCAACGGGTCGTCATGGGGGAACTTCACCCCTTCAAGGTCAGAATCATCAAAACCAATTGCTATTTCGGTTCTAGCACGTTTCGGGGCTTCTCCCACGATGTGCATCACTTCTCTGGCATACGCCCTTCGAGAGTTTCGAGTTGTACCGGCCGTTGTCGGGCCTCCCCAGATCATGTTGATAACTGGCCCTCGGGGCTGTCTGTTACGATCACGATCATTATCCCTTCTATCATTGTTTCTCCTATTGTAATCCCCTCTTTGGGTTCCATGATCTCCACCCTTTGTGAAATTATTCAGTTTTCCTTTACGGATCAAGAATTCAATCTCGTCCTTCAACTGTCTACAATCATCCGTGTCATGTCCCCCGTCTCGGTGGAACCTACAGTATTGATCCTTGTTTCTCTTTGCGGGGTCACCCCTGAGTGGCTTCGGCCATCGGAAGTCCTTATCCTTCTCGATCTCTAACAAGATTTGACTCCTAGGAGCATTCAACCTTGCATAGTCAGAAAATCTTGGTCCCGTACTCTTCTTTGATGATTACTCAGAGTCTTTGCTAGTACGGGGATACTTGTCCCTAGCATCATACTCGTGGTCTTGCTTTCGTTTCTTGGAGTCGTTGTTTCCCTTGCCATTACCTCCCGTAGCTTCTTTCTTCATGCTATCTTCAGCCTTGATATACTTATCAGCCCTTCGCTGGAGCTCAGCCATGTTTTCGGGAGGATGCTTTGCCAATGACCTTTTAAAGAACTCGTCAGTGGTTCCGTGCTCCAGGGCTACCATGGCCACCTTATTCTCTAGATCAGTGATGTTCAACGTCTCCTTGGTGAACCTCTTAAGGTAGTCTCTCAGATGATAAGGGGACACCACTACCTGTCAAGGGTTCACGTGGGCCTGACCACACTACCTATGAAGGGTTTACATAGGCGTAAGATTGATAGGAGCTTTGCTCACTTAGGGTACCCAGGGTCAATGCGAACCCTGAAAAAAAGGTTCCACTACCTGTTGAGGGTTCATGTGGACCTAGCCACACTGCCTGCCAAGGGCTTACATGGGCTTGAAGCTGATATGAGCACTGTTACATACCCATAATGTTAATAATAAGAGGACACCACCACCTGCTAAGCGTTCAGGTGGGCCTGGCCACACTACCTATAAAGGGTTTACATAGGCCTTAAGTTTATGGGAGTTTCGCTAGCCTAGTGTCCCTAGGATCGACGCGAACCCATGACATGCATAATCCATACATGTTAAAAACCTGCTCATGCATAATCCATACACGAGAAATCCAAATCATGAAATCCAATCCAAATCCCAATCCAAATCCAAATCCAAATCCGAATCAAAATTCAAATCCAAAACCCAATCCAAATCCAAATCCGAATCCAAATTCAAATCCAAAACCCAATCCAAATCCGAATCCAAATCCAAATCCGAATCCAAATCCGAATCCGAATCCGAATCCGAATCAAAATCCATACTCCCCGGGGAAGCTCGTACGCAAAAGGTTCATACCTAAAAGGCTTCTACCGAGTAGGTTCATACACCTACTACCCCTAGAGTCCTTTCATATAACCTATCTTATAGTAAATAACTAGGTTCACGTAAACAAAAATATATGAACACAAAAAGAAGGCATGCGAGCATAAGACATGAAGCACATAAGTACACATAACACGTAATTACGCATAGTCATTCACAGCAGTTAAGCAAATAAACGCAAAGATAAAGCGATCATAGTTTTAATCAAGTCATAAAAATTATTTCACAGATAAGCGCTCGTGCCTTACCCCCTGGGCTTCCACTGATATAAGCTAGATCCTCTTACCGACTGAACCCCTAATCCTAGACTGGTCTACGGGATCAGACCTAGAATGCATGAAGAATTCCCATTAACGAGGTTACATATTGGGAGTTTCCCTCGACCAAGTTCCATCCTCGGAGATTCCCTCAACGAGGTTCCATGTGATTTCCTCACAATGCTAATTTCCTTAGCATTCCAATATCCTTGAGCTGGACTTCACTCACACAGTTTCCTTGGGGTCGTGGCAAAGCTGTTTGCCAATCCCTTGTGATTTTCTCACAGCACTAATATCCTTAGCGTTCCGATATCCAAGATTAGGAATTAACTCACCTAGTTTCCCTGGGGTCGTGGTGAAGCCATTTGCCGATTTATACATAGCTTCCTCAGCTGTACATAAATCCTATAACGGGGTTGGTTATCCACTAACTTGATTACACGAAAGTTTGAAGACATTATGCCTTTTCAGGGTTCAAGTGAGTGAACCCCCATTATAAAGGAACCCTGTGGCCCTAGTTTCCCTAGGACCTTCCTACCGTATGTTCCAATTCCATTCACATGTAATCCACATGTGTTCCAATCCATATGCATGTAAACCACATGCGTTCCAATCCCGTCATGTATAATCCATACATTCCATATAGTCCGTGTAATCCATTAACATATATTCCATATGTTTCCAATCCATAAGCATATAATCCATATGCTTCCAATCCATTAGCATATAATCCATATGCTTCCCATCCATTAGCATATAATCCATATGCGTTAATCCAGCTCATGCATAATCCATACATGAGAAATCCTTTTCAAACCAATTCAAGAAATCCAATCCACATATGCTCCTTGGTCTAGCTTCCAGGGGTACCTCAGAATTAGATTCATTAGGGGTTCGCATACCAGAACCTCAATAATCTCATGAACCTGACACATTCATTGTGTGAGAGTTCCGTTTGCTTAAAAATTTACCACTTTCAAGATACCAGAATGGGCAGTATACCATCCACTACCCCCCGGTTCCTTGCATTGCAAAAGGAACCTAATATAATCCGCAACCAGGTTCAATCAACCTTCACCCTAATCCTCTAAACTTACATGAGCGTACTCATTGTAAGAAACAAGGGGTATCATAGGTGAAGCGACTACTGCTTGTAATATTCGTTCCAAGAAAGACCATGTTACTTTTCCCCGATGATGATTCAATAATTTCCATTCTTGACCCTCCAAGGTTCCGATGTCGTACCCTACATTATGGTTGCCTCAGCTAACCTTTGGTAGCTTACGTTTGATGTGCGTATGCCCATACATACTCGCCATCTTCACACACTTCTACATCCTGATGATTATATCCATGCCACCCGATATGGTTTTCCAATGATCTCCTCCATGTTTCAAGTTCGAAACAATATTTCACAACCCTCCTTGGTACCAGAAATTCACATGAATCAAGCTTCCCCGAGTTCAATTGACTAAACTTCCCTCCATAGGATTCAGGTATGCCTACCTTTAAGACCTTACTCCAGGTGTATGCCGTGAATATAGTTGTGACCATCTATTAATCCAACCATGTTGATTGCCGAAGATTGTGTTTTATGTCGAGTTTTGTCGCTATAACCCAATAAGGAGTTTTGAGGCTGAAAGCTGCCAACTGTTCACGAACCTGAACCTCCTTTGTACATCTTCTCATTAAAAAATAAGGTGCATTTAGAAATCTTCCATGTAGCCTGGCATCCACTAGCCCCCGATTCCTCGGTGTAGTTTGTCCATGGCCAATATTGAATCATATTCAGCTTCTCATCCACTTTGAGGATAAGTCTAAATGGACATCCGTGAAGCTAGCTATACACGTCTCACAGTAGTTTCAAGCTCTTTTTTAATCCGTATGGGAAGCCATGCTCCTCCTTATAAATGCGAGGTATGTAACCATTTTCTTGTCTAGATGATAAAACCTCCTGTTAGGTCCAAATGTGTTGTAGAGGGGGGGTGAATACAACTTTTCGAATATGAGAAGCAATAAATACGATGTAATAAATGAACACACAGATTCAAGGAATATATGTCTTATATATAACTTGAAAGGGTTGCTACAACATTCATTACAAAGTATAACAGAAGTTCAGAGAGAAGTGAATGATACTAAGCTCTGTGAATGCACTCTCTCTTTTTCTCTTGTGTTTTTCTTAAGAATTGCTCACTAACTAAAACATTACACAAGTACTTCTATTTATACTACATGTAATCTATGTCCTGTAGTCTTCAAAGACTAAGATGTACGTGGCCCAATAATGTCCACATAAATCTTGCCTTATCTTGAAAGCTTGGAAATCTGCCAATCAGAAGATGCCATGTGTCATGTTGAAGCTACACTCTAAGTAGAACTTCTACTTGAGAATTTCTACTTAGCCATCTCGAATTTTTAAGTAGAACTTCTACTTAGAAACTTCTACTTGGTCATCTAGAATATTTAGTACTTAGAAAATATTCTGGTCTTCAACTTGAAACTTCAATGCACATCTTGAACTTGTGATACCTTCATGTCTTCTTTGTTCTTCACTAAGCTCTTGAATATGGATCTTTATTACTGACATAAACTTGCTATCAATGTCCTGACACTTGATGCAACGGTCTGGTTCATAAGTGACTAGTCTTGATAGGGTTTTTGCTTCTTGAATAAATTACCATATCCAATTAGTAATGTGGCTTTCCAATATTTGCTTTCCTTCTTGTTCACTTGAAATCAATTGGTCTTATTGATACTGATAGTTATGATCTAGATTCTTGGCTTTCCAAATCACTGAGGCATGAACAACTTTGACTTGAACTTCTCTCAATGATTTCTTCTTGGATTGATCATAGTTAACATGTTGAATTGTATCAATTACCTTGTCTTCATTTAGTATTGATTTCTTGTGACTTCTTGTTCTTGATTGTCTTCTGGTTAAGTATATTTTCCTTTAGTTTGAGTTACATTAGTTATAGTGTTACAAGTTTACACACTCTGCCTTTCAATCTCCCCCAATTTGATTGTCTAACAATGACATTCAAATTAATGAAGGATAACTCAACTAAACAATGAGACGAGAAAAGATAATTAACATTACAGTCTTGAATAATTTACAATTGAAATTTACATGAAAACAATACAAAGAACTTAAACTAGAAACAGAATTCGAACTTCGAATTAAAGATCATTTGAGTGATTCCTATCACCTGGATTATTTCATATCTTTTAGTCAAACTTGTATCACCTTATTGGATTCACTCTAAGGTGAATTTTCCTCAAGTGAGTTAAAGCAACCGAAAGACATGAAGTTTTTCCAACTTCAAGTTCACACCACTCTGACCTTTAACCCTAATTCCGTTTCCTCTTTCTAGCTTCAGCAGCTTGGTCTCTCTCTTCTTTCTGCCTTTTGCGCTTCTCCTTCTGCTGCTGTTCTTTCTTGTACACTGGATCTTTAAGCTGCTTCCACCTAGCATTCAACAGACTTACAGCTTCCATTTCTAGAGGGTTCTTGGGCTCTGGATAAGGATGTTTGAAAAGCCTTCTGAGTTTGTCCACCTCCTGAGTAGTCCTGATCTTTGGAATATCCTCAAAGTTCTTCATGATGAGCTGAGATTTCCAATGTGTTTTATCAGCTTTAAACTGACAATAGATCATCTTGGGGTAGCCCTTGACACGGTTAGTATTGTGGACACTAGCCGCATCTCGCTCCATTCGCTTCTTTTCCACCACTATCTCAGACAGGTAACTCATGAGTCTCTGCTTTTCTTCAACAAACTTATCTTCCACTTCGCCCCATTTGAATACATATAATACTCTCTCCAGAAATGCAGCATCTTGAGTCCGTAGCAACCATTGTCTACTCATATGCAAGATTGTTTGATTCTGGTCTGCATCTATGAATACTAAGGCATCAGCTGTATCTTCAACATAAGCGTGTATCCAGTATACACTATCACTTCCTGGAACACCAATAGCCTCCCTTATTTCTCCTTGTTCTAGTGCTCCAGAAGGAAGAGTCAGAGCTTCATCTACATTCTTCATGGCTTGAAGAATATTCCATTTCTTCTCTATCAGCTCCGGCTCAATCTTCACGTCATCAAGAGGGTTTGGAGCAATGACATCACACTTCCACACCTCATTGCTCTTCTTGAATATAACTCTTTCAATGATCTTCACGGATTTATCTTTAAGCTCAGAAGCGAATCCCTTACTCATCATTTGTCTACAGACAGCTTTGAGAGATTCTACTGAAAGCTCCATTAGATCATTTTCCTCCATGCTAACCCTCTTCATCTTTCCGTCAACTACCATCCGGACAAAATTTGGATATGCTGAGAATTCTGGACCCTTGTCCTCTGCTAGCTGCATTAACTGATCCCTGTACAGAATGCTTAGCTCCTCAGATTGAGAGTATTGAATTTTAGTCGCTAGCAAGAACAACTCTGACGCAGATCTTCTCATTATGAATTGGTCATCCACATATAGGAAAGATGTTGGGACTCCTTCTACCAAAGACAAGATAACCTGCCACTCCTTAAGATTTGTATTGTATCCAACCCTGACTTTAGAAATTAATCTCTTCAAAGCATTTATATAGTCCCCAGTCATTGGATTCTGCAAATTCAAGTTGTAGAACAGATCATCTGCATCCTTGTTATAAACTCCTTTCGCACAGGGTCCCATCATTATCTTCCTTGCTTCATCCCATTTCTGCCCTATCCTTCGTTTGTCCAGATCAACTTGAGGATCAGCTAGCCTTGCAAGCTCATGATCATACTGCTTCCCTTGTAGCTCCACCTTCTTTTCTAGGAACGCAGCATGTTCTTGCATCATCTTCATTTTATAGAACTGAGCTTGTTCCAAAGCTAACTGTTGAGCTTTAATGGTTTCCTCATCAACAGGAAATTCATCAGGCATTCCGGAAGACATCCCAGCACCTCCACCTTGTTCCTTCAAAGATCTTTTTATAGCGTGTGCCAACGGTACGTCTTCCATGTCAGAATCTGAGTCAAGTACCTCCTGTACTGTTTCCTGATGTCAACAAATGGTTCATCAACCATTACTGCCTTACCCTTTCTCATCCTCAGAGCCTCTTCATCAACAGACGGCTCAACTTCTGGTTCCTTGACAAGATCAGCGGGTTCTTCAATTTCTTCGATGTGAACTGCCTGCTGTCTCGTCTCCTTTCCACTCTCCCCCTTAGGTGAGTTATCCTGAGCTCCACCTTGGTCTTCAGATCCACCAGCTGCATAGGAACCTCCAAAACCAGAACCAGAGGCTCCCGCTCCACTAGCACCACCTGCACCACCTGCACCAGCATCGGGGGGAGGTTGTTGCGACTCGAAACACTCCGGGGGCACAAAACTCCTGACTGCGAACATCATTCTACTGATCTCCACAGCCATTGTATGCATTGTAGACTCCAATGCCCCCATCCTCTCATTGAGAGTGCTTCCCAAGACACCACCAGCATGGCCCAAGTCATTGACCTTATTTGTCAAATCATCAAAAGCTGTAGCTTGACTTGCCATTCTTGCTGCGTAGTCGTCTAGAGCCCTTTGGTTGTTTCCAATGTTCATCCCGAACTGCCCCATCGTTTGTCCGAACTGCTTCATCTGATTTTCCATAGAAGTCATACGCGTATCAAGATTTTCAATGTTAAGGGACGGTGTTTGGTTTAGGTGACCTCGCTCTAATACTCGTTCTGTTGGTATTTGACGCTCGGTTTCGGGCCTTGAAAATGAAGGTCCCTCTCTCCCTAACCTCTCACACACACTCCCTGTCTCACGCTCGTGTATGTCTTCAATTATTGATCCAAATAATGAACCAGTACCTGCAGAAAATTGATATGAAATGTTGTTGACAGTTATGGGATCAAATTCTGTTTGTTCCTGAGTTGGAATCTCAGGCTGAGAGGCTGCAAAGTGTTCTTGTACAACATCAGAACCGATCCTATTTGCAGCATCAGTACGTACCGGTGAAGGTACGGCTGAAGTTCTTAAGACTTCATGTCCTCTTGAAGCAACAGTATCTTCAAGAGGTACATCATCCTCACCAAAATCAAAATCCTTATGTGCAGATTGTTCAAGGGGTGAACCACTCGCGTGAGGTGGAGTGGTTGCGTGTGACACGCTAGGGTTTGACTGTGGTTGTGAAGTAGCAGCGTGGAAAAGTTTGGCTTTCTTTCGAATAAGTTGCTGCTCTTCGGGTTCATTCTCCTCATCATCTTCTACATATACACGTGCTGGCTTTCTGACTTCCGTTAACAAGGGTGATAGAGAATAGGAATGTGTATCAGACTCAGAGTCAGAAATATGGCTCTCACCCTGGGATAGATCCTGCGGGTTAGCAGTCTCTTGGGTCGCGGAATCAGATACATAGGAGGAGGAATGAATAGTATGCAGGGAGAGATTACCTGATTGATTACCTTGTGCATCATCGCTTTCCTCATCAGGAATCTCATCAAATGCCTCAGCATGAACAGATGGATTTTGAGCATGTGATGAAACTTGTGATGATGCCTCCAAATTGGTAACTCCTGCATCATATCTAAGCCACATTTGTATATTTTCAGGAATAGACATCGGTTTACCTTGATGTTTATCCTGATTAGCAATGGTTGAAAGTGACTTAGTGCCCATCCCTAGCGATGCAGATGTTGGGCTTCCGGCAAATCTCTGTCTAAAAGCAAGAGCATCCTTCGGTATTAGGTCATTAATGAGCATTTGAAGGAACCGAGGAAACCAGCAGACAACATCTGCTGTAGTGAGGTCTCTGCTTGCAAGAGATCCCATTGAGGCCACTATCTCAGAGAGAACGATGCGTCCATAATTTATATCCAGTTCTCTTGCTAGGGCAACTGCAAAGGTTTGCATTGGAATTGGAATTTGATGAAAGTCTTTTTCGCGTGCCCGAAAACATCTTGTGATGGCCTCGAAAAAGTAATTCCATTCCACATGGAAGAATTGCTTTTGGATATTTCCTGTGATTGGGCCTTTCGGAGGATAACATCCAATTTCTTCAAAGAATCTGAGGCGTTCTGTAGCTGTAGGTTCTGGATCATAAGCATCTTTAATTGGGAATCCCAGAACTCTGTTGACAATCTCTTCAGTCACCTCATATTCCTGACCCGCTAAGGTAAACCTGAAACCTAAGGGGGTTGATTTGCTCCCAAAAGTAACCGCACTAGTCCATAATTGCTGTAAAGCATCATGTACTAGTGTAGGTTTAGCAGTAAAAGCATGGCTAGCTTTGGAGTACAAATTGAGAAATCGTATCCAAAACTCAAACCGCGGGAGTTGATCACCAATTTCCGTAGAAATATTATAAAAATTGTTTTTAGCAAGTGAAAATTGGTGAGCCATTTTTTTTTTATTTATTTAAATGTTTTTCTTTAAAAAGATGTGATTTGTGTTTAATTTTGAAAAACAAATAATTTACGAATTACTCAGTTTTATTCCTTTTAATTTTTCGAGAATATCAAAAGATAGTCTGAAAATTTAAACTACGGAATATGAACAGCCAATTACTAGATCTGAATATTCAACAAAGATGAATATTCGTGTGTTTATCAGTGAAATCGTGTGTATATGTAGAGAATATGAATTCGTGTTTTGAACAGATACACAAAACTTGATGTTTGTGTGTATGTATATGCGCGTGTATATGCGGTTACAAAACACAGTATCACAATGATTAATGATAACACAGTGATTAACAGTAAAAAATTTGGCAATAATTCGTGATTAGTATGAGTTTAATCACAAAAACACGGGTTAATTGTATGAAGTCTGTGAAATCGCACTGTTTTTGTGAAACGGCTGCTGTGAAAATGAAATTAGGTAAAGTGAATTAGGCATCGAGTTAGAGATGTATATATAGATGAATGTGAAATGACAAAAATGTCCCTTTTAAAAAGAGTGAAAATTACCAAGTCCATACAGGGAACATCTAAGTCGAACTCTATCTCGAACATCTCTATCTCGAACATCAAGTCGAACTTCGAGATAAAGTTCGAGATAGAGGTCAACTCGAACAATGAAGCACAAATAAGCACTTTAACCAATTTTACAGCAAAAACTATAGGGAAATCCTATCTTGAACAATACTGATTTGTAGTAAACTTGGAAAATTCCCTTCTAAGAAAGACAAGGAAATTCAAGATTCCTTTTCGAGTTAGAAGTCTATCTTGAACATCAAGTCGAAATTCGAGTTGAGTTTCGAGATAGACTAAGAGCTCTATCTCGAACATCAAGTCGAAATTCGAGTTGAGTTTCGAGATAGACTAACTCGAAGTTAATCTCAAATTCTTTCCAAAATACCCCCTTGAACCAAAAAGTATAGGGTAATTCAAGATATGTTTCGAGTTAGGAGTGTAACTCGAAAAATTCCCTTTAGCTTAACTGAGAACTCTATCTCGAACACCAAGTCGAAATTCGAGTTGAGTTTCGAGATAGACTAAGAACTCTATCTCGAACATCAAGTCGAAATTCGAGTTAAGTTTCGAGATAGACTAACTCGAAGTTAATTCTCAGTTCTTTTCAAAATATTCCCTTAATGGAAACCTCATCTCAACCTATGAGATAAAATTCGAGATAGACTTTATCTCGAATATTTTGAAGATAGAACTAGGCACACTGGTAACTCGAACTCTAAGTCGAATTTCGAGATAGCCAACTCGAAATTCTTCCCAGACTTAGAATTTTTCAAAAACTTCACTCTGACAGATTAAGTCGAAATTCAAGTCGAATTTCTAGATGAGTTTCGAGATAGAACCTAACTCGAAATTTTGAAGTTTTTTAATTCTAAGGCCTCTAATTACATGAAACTCATAGGTAAATTCATCTAAAAATCATGCAATATTTAGAATATTATGAATTTAACTCCCCCTATGATCATGCAATCTAACAAGCATAAATTCACAGATTTGTGCTATAAAAGACACTTAAAACACAAGGAATTTATGCAAAATCACACTATATGCAAACTATAACAATCATTAATTAGGCATTTTAAAGTCTAAGCACATAATGATTGATTAGCTTGCACATACAAACATAAACATGGATTTTACAGATAGAAGGCTTTACTAACTTGTGTTAAGCATTCCCAATTCACCAACCAATCTATTGAATGTTACTTCATCAAGAGGTTTGGTGAATATATCTGCAATTTGTTGCATTGTGGGCACAAAATGTAGCTCCACAGTCCCCTCTTCGACATGTTCTCTTATGAAATGATACCTGATGTCGATGTGCTTGGTTCTTGAGTGATCTACAGGATTGTTGGTTATGGCAATGGCACTTGTGTTGTCACACATGATTGGAATTTTCTTGTGCTCCATGCCATAATCCTTCAATTGGTTCCTCATCCACAGTATTTGAGCTACACAGCTTCCAGCAGCAATGTACTCAGCTTCAGCAGTAGAAGTAGATACTGTATGTTGCTTTTTACTTTGCCAGGACACCAATCTTCTGCCAAGAAATTGGCAAGCACCAGATGTGCTTTTCCTATCAATCCTGCAACCTGCATAGTCTGAATCCGAATAGCCAATAAGATTAAAACCTGTATCTCTTGGGTACCAAATCCCTAGATTTGGTGTGCCCTTGAGATACCTAAAAATTCTTTTGACGGCTACGAGATGTGATTCTCTAGGATCCTCTTGGAACCTTGCACATAAACAAGTTGCGAACATTATATCGGGTCTACTTGCAGTTAAATAGAGGAGTGAGCCAATCATACCTCGATAGCTTGTGATGTCAACTGATTTACCTGATTTGTCTTCATCAAGCTTCGTGGCTGTTGCCATGGGAGTCTTAGCTGCTGATGCATCTTCTAGATTATACTTCTTGAGTAAATCTCTGACGTACTTGGATTGACAGATAAAGATACCATCTTTTCTCTTACTGATCTGTAATCCAAGGAAGAAGGACAGCTCTCCCATCATGCTCATCTCATATTTTTCCTGCATTAGCTTGGCAAATTTCTCGCACAAGCGCTCATTTGATGACCCAAAAATAATATCGTCCACATATACTTGAACAAGTATTAAGTCATTTCTCACAACTTTATAGAACAATGTTTTATCAATTACTCCCCTAACAAAACCATTTTCAATTAAGAATAAGGATAGGGTTTCATACAATCGTCTTGGGGATTGCCTGAGGCCATAGACAGATTTGAAGAGTAGATACACAAAATCTGCATGTTCTGGATCAACGAAGCCAGGCGGCTGTTCCCGATACACTTCTTCTTCTAACTCTCCGTTCAGGAAGGCACTTTTCACGTCCATCTGGAAAACTTTGAAGTTCTTATGTGCTGCAAATGCCAAGAACATCCTGACTACCTCAAGTCTTGCAACCGGTGCATAGGTTTCATCATAATCAATTCCTTCTCGCTGAGAATAACCTTTTGCAACCAAACGAGCCTTGTTTCGTGTTACAAGTCCGTTTTCATCCAGTTTATTTCTGAATACCCACCTTGCTCCAATTACGGATATGTTCTTTGGTCGGGGTACCAGTTTCCAAACTTTCTGCCTTTCAAACTGATTGAGTTCCTCTTGCATTGCAATCACCCAATCAGCATCACCAAGAGCTTCTTCTATTTCTTTAGGTTCAAGCTTGGATAAGAACCCAGAATATAAGGAGATATTAGCCATGTCAGCTCTTGCAGTTCTTCTAGTAGTCACACCAGCATCTGGATCACCAATAATTAACTCAAACGGATGGTCTCTATTCCATACCCGTTCACCTGGAAATTGTCTTGATGATTCAGCTTGACTTTCTGAGTTGGGGTGCTGACTACTTTGATTATTTTCACTAACTCCCCCTGAGTTAGTGCCAGCTCCTACAGAACTAGAGTCAACTCGACTCGAGCCTTGAACCGTAGTCCTTGAGCTGCTATTTACTCCCCCTGAGTTGTTGCCGGTTGGTACTGAAGAAGTCTCTCCTGATCTTGTAGAATTAGCTTGTTCACTAGACTCAGGTTCTTCACGTACACTTGGAACATTTAATGGAACAACCAACTCAGGTTCATCTTCAAGATCTTCTAAGTCCAGATTCTGAAATTTTAGGGACTCGGGTTCACTAGAATCTCTTGAAATTGATGAGAGTTTGGTATCGTCGAATCTGACGTTGTAACTTTCAGTCACTTTTCGATCATTCACCAAGAACACTCTATAAGCTGCCACCACGTCTGTAGAGTAACCAACAAAGATTCCTTCACGAGCTTTTGCTGCAAACTTGCCTAGATTTTCATCATCTATAAGCACATAGCATTTTGCTCCGAAGACATGAAAGTATTTGATTGTTGGTCTTCTGTTGTTCATTAGCTCACATGGTGTCTTTTCTTTATCTTTTATGATCAAGGTTCTATTTTGAGTGTAACAAGCGGTACTCACTGCTTCGGCCCAGAAATACAAAGGAAGTTTTGAATCATACAACAAAGTTCTTGCTGCTTCAACCAGAGTTCTATTCTTCCTTTCAACTACTCCATTTTGCTGTGGAGTCCTCGGGGCTGAATACTGACGACGTATTCCCTTAGATACACAAAAGTCATTCAGCACTGCATTTTTGAATTCAGTGCCATTGTCTGATCTAATCGTCTTCACAGTAAGTGTTGAAACATTCTCAATTTGAGTGATATGATCAATGATTAAGAAAGGTACTTCGTCTTTCGTCATTGCGAACAATACCCATGTATACTTGGAGAAGTCATCCATGATTACCAAAGCATATCTTTTCCTAGACAAAGATAGGACATTCACTGGGCCAAACAAATCCATATGAAGAAGTTGTAGAGGCTCAGTAATACTAGAAATTTCTTTGCTTTTATGCGATGCTCGCTTCGACTTTCCCATTTCACAAGCTTCACAGAGTCCTTTCGGAGCGAACTCCATTTGAGGTAGATCTCTCACCAATTCTCGCCTCGCGAGAGCATTCATCGTTTTGAAGTTTAAGTGAGATAACTTTTTGTGCCATAACCAGCTTTCATCATCCGAGGCTTTGCTGTAGAAACAGGTGACCTCATTCTGATTTGCTGAATCCATATCTGCAACAAAAAGATCTGCCTTTCGAACTCCTCTCAAAGCTAGTGAGCCTTCCTTGATGTGAGTGATTGATACACCTTTCTTGTTGAAGACAATTTCGTAACCTTTGTCACAGAATTGACTTATACTCAACAGATTGTGCTTTAGTCCCTCAACATAGGAAATATCTTCAATGATGACATTTCCAGTTTTCAGTTTGCCATATCCCTTAGTCACACCTATGCTGTCATCTCCAAAGGTAACATAAGGGCCAGCCTTCATAACCAACTCTGTAAGCACGGACTTGTTTCCAGTCATATGCCTCGATGCTCCACTATCTAGCACCCATATGACTTTATTTCTATTCTGCTTAACGCCCTGCAATGACAGATTGGTTAGACATTCTTCGGAACCCAACTTTGATTGGGCCCGGCTTTTCGATAAGATCGAGGATCAACAGATTTAACAACAGGAGATGCACTTTTTTTCACATTACTAGAGCTTTCGACTATCTCCTTTCCTTTCTCAGACTTGACAAATTTGTCAGTCTTAGGAGAAGGTTTGTCACTCCTAACTTTAGGAGGACTGACAGTCTTGGCTCTCCCATACTTTTTCTTGATATTTGAACTAGCAACAGTATTTGAGCATGACTGGCTAGATGCATTCATTAAATGCATAAAAGTTTGCATGATGTTAAAAGTGCATGGCATACAATTAAGTTGACCACACTGTGCATGATTCTGATGCAGATTATTCATTGTATGTGTGGTAGGCATGGCATGTGCAACAAGAACATTCATGTTAGCTTTGCATGCATAAGAAAGATGTTCAGTAGATTTACAATGATAACATGCTTTCTTTATTCGTTCAGCCTTAACTTCTTTTATGCCTTTTTCTTTCTTTCCTTGTTGTTTAACAGCCTTTGCTCCTAATCCCAGTCTAGATTCATCTCTAGGGAAATTGATTTTAACTTGTTTGATAGGAGTTATAGGTTGTTCTTTCTGGCGATCTTCCATCTCAATCTCATATCTAGCTATCAATTCAGTCTCTTCTTCTTCTATTCTAGGAACAAGATGTTTGTAGATAGGTTTGACAGCCAATTTAAGAATTCTAGGTGTTTCCTTTTTAAGGTCACTGGAACTAGGGTCAATAGGTCTCTTTCTTTCTTTCTTAGGAAGGTCAGAATAATCAAGTCCTATACCTACTCCAGTTATTTTCTTAAATGTGTCATTATCTACATACACTTTACTAGCAGCTAGTTTGTAAGCTTCGCATTTTGTTTCTAACTCAGCTAGATTGTTCCTAAGACATGCTTCTACTTCTTCCTTAAGGACGAGCTTGTGTTCTAGAGATTTAATAAAGTCTCTTAGGGAAGTATCTACAGTGCAAGCAGCCTCTAGCTCTTCCACTTTTGCCTCAAGCATTCTGCATTTGGCAACAAGTGTTTTCTGTTCCTTTTGAGAAGAGTCTAGGCTTTTGCACAACATATAGATCTCTTCACTAAGAGCCCCGTTCTGTTCCTTATAATCATCAATAGACATTTCTACTTTAAGAGTCAGAACTGGTACCTCTGGTTCCTCTGATGTCTCAGCCATGAGGGCAAAGTTTGCTACATGAGTAACATCTTCCTCATCTGAATCATCCCAAGCTCTTCCTTCTGTCACCAATAAAGCTCGTTTTCCATGTCTTTCCTTCAACAGTGCTTCATAATTGCTTTTAAGAGCTTCAAATGTCTCTTTTGGATAAGTCTGTTTAGGCTTTTTGCAGTCCGAGGCAAAGTGTCCAGCTTCACCACAATTATAGCATTTGAACTTCATTTTGAAATCCAAAGGAGATTTGTAGCTGGTATTCTTGCCTTTTCCTTTGTAGCCTGACGAACTACCACCACCCCTAGCAGCCCGATAATAAGATGAAGATTTTCTCTGTGGTCGGTTGCTCTTTCTAAATCTCATGTTGCTGAACTTCCTTGCCATGTATGCCACGACACTATCGTCCATGTTGTCCAGCTCTTCTTGGGTGTAGTAGTCATCATCACTGTCAGATGCGCACTCGTCATCATTATCAACTTGATGTGGTGCAAGTGATGATTTAGGCTTTGCTGCAACCATTGCCTTCTTAGACTCTTCCTCATCAGCAACTAATCCTGATGCACTTTCTTTTCCCTTTGAATCATTGTCCCATGCTTGATCTTGAAGTGTTTCCAGCTCATAGGTCTTTAATATTCCATAATATTCTTCCATAGAAGTTGTATGCAAATCTCTGGTTTCTCTTATTGCGTAGACCCTATGTTCAATGCTTTTTGGCTGGTTCCTCAGATATCTCGTATTAGTCTCAACCATGGGGAGAGTTACACCTCTCAGATTTAAATCCAATACCAACTGACTGAATCGTAGGTAGACATCTGTTATGCCTTCTCCTTTCCTTATTCTAAAGGTGTCATACTCCATCTTGAGTATGAGTGTCTTGTTGCTTTTGACCTCTGCAGATCCTTCCATGACAACTTCTATCTTGTCCCAAATCTTCTTCGTTGTAGTCAGACCTTTGACTATATTAAACATTTCATGATCAAGAGATTCCATCAAGGTTTGTCGAACGGCAGTATCACAAGCTATTTGTTCCTTATCAGCATCCGAAAACTCCGAGACCTTTTTAGGCTCAGACCGAGGTGGTATAACCACTCCTCCTTCCGTATGTGAAGGAATAACCACCATTGGGACAAATTTACCCTTGTCAAGGACTTCCAGATATTTAGGGTTAACAGTCTCTAGATATAGTCTCATTCTGAAAACCCATTCTTCATAGTGATCTTTGTTGAACATTGGGATCTTGAACGCATTTTTAGGAGCCATCTCAATTCTGGTCACTAAAAGTTTCTAAGTACCCAAGACTAGGCTATGTAGAATATTTATGTAGAACTTTTGCCTAAGTCGAAATTTCTCTAAGTAGAAATTTTGCTCAAGTCGAAATCACCAAGTAGAAATTGTCCAAGTCGAAATTCTATGTAGAAATTCTCAAGTAGAAATTCTATGTAGAACTTTTGTCCTTAGAATAATTTTTTCTGCAGATTACTTTAATATTGAATAAACAATATTATCTCTTTAACACCTTTTGACTTTGAATGCTTTTACTCACCTAACCCACCTAACCCACGTGCTAGGTAATGAATATGTCTTGTTCACTTTCGGCCGTGAATAATGCAAATCACAAAGTCCAAAAACACCTTTTTATTCTTTTACTATTTTTCTGTTTGAAAAGGAGATCAAAAAGTTGTTGGGTTGTCTTCTTTGATAAGAACAGATGATGAACACTCAAGAACACCAAATATGAAAGTACCCAGATTAATTCACAAAAATTAATTAAAATACATCCAAGCTAAATAATCACACCTGGAGTATTTAAATAATTTTTCAGATGAGTTTTTCAATACAAACGATTTAAGGCACACTTTTCAAGAAAATGAAAAGTAGATCTAGAAAATGAAAACTCACGATTCTTCTACTCAACACAAGGATCTATGTTTTGTATGTTAAACATATAGCTCTGATACCAATTGTTAGGTCCAAATGTGTTGTAGAGGGAGGGTGAATACAACTTTTCGAATATGAGAAGCAATAAATACGATGCAATAAATGAACACACAGATTCAAGGAATATATGTCTTATATATAACTTGAAAGGGTTGCTACAACATTCATTACAAAGTATAACAGAAGTTCAGAGAGAATTGAATGATACTAAGCTCTGTGAATGCACTCTCTCTTTTTCTCTTGTGTTTTTCTTAAGAATTGCTCACTAACTAAAACATTACACAAGTACTTCTATTTATACTACATGTAATCTATGTCCTGTAGTCTTCAAAGACTAAGATGTACGTGGCCCAATGATGTCCACATAAATCTTGCCTTATCTTGAAAGCTTGGAAATCTGCCAATCAGAAGATGCCATGTGTCATGTTGAAGCTGCACTCTAAGTAGAACTTCTACTTGAGAATTTCTACTTAGCCATCTTGAATTTCTAAGTAGAACTTCTACTTAGAAACTTCTACTTGGTCATCTAGAATATTTAGTACTTAGAAAATATTCTGGTCTTCAACTTGAAACTTCAATGCACATCTTGAACTTGTGATACCTTCATGTCTTCTTTGTTCTTCACTAAGCTCTTGAATATGGATCTTTATTACTGACATAAACTTGCTATCAATGTCCTGACACTTGATGCAACGGTCTGGTTCATAAGTGACTAGTCTTGATAGGGTTTTTGCTTCTTGAATAAATTACCATATCCAATTAGTAATGTGGCTTTCCAATATTTGCTTTCCTTCTTGTTCACTTGAAATCAATTGGTCTTATTGATACTGATAGTTATGATCTTGATTCTTGGCTTTCCAAATCACTGAGGCATGAACAACTTTGACTTGAACTTCTCTCAATGATTTCTTCTTGGATTGATCATAGTTAACATGTTGAATTGTATCAATTACCTTGTCTTCATTTAGTGTTGATTTCTTGTGACTTCTTGTTCTTGATTGTCTTCTGGTTAAGTATCTTTTCCTTTAGTTTGAGTTACATTAGTTATAGTGTTACAAGTTTACACACTCTGCCTTTCACCTCCTTTCTTTGGCCTCTGCTTAGGTGCTTCAACCAGTACCCCCCAGTATGCCTTTCAACTATATTTAGATTTCTTCCTTAGGTGGGGAAGCCGCTAGCAATAGTGTCTTGGTTGAAGCTACCCCTGATTCCTTTCCATTGCCCTAGCATATGAGGATCCAAGTCTATTCCAACCCAGATTCCATTCTTAGCTTAGCTATTTTCCCTAGCTTTTGCTGTAACACCCCCAGATCCGGGGTCCGGGATCCGGTGGTTACGGTTTCCAATTCTGTCCACAACAATTGAACTTTCCTTAACATAAAATAAATTACGTCTCTATGACCCAACACAACAATATAAAACACACCCGTTATAGTCCCAGAGATGAAATCAGAGTAACAATCAAATTTTTATTAATCACATTATGAGTTCTTACAATCCAAAAGAATTTCAATATAAATACATACTCTTTGCCATCCATTTACATAAGTCATACTAGACCATAATCTTGGTAATGAAAGAATAAATATATCCTACCAATAGCTTCTTCTTCAGCTCTGGTAGTCTCATCGTCCTCGCCCGCGTCGAGTGCGCCTTGTGCGAGTCATCTGGTCTAGCTGTTGTTGTGATATAATAATAAAGCAAGGGTGAGCAATAGCCCACCAACAATAATATATAACTGAACGATAATGTATAACAGTTCAAAAGTATCTTTCAAACCATATGCCATGCATTTACGGAAATGATGCCAGTATAATATGAACGATGAAGTTACAAGGTAACTTAAAGTATTTGTTTATAGAAATATCTGCTACATCAAAAGTAAGCGAGATATTCTCATTGTTATTAAGAAGAGGAACTTGCATGAAAAGGTTGCAATTCCAGTTATGAACACTTTTCCAGCTCTACCAACAGTAATCATGTTGCAGGAAATAAATAAGTTTGGATGATGAACCGATGATGGAGTATTCACCGCGCCCGCTGTTCCAATCTTGATGATCAGTCGAGATCGTACAGCTCAATTTAGATTTACTACCGGTAGAAGGAAGAACTGACGGCTTTACTTGTATACCGCCTTACTAGCTCTCCCCGGCCAACGGTTGGGCCAAAGGGGATGGACCGGCGCTACTCGGCCTCTTACACGACTCCTAGTTCAAATAGAATTCATGATTCTGAATGTAACGTTCGTCCCCCTTTCCCCAAGTATAATACTTGTTGATAAGACTCTACAAAGTAGTCGTATCTAGTTGGAAAGGAAAATTCACCAATAACTTCCAAGCTATTGCTTGGTAACGAATATCAACTTGTTCCAACAATCTTACCCCTCGAAAGATGAGAAGGTAAACAACGACTTAATAAGTCCGTAGCACCCGAGTTGCGAGTGAAGAGAATACTTTATGACCGGGAAGTCGACAAGATAAATAACATTTTCCAAGTAAGGTTCCCTTATTATTAGAGAGGTAGACTCAAAGAAGAATGATGTCTGAGAACCTTTTTTGATATAAGATTAATAATAATATGACTCCGAGATATTTTCTGTAATAATCGAAGAAGATAAACCTTATCGAGGTTATTCTAAGTATGGAATAAATATTCAGAGAATATTTATTGAATTAAAATATTTTACAGAATATTTAGGAATATGAAAGAATATCTTTAATCAGAGTATCTCTCAAATAATTCTTGAAGAAATATCGAGAGAATATTTATTGCATAATTAAATAATCAAATGAATATTCAAAATAATATTCATTACTTAATAAGACCTGAAAGGAATATTTAAAATATTTAAAATAATATTCGATGATTAAATAGAACCCTGGATGAATATTCAAAATAATATTCATAATTAATTAGGAATTTAAATGAATATTGATAAAGTAATATTCATTTAATGAATAATATTCTAAATGAATATCAAGTAATATTCATTTAGTAATTCAAGCTTTAAGGGAATATTCGAGATAAGACTCGATAAATAAATCAAGTTTCAGATGAACATTAAAATAATATTCGACAGGTAATTACTATCTTAAATGAATACTCAAATGTAATCTTCATTTAATGAATAATATTCTAAATGAATATCCAAATAATATTCATTTAGTAGTCCACCCTTTAGAAGAATATTCGAAATAATAATCGATAAATAATTCGACTCTGAATGAATATTAAAAATATTATTCGTCGAATAGTTACGTTCAAATAATTATTTGAAGTAAGGATCGTTAAAATAAATAATCTCGAACGAATATTCAAATAATATTCGTCGCCCGAATAATGGAAAATATTTACTTAAATATTTTCCTCCGAGGTAATCTCGATATATCAAGAAATATTGACTCCCGGTCTATATTTGATGAATAAGATGTATACGCCCTTCTATGAGGGTCTTACAATAACCGGCTTATAGTTGATACGATAGCTATCTAATTTATAAGCCAATAACAATCAGGGAACAAGCATAATGATATAACTTGAAAGTAGGCATGCATGCTATGGCATATGTATAACAGAAAACATATATATAAATTTATTCAATCACAACAACAGCCTAAAAGAAGGGAATTGAAACTTGCCTGGTAGTCGAGTACGGTAAGGGGTAGTGATAGCGGGTCCCGGGTCAGCTTGGTGATCTAAAAATAGCCAAGGCATTCGGGATTAATCACTTAACATCTTAAAAGTTAAGTTATACTTAAATCGAAACACGTTCTCGAGTTATCTCGTTATACCCCTTTTAGTGGATTCCTTTTATCCTCGATCCGACCCGACATTCGTTCGTTAATACGACATGTCATTGTACTTACACTTGGGACATACTTAAGTCATACAAGTTCTAAAGTCGATCGTTACGAATCAATATTATGCTCCGAGTTTTATCGCCCGTTGTCTAAGTGTTTTACCGAAGTTATAATCAAGCGGGTTTTTAGGGGTTCGTTCGCGATTAACTTTGATTCGAACATTTTTATAAAATCGGAAAACGATCCTTTTCACATGAGGTTTTCTCTCACACCTTCCTTTTTACCTCTAGTATTTAATTACCAAGATTCGCCACTGACTTACGTATTTTATCGGGGTTCAATTTCAGTTACGAACTTTCGTTTACGGATTCGAACTACTTTTAGTAAACCGACCGTAACTCCTAAACCGTAAGTCCGTTTCACGCGTTCTTTATATCAAAACGAAGCTTATAACATAACCTATCTTATCATGGGAAAATACAACACTTGACAGTGAGTTAATGCTACTGTGATGCACGGTTTTTAAAGATTATCGAAAATTCGGCATTACGACGGCTATGTTTACATGCTTTTCCAAATTTTTATCATCATCAAATCATCCTCCAACAACAACCAATTCAAGACCTAAAGTTTCTCATCTATTCTAAGTCATGATATCTCAAGAACAACTCAAATCCAACAAGTATGAAACATCAATAACAACCAATTATGCATACATGGATCTAAACATACTAACACCTCTCCATCATATATCCATCCAAAAAAAATCCATAAACTCAAAGTAGTACTAAGGGTTCTTGAGCTTTATACCTTCCTTGGAGAGTGAATAACACTTGTTAAGCCTTGAATGATCCTTAAGTAGCCTTAGTATACTTGAATCATTCAAAAGAAAACAAGAACACAAAGTTAATACTTAAAAGTTACTATTCATCATCATCTTCTTGATTTTATATCTCAAGATTGGTATGGAATTTGAAGATGAAATTCATAGGGTATCTTAGTTATGAAATATAGGACTCACCTTAATTTTCTTGAGATTTAACCATGGATGGAAGTTGGATTTCTCCTCTTGAAAAAGAGGGCAGGTCCAAATGGAGGTAAATGGAGGGGGAAAGAGTTTGTTTGCATCTTTTACTTGGTTGCTTGTGCTAAATGAATTATTGGGATGAGGTTTTGATAATATCTTGGCCAAAAGTCACTTTAATAAAGTGATTATGTCATGGATGATGTTTAAACAAGTGGACAAGTGGTGTGTCATGTACTAATATCTTGTATCCTTGGTTTGATTCTTAGTGTGCTAGTTACTCTTGCAAATAGCTTAGTTACTTGATCTCATCCACTTGCACATACTTGCATCTTGGTTCTCTGCTCGTTTCTTTGTCCGTTTATTGCTCAATTCATTGATCGTTCGGACGAATAACTAAGTAGTTTCACCTCTAAGGTTTACCGGGAAATTTCTCGATATTCATAATACCTTCCCCAATCCTTAATATAATCCTCGTGATGACCATGCAGGATATTTAATCTCGATACGAACTTAATCCGTAATCTAGGATTCGTTCGCTTTATTGATTAATCTCGTTATAACATTTTAGCGGTTTCTAGAACGCTTGTTTCACTGCCTCAGTGGTTTCCTACCTTCATTCTTAAATCAAATATAATAACATCCCAAAATATCAAATCCTCAAAGTTAATATCTCAATTCTTGGATTATAATAATATTTAATCCACTGTCCGGTCAAATATTATACCGAGAAAGAATTTGGAATTTCTGAATTCCGATCGTCTCTGCATTCACTTATTTCCTCCGCGTATTACTAATATGACTTCGAAACATCCATATCACGTCCCGTACATAGGGTGGCGTGAAAAGTTTTCCAACTTAAAAAATCACTATTCATCCACCAAATTACTATGCACGTACAGGAAATACTATGCACGTACGGGAAACACTATGCTCGTACGGGAAATACTATGCACGTATGGGAAACACTATGCACGTACGGGAAACACTATGCATGTACTCATTTCCCTTCAAGGATCCATTAGCTCCTTCCTGGATGGTAGATTTTTCTTATCTAGGTCCTCAACCATCGAATTACTCTCTTCTGACAATATACCAATGCATCAGGATCATTGTCCAAAGCAATATCCATTCATTACAATCATTGTCCTTTGAAACCACCATTCATTAGAGCTGGTGACCTTGTTGTCGGAATCATTGTTCCTCATTTTATCATTACTTAATAAAAAGTTTTAATTATATCCAAAATTTGGGGTTCTTACAGACTCCCCTCCTTAAAAGGATTCCGTCCCGGAATCAGGTAGGAAGCAAAGAGTCGTTTGCCTGTCGTTCACTTTTTAGCTTCCCGGTCAATTCTTAGTCGTTCTACCCTTCCTCAGCACATCTTCTAGTGCTATAATCCATACTGTATCCTTTTTCCATCAATGTTGCTACTTTTCGTACAACTCACTATCCGGGTTATACTCTTACTCAGTCTTATCCTTATTGATACCTGCAGTAACATTGGTATCACTATCACCCTACGAATTCGGAGGTAACCTCGCTCGTACTGTGCATTTCCTGATCGCTTTAATCTTCGCAATCTCGATCAATATAGAGAAGTGGAAAGATTTATTGAGAGATCACTATGATCAATTGAACATTTGTTATATTGCATAGTTAGTACAGAAGGGGGCCAGCCTTTAGTACTTGACAAGCAATTAAACAAGTTATGGTATTCCACTTAGACTTCTATCACATAGACAGATAGTCACGTAGCCGTACCTCCCCTCCTTAAAGGGTTGTTCTTCTCAATTCATAAAGAAGATGAGTAAGAGAGAAGAAAAGAAAAGAATTCTAAAGGATTATAGAAAGTTTTCATGATTGTAAAATATCATACTCAGAATTTACCTCTAAACTATAGAGGTTCATCAAAGAAGAAAATAATCATGATTATATCCAATACCATTTGATCGCAATCTCATGAGTCAACATATCTTGCTGCTTTGTCCATTATTCTATGGACTTATACTCTGGTTCAACCTTAGCAACATTTACTTTTGGAGAATCTTTGAACCTCTCAGGTTAAATCTTAGTTTCTCGCTTGACACCATTGTTACTGACATTCCATGTCACGCTACTAGCTTTTTCATATCTATAATATTAACACTATCAGGTTGTCATCCCGGGAATTTATAAAAAAAACCCTTTTATTAATCCATTCATAACATTCCTTGCTTCATATTCCATAGTTGCTTTCCCAGTCTTTTCTTTATCAATCACATCCTTCTTATTATCTGATTCTTATTTACTTTCACCTTCATCTTTTTATTGAGATATCTTTTGCACTTGGTACCTCCTTATTGGTATCCCGTTACATTTACTCTATAATCATCACATTATTCCAATTTAAATTCTCCGAAATGAATCTGGCCGATCCCTTTAACTTAGATTCAATATAATCTACTTCTGCCAACCTTGTTTCTCATCACTTGCTATTTTCTATCCGTGATTTTCCACAGGTTGTTCTTCGTAAGTCAGACCAGGTCGTATATCTACCTGCTCGTACTCTTATCATCTATCGAGCATCTGCATTTTACTGGCATAGCCTTGCCACATGAAACACGTTACGATCATGCTATAAGTTTTGGGGGTAGAGCTGGCTCGAATGCCATCTTCCGAACACTTGTCAGATGGCCCAACAAATCTCGGGCTCAACTGCCCTTATTTCTTTTTACGGGAATACATTTAGCATCATGAATCGTCCGCCTCATATTCTCTATCTTGTTTGCGCAGAAGTACACTAACACAACTTGCTTGTCATTCATCAACATGCCATTTAGCTTATCAATAGCATCACTTTCTTTATTTTTACGTTGTCATCTACTTTCTTAGAAGAATCGCCATCGCTTGTTGTTTAAATAGTGTGTTAATAGCTAACCATACGGGTTTCAAATCCTTTAGGGAGACAGAGTAATCACTATTCCTTATCCATAAGGAGCACTTCCTGAACTTGATGTAGATATCATATGAAGTAGATAAAATTGCAGAAGAGCTTCAAGCATCGCAGCTATGTCCGGTTGATGAAACTATCGCTCATGCATCTTCCATAAAAGACTGGAAACTTAACGGTTTACTTCGTCAATTTTGTATCATGGTCCTGGTCCGCCTCAAAACGGGACCTTCTAAGGTACGTAATATGCTTAAGACTCCATCAGGAATCGAATCTTTACTTAAACTATTATTACCTTCGATTCTTGCACAATCATCAAAAGGAATGTAATTTCCTCCACTCAAATATGACCTTCAAGGTCTTTCCAAATATCATTTTGTTTCTTCGGTATGAACATTTATAATTATTCCTTTATACTTAGACTGTCGGCCACCTCATTGGCCTTTCCTGATAATAATAATTTCTGGTAATCCTTGTTCTCTGGATATATTCCAATTCAAACATTTCTACCTCATTCCCATCTTTGTTAGGTGAAAGCATTCTCCCTTAAGCTCTGCTGATGGAGAAAAATATATTTATCAGTCTTTCTCCATAAGTCATTGCTTCCACCTACCCGTGGGAACTTTATCACGTTTATTCCCAATCCTACTTAGGATACTTCTTTTCTTAGTTCTTTTCTTGTCTTAGGATAATCTCAACCTTTATAGGTTCAATCCATACTTCCTCAGGGTTTCATACATGCCTCATCTGGCATTATTGTTACTATGTCATACATTCCTTACCAAACTTCCATTTTGAAGTTCGGAATATTACCTTTTTCCTTGTAAGGTTTCATAGGTCATCCTCATCCTTCCTCCTGTATTTTCTGGGTACAGGGTATATCAAAATGTCATTGATCAATACTCTAATAATTCTATCTATGTTCTTTCCAGAACTCTTTTTAATAATCCTTACCGGTCATTGTTGCCTTAGCAAGTCCAGCTCATATCATCTGAAGTCATAATGTCGTTATTAGGGTTAATGCCACCCCTTGTGCATTCCCCAGGGTTTGTCTTAATTTATGGATATCCTATCCTTAATTCAACTGCCAAGGAATTCATGCATCTTATAATTGGCAATCAGATCATGTATCCTTAATAAAGGTCTCTTTTCAATCATTCTCATTTGATAATCGATCGGTGGCTTAATGCCACCCTCTTCTTTCAGATAGTTGTCAGCCTATTTGGCCTTCCAAAAGGCAACGTATGCCTATCTGCTCTCTTAAAGAACTTGGTAATGGTAGCAAGGATGTTTTGGAAGATATTGGTCGAGTTCAACGTGAATCTCTTAGTACTTATCGTTCTTCTCAAATGTACTTGTCTTAGACAAAATTTCTACAGCATACTGATCCATCTCTGACCATTTCCATACTCTCTTCATAAACCTTCGTTGTTTACTTCCCTTAGTCGTAATATGTTCATGGTATTCATGATACCCTAACATCATACCTCTCAAGTCACTATACTTCCATTTTACTCGTAATCTTGGACAACCATATACACATGAGTCACTTTAGTACGGGTTACCCCATCCCAAAAAGGTCTAGTAAATTCCCCATCAAAACATGGGTTGCAAAGGGTTTAGTAGAAGATTCCTACAATCTCATTAATATTTCCTTTATGTCAGAAGCCCTTGCAGTCGGTGCTTACTTAGAAGCAACCCTGCTTTGTCTTTTCGTTGCTGGTCTAGTCACTTTATAGTCCGTTGTGACTTGGCCTCAACTGGCCACACTAAAATAAAAATATATGATTTTAAGGGTTGGCTAATTAGCATTACTTTTCTAGCAATTGTCGGCATAGTGTCTTCTTCTTTGATACCTTTCTACCTTCCAAAACTTTACTTCATATAAGTCTTAATCGGCTACTCAGCGCCGTCTCCGGTCGCCTTTCCTCTATTTTTATCTTTTCAACTATTCTTATCAATCCCGCGTGCCACGCAAGCTTACCATTCCTGGCATAACAGCCTTTTCACTTAAGTCAATCCCGGAGTTTCTCCGTCCGACTAATTTCTTACTTACATTTCCTGTTTTCGTCGAATCTCACTTCATCATTTTATCACTACCGTCGATTGTAATGCTCAGGGTTCGTTTACTAACCCATTTTACAGCATCCTTACCCAAATCACAGGATTTGCTCCAGTTTCTACTCTCTTCCATGACATTCTCTGATAATCAGAAAGACAAGGTTTGCCAAAATTCACCGAATTCCTTTCCAGACTCAGGGAAATTTTGATCAATCTACCCACCTACTGGTAACATTAAGGAGACCAGTTTCGAAACCTGAAGAATAGTTCTATGAACCTCCAAGCAGGTGGAATCATAAGCAGTCATAGTTAACGAAATAATCATCATCAGATTGGAAGTTTACCCACAGGAGAGGAATCAATTATATCCATCCCTTAGAAGGGAATCAATAGTTTCAAACTGAAACCTGTCACAACGTCCTGATACCTATACGTCCTGATATTCAATACTACCAAATGTCGGTCTACCTAACCCTTTATACGAAGCGTCGTTGGAAGCAATAAAGTCTCTTTTTTCCATTAAGCAATGCCAGCTCTTGGTCATTACCAATTTCACCTTTTAGCTCCAGGAAGATTTTCTCACATTTTTCTCTTTAACTGCTGATCGTATTACTTGATCTATTATAATTCTGCATCGGAATAAACTTAAGGTAACTACTATAATTCATTGAAAGAAAGAATTTAATATTCCTCTGAATTACATGCATCTAACATTTCTGGTTCATCATTTTACTGAGTTGAAATTAACCCTATACTTAGTCTCTGGCAGTAGTCTCATTACGAGTTCATCTTGACTCACTGGTCTTATCTTCCGGTAGGTTCTGAGATCATTGTCTTGCTTACTACTTCCTTATATAACTTTATCCAATCATGCTATCACTTCCCAATGTCTTTACTTTCTGACTGATTCATTCATAAAATGAACATTTCCCTTAATAAAACCACCTTATTAACCTCAATTTGGTTCCATAATTTAGAACCTACGACACCGGCCTTCTCATGGCGAATTATTACTGACCATATTCATACTAATTCATTTATCAAATGATATGGCACTTACTGCCTCCTTCTCAACTATTCCTAGGGACTCTACTCCTCGCCCTAAATCGATGTCTTTGATAATCATACATCCCTCTAGCTCTTTCTTCGTTAATATGGAAGTCTCTAGGGATTCTCGTCTATTCCCGTATAAGATCTCAAGTGATCCTTTCAATCCGTCTTACTTGCTGGTACTACCTCCAGTAGACCGGCTACGAATCCAACATGAATCTTCAATTCTCTTGCTAATAACTCAGTTCTTTATGCTCCCCTTTCTGAGCACTATACTTTAATCATCACAGTTTTTCTGGCTGCAACCCTCATTCCTCAAGGGTAAGCTCCTTATCCTAACAGGATTTTTTCCTTATCTGCTGGAACCTCTTCCGGGTCTCCAGTAGGGTACTCCATCGAATTACCCGCTGATCTTCAGCATATAAAGCATCATCGCGCTACTGCTCGTATAACTCAAGGTCTGTCGCCTTACTCGTCGTTACGATATCGAGCTAAGTTACTATCATGATACTTAAGAGTTCCCATAAGGGTTTTATATGTCATCACTACATTAAGTAGTCCGACTATGAACTTGGCAAGAGTTCTTAATATCTTAGTGAATTTATTGTTTTAACGTCGCCTCATCTCTGGGGTTTATAACGTACGCTCTGATACCACTTCTGTAACACCCCCAGATCCGGGGTCCGGGATCCGGTGGTTACGGTTTCCAATTCTGTCCACAACAATTGAACTTTCCTTAACATAAAATAAATTACGTCTCTATGACCCAACACAACAATATAAAACACACTCGTTATAGTCCCAGAGATGAAATCAGAGTAACAATCAAATTTTTATTAATCACATTATGAGTTCTTACAATCCAAAAGAATTTCAATATAAATACATACTCTTTGCCATCCATTTACATAAGTCATACTAGACCATAATCTTGGTAATGAAAGAATAAATATATCCTACCAATAGCTTCTTCTTCAGCTCTGGTAGTCTCATCGTCCTCGCCCGCGTCGAGTGCGCCTTGTGCGAGTCATCTGGTCTAGCTGTTGTTGTGATATAATAATAAAGCAAGGGTGAGCAATAGCCCACCAACAATAATATATAACTGAACGATAATGTATAACAGTTCAAAAGTATCTTTCAAACCATATGCCATGCATTTACGGAAATGATGCCAGTATAATATGAACGATGAAGTTACAAGGTAACTTAAAGTATTTGTTTATAGAAATATCTGCTACATCAAAAGTAAGCGAGATATTCTCATTGTTATTAAGAAGAGGAACTTGCATGAAAAGGTTGCAATTCCAGTTATGAACACTTTTCCAGCTCTGCCAACAGTAATCATGTTGCAGGAAATAAATAAGTTTGGATGATGAACCGATGATGGAGTATTCACCGCGCCCGCTGTTCCAATCTTGATGATCAGTCGAGATCGTACAGCTCAATTTAGATTTACTACCGGTAGAAGGAAGAACTGACGGCTTTACTTGTATACCGCCTTACTAGCTCTCCCCGGCCAACGGTTGGGCCAAAGGGGATGGACCGGCGCTACTCGGCCTCTTACACGACTCCTAGTTCAAATAGAATTCATGATTCTGAATGTAACGTTCGTCCCCCTTTCCCCAAGTATAATACTTGTTGATAAGACTCTACAAAGTAGTCGTATCTAGTTGGAAAGGAAAATTCACCAATAACTTCCAAGCTATTGCTTGGTAACGAATATCAACTTGTTCCAACAATCTTACCCCTCGAAAGATGAGAAGGTAAACAACGACTTAATAAGTCCATAGCACCCGAGTTGCGAGTGAAGAGAATACTTTATGACCGGGAAGTCGACAAGATAAATAACATTTTCCAAGTAAGGTTCCCTTATTATTAGAGAGGTAGACTCAAAGAAGAATGATGTCTGAGAACCTTTCTTGATATAAGATTAATAATAATATGACTCCGAGATATTTTCTGTAATAATCGAAGAAGATAAACCTTATCGAGGTTATTCTAAGTATGGAATAAATATTCAGAGAATATTTATTGAATTAAAATATTTTACAGAATATTTAGGAATATGAAAGAATATCTTTAATCAGAGTATCTCTTAAATAATTCTTGAAGAAATATCGAGAGAATATTTATTGCATAATTAAATAATCAAATGAATATTCAAAATAATATTCATTACTTAATAAGACCTGAAAGGAATATTTAAAATATTTAAAATAATATTCGATGATTAAATAGAACCCTGGATGAATATTCAAAATAATATTCATAATTAATTAGGAATTTAAATGAATATTGATAAAGTAATATTCATTTAATGAATAATATTCTAAATGAATATCAAGTAATATTCATTTAGTAATTCAAGCTTTAAGGGAATATTCGAGATAAGACTCGATAAATAAATCAAGTTTCAGATGAACATTAAAATAATATTCGACAGGTAATTACTATCTTAAATGAATACTCAAATGTAATCTTCATTTAATGAATAATATTCTAAATGAATATCCAAATAATATTCATTTAGTAGTCCAACCTTTAGAAGAATATTCGAAATAATAATCGATAAATAATTCGACTCTGAATGAATATTAAAAATATTATTCGTCGAATAGTTACGTTCAAATAATTATTTGAAGTAAGGATCGTTAAAATAAATAATCTCGAACGAATATTCAAATAATATTCGTCGCCCGAATAATGGAAAATATTTACTTAAATATTTTCCTCCGAGGTAATCTCGATATATCAAGAAATATTGACTCCCGGTCTATATTTGATGAATAAGATGTATACGCCCTTCTATGAGGGTCTTACAATAACCGGCTTATAGTTGATACGATAGCTATCTAATTTATAAGCCAATAACAATCAGGGAACAAGCATAATGATATAACTTGAAAGTAGGCATGCATGCTATGGCATATGTATAACAGAAAACATATATATAAATTTATTCAATCACAACAACAGCCTAAAAGAAGGGAATTGAAACTTGCCTGGTAGTCGAGTACGGTAAGGGGTAGTGATAGCGGGTCCCGGGTCAGCTTGGTGATCTAAAAATAGCCAAGGCATTCGGGATTAATCACTTAACATCTTAAAAGTTAAGTTATACTTAAATCGAAACACGTTCTCGAGTTATCTCGTTATACCCCTTTTAGTGGATTCCTTTTATCCTCGATCCGACCCGACATTCGTTCGTTAATACGACATGTCATTGTACTTACACTTGGGACATACTTAAGTCATACAAGTTCTAAAGTCGATCGTTACGAATCAATATTATGCTCCGAGTTTTATCGCCCGTTGTCTAAGTGTTTTACCGAAGTTATAATCAAGCGGGTTTTTAGGGGTTCGTTCGCGATTAACTTTGATTCGAACATTTTTATAAAATCGGAAAACGATCCTTTTCACATGAGGTTTTCTCTCACACCTTCCTTTTTACCTCTAGTATTTAATTACCAAGATTCGCCACTGACTTACGTATTTTATCGGGGTTCAATTTCAGTTACGAACTTTCGTTTACGGATTCGAACTACTTTTAGTAAACCGACCGTAACTCCTAAACCGTAAGTCCGTTTCACGCGTTCTTTATATCAAAACGAAGCTTATAACATAACCTATCTTATCATGGGAAAATACAACACTGGACAGTGAGTTAATGCTACTGTGATGCACGGTTTTTAAAGATTATCGAAAATTCGGCATTACGACGGCTATGTTTACATGCTTTTCCAAATTTTTATCATCATCAAATCATCCTCCAACAACAACCAATTCAAGAACTAAAGTTTCTCATCTATTCTAAGTCATGATATCTCAAGAACAACTCAAATCCAACAAGTATGAAACATCAATAACAACCAATTATGCATACATGGATCTAAACTTACTAACACCTCTCCATCATATATCCATCCAAAAAAAATCCATAAACTCAAAGTAGTACTAAGGGTTCTTGAGCTTTATACCTTCCTTGGAGAGTGAATAACACTTGTTAAGCCTTGAATGATCCTTAAGTAGCCTTAGTATACTTGAATCATTCAAAAGAAAACAAGAACACAAAGTTAATACTTAAAAGTTACTATTCATCATCATCTTCTTGATTTTATATCTCAAGATTGGTATGGAATTTGAAGATGAAATTCATAGGGTATCTTAGTTATGAAATATAGGACTCACCTTAATTTTCTTGAGATTTAACCATGGATGGAAGTTGGATTTCTCCTCTTGAAAAAGAGGGCAGGTCCAAATGGAGGTAAATGGAGGGGGAAAGAGTTTGTTTGCATCTTTTACTTGGTTGCTTGTGCTAAATGAATTATTGGGATGAGGTTTTGATAATATCTTGGCCAAAAGTCACTTTAATAAAGTGATTATGTCATGGATGATGTTTAAACAAGTGGACAAGTGGTGTGTCATGTACTAATATCTTGTATCCTTGGTTTGATTCTTAGTGTGCTAGTTACTCTTGCAAATAGCTTAGTTACTTGATCTCATCCACTTGCACATACTTGCATCTTGGTTCTCTGCTCGTTTCTTTGTCCGTTTATTGCTCAATTCATTGATCGTTCGGACGAATAACTAAGTAGTTTCACCTCTAAGGTTTACCGGGAAATTTCTCGATATTCATAATACCTTCCCCAATCCTTAATATAATCCTCGTGATGACCATGCAGGATATTTAATCTCGATACGAACTTAATCCGTAATCTAGGATTCGTTCGCTTTATTGATTAATCTCGTTATAACATTTTAGCGGTTTCTAGAACGCTTGTTTCACTGCCTCAGTGGTTTCCTACCTTCATTCTTAAATCAAATATAATAACATCCCAAAATATCAAATCCTCAAAGTTAATATCTCAATTCTTGGATTATAATAATATTTAATCCACTGTCCGGTCAAATATTATACCGAGAAAGAATTTGGAATTTCTGAATTCCGATCGTCTCTGCATTCACTTATTTCCTCCGCGTATTACTAATATGACTTCGAAACATCCATATCACGTCCCGTACATAGGGTGGCGTGAAAAGTTTTCCAACTTAAAAAATCACTATTCATCCACCAAATTACTATGCACGTACAGGAAATACTATGCACGTATGGGAAACACTATGCTCGTACGGGAAATACTATGCACGTATGGGAAACACTATGCACGTACGGGAAACACTATGCATGTACTCATTTCCCTTCAAGGATCCATTAGCTCCTTCCTGGATGGTAGATTTTTCTTATCTAGGTCCTCAACCATCGAATTACTCTCTTCTGACAATATACCAATGCATCAGGATCATTGTCCAAAGCAATATCCATTCATTACAATCATTGTCCTTTGAAACCACCATTCATTAGAGCTGGTGACCTTGTTGTCGGAATCATTGTTCCTCATTTTATCATTACTTAATAAAAAGTTTTAATTATATCCAAAATTTGGGGTTCTTACATTTGCACCTTCTGGTTTTTCCTTTAAGGGGATCACGTATAAACCTCGCACCCACCTCTTTGTTGAACGAGAGGTCGTTCACACCCGATTCCTTGTCTAGTGGCATCTTTCTCATAATTTCATCAAGATTACAATCCACCTCTAGCTTCCACAATTCCTTCCCTGAAGTTTCCACATGGTCCAACTTATGATGTTTGCGGGGCTTATAGCAGGGGAACCCCTTTGTAGGAAACCTTCCAGCTTCTTGTGCTTGAGGGGTTTACATATGAGAGCCTTCTTAGCCATGTTATAAATTGAGTCCACCATTTGCATATTCTTTAGAATGGGTCATCCTACCATAGTGTTGTGGGATACACTATCAACCATAACTCCTTCCAACTGGGTGGATAAGAGGGGTTTATCCTTCAATAATACCAGTGACATTTTCAGTTCGTGAGAGGTTTAAGTCCACCTTCAACTTCCACGATAAGCTTTTCGCCAGAGCTTAATTTAGGTCATTACTTGAGACCTTTCGCCCAATGCTCTTAGCTGGATATTCTGACCTTTCACCTTCTACTGTTAGTGAAGTTTTCATCATGAGCATCTTTATAAGCTGCTTTTGCCTTTTTTTGATTTGGTGTCATCGCATGTCCAACCAAGAACTCCTCATTTTTCATTTATAGAGGTTCCTTCATACTTTCTGTAAGAGAGGCAACGTCAAATCTCTGGACTTTATTGATTCATTTTTTGAAAAGCTTTTTAATTATTGCTTCTATATGATGCGTTCTTCCTTCATCATCCTCCATTAGAGCAACCATTTACATCAACGTTATGGGTGGTACTATAACGCCCTAGAAAAATATCGTAATTATAAATATTGTTATTTAATGTTAAATGTGGATTATACGATGTGAATTTTTTTTTTTTTTTTTTTAGGTTAAATATAGGTGACATCATGTATACATGCTTATATGATGATGTATATGAGAAATGCGAGTCTGTGCATTTTATTTTATTTTTATTTGAATTTTTATGATTAAAATCTATTAAAATGTGCAGTATTGATCTTTTGCGATTTTTATAAAATCATAGAAGTTGTTAAAAATCATGAAATCTTTTGTAATATTATCTTTGTGTAAATATTTAGTTTTTAAAATTATTGGATGTATTATTTTGGGTATTTAAATATTTTAAAATGATTTTAGGAGTTTTATTTCTTTTAAAGGATCAAAACTTGTAAAATTCATATTTAATTCATTTTTATCCTAAAGATATTTTAAAAATATGTGGGTGTTCGTAATTTTGTACTCCTTATTTTAAAAAAAAATGAAAAGATTTATTTTTCATTTATTTTCCATTTAAATTCAATTTTTAATTAATTGATTTATATTTTGTTTTCAGTATTATTGATTTACTAAAGCACCTTTTAATCATTTAAATCCCTAATTTCATCTCATTTTCCCAAACCCAGTTCTTCAGCTCTGTTTTTGGGCGTGTTCTCTCGAGCATTCTGGAAAATTCTCTCCCTCTCTCGACTTTTACCGAGTCATCTCTTCTCTTACACAATCTCAAAATCTCTCCTTCGTCTGTGTCAGTTACGAACGTAGTATGTGAGTGTAGAGCAGTGTGTGTGCGTGTGTATTTGCTAGAGGTGTTAGTTTGTGGCGTGAGTTGCTCAGCCGTATGTTGTTGTGTGGTGGGTTAGCTTTCCCCTGTGTTGTACTTCGTCTGGGTGTATTATAAAATACGAGAGTCTATATTCTAACCTTGCTGGGTTCATCATTACTGCGTCCCTGGTGTGTCGATCCTCTGTGCTGTGGTTTGAAGTAGGTATAACAGGTGTGTGTGGGTTCGTGAAATCAATACAGTGCGTGTGTATGTATGCTGGGTGTTTTATTGCAGTGGGTTTTGTAATCAAAGTTTTCCTTGTTAATCGCAAATGTCGCTGATTGTTAGTTGAGTTTTGAGTTTTGGTGTTGGTTAACAACTATGTGAACTGATTCAAGTTGGGTCGTTATTATTTTGGACTGATGTTAGAAGAAGCTTTGTTAGCTGTTTTAATCTTTGTTTTATGCGTGAATTTAAGCTGCAATTTTGCTGGTTAAGTCGAAGGTAGGGTGGGTGGTCAAGAGTTGGTTTGCTTGGTTTATTTCTCTAAAAATTTTGACGCAGCCTGTCCTGTTCTGCTTGCTTTCGAGCTGTTGTTCGGCGTGATTCTATGCTAATCTCTGGTGCCTTGATTTCTTGTAGTCGAATAGTTAAATGTGTGGTTAGCTTGGTTGGTTTAAAGTTTTATGGAAAGAGCATAGCAGCCCGTGTTCTGTTTCTTTTGTTCCTTGTAGTCGAGCTACTGTGGTTCAAATTTGGGTGGTTCAGTTCAGGGGAAACTGCGGTGAGTCATGGTGTGTGCTATAATTGATTATCGAAATCGTAATAGTTTGTCGGTTTATTGTGTGGTGAAATTTTCGGTATGCTTGATTTTGTGTAAATGTAGGGAAACATGGTTTATATGAATTGGGTAATTTGGTTTATTAAGGGAGTGCCAGTATGTATGTATGTAAATGCTCGAGTACAAACTAGTACGAGATTTAATTGGATAGACAGAGATGAATGGAACCTCACTTGGAGACATATGTTGTGATAGATTAAATTCCGTTACCGTTAAATGAGTGGTTGTCATGGGAAGGGAGGTGATTTGGTAAACGTACTGAGCGGAAGGAGCTGATAGGGTGTGTAATATAGTAATTATTGGGAAGAATATCCAGCGGTAGATTTCAGAGCTATATGATGCTCGTTTTTAGTCTTAGCCACCGTAATGGAGTTATGTTTCAGTGTAAACATGTATACTAATAAAAATATGTTTGATTATTCTGGACCAGGTGTAGAGTTGTTTATTAGTACTAACTACATGAGATGAAGAGTTCCAAGCTATGATAGTTTAGGTAAATTACAGTTAATATTTGGACGGGATTTTGGTTTTTAAAGTAATAACTAGTTTTCGAGTCATATTCTATATATGGTTCATTCCTCGTTTGAAAGCACTACATAGCCATACAAGAAAACAAATGTACAGGGAAATTATGTTGTATTTGTTGCTTGATTGTGTCGGTTAAATTTCGACCGGGAAGGTTATATTTTAAAGGAGGTGCTGTCCAATTTTTTTTTGTTAGAATTATTTTGTAATTATTATAATAATTAGATAAGAGTTATTTTAAATCAATAAGAGGTACAAGTTAAAGAGATAAAAGTGTAAATTGATATTACGTGCTATGTACTTACGTGGTTTTTGTGATTATACATTATTATTTTGAGCTATAAGTAATAAACTGTAAAGCGTTATAGGACGCGTTTGGCGTAGAATAGAGTTAGACGATTAAGGTTACAAGCGTACTGAAGTATTACTTTACCTTTATGTAGGTACCAAAATGAGGCCGGTAAGAGCCAGTGCACATGTAGATGGAATATTGAGGAATGGAAAGATTATCAAAGTTGACGAGTGTGTCATGAAGAGGATGACAAGTTACAGAAGAAGGACAGATGTATGATCCAGTAGGGACCAATGAATAAGAAAAGAGAGATGGATATAAAAAGAGTAAAGAGTCGAGATATTGGAATTGGAAACTTCATGTATTGAGGCAAGTGTACTATTCCCTGCTTATTGTTCAAGTGGGATAAGTTTGTTTCTGTTATTTATACAACGTTTCTGTCAAATTAGTTTGCAAGTTTATTATACCTCACTTATTGTTCAAGTGATGTGAAATCTTTTGTGTTATTTACTTGTTCTTTTGAAATCCTTTCTTGTTAGCCATTATACTCTTCATATTTATTCTGAATAATGTAAACGTGTTCTGTTAATTATACGATGGTTCTTTCAAATCATTTTGCTAGTGTATATACCTTTCATTTTTATTCTAGTGACATTCTTCTTCTTTTAATTTACAAACACTCATTCTCAAAATTATTCTGTCATTGTTTATTCTCTTCACCTACTGTTCAGGTGTTGATTCTTTTAAAAATTATTTTATATAAATATTTCCCGTCATTAATAATATTCTTCAAAGAGTGTTTTCTTCAAATTATTGTAAACTAATTCGAGGTTTATACTGTTGTTGAGGCATGTGTTGCTCAGTGACGGTTAAAACCAAGAATGAATTGAGATCTTCTTAATTATTTAAACTCATATTTGTCATGCCGGTTCTGGCAGCTGAAGCCTATAAGTGCTTAGCTGACATGAGTGAGACCTTAAGTAATTGAGAATTTCTTAAATCTTCGTTTTAAACTATTCGAATCTCTCATGTTAGTTTAAACTTGGTAACGGTTTTTCACCAGTAGACCCTTTAGGAGAGGTTTTCTTCAACGTGTCCTACAATTTTATTGTCTTGGAGTTATCTTACAAATGATCATTTTTAAAACTACTTAATTCGCTTATGTTGATTCAACTTGACAATGTGTTGGTAAATTTATTAAATGCTTAGCACTTGACTATACCCTTGCTTTATCTTATAATTACAACTGTTGTTATTCATGTTGCAAGTAAATCATTTCACTCAAATGAACCATGTTTTTCGTCACTTGATCATTATATTAATTCGATTTGTCGTTGATATTATTGCTCTTAAATTTTCAATAAATATGAATAGTTGTTTATCATATTCCCATTCAATAGTGCTGAAATTGTTGTCCCTGTTTCACTGATATTATGGAATAATACCCTTCTCTATATCGAACTTGTCGATATCTAGGTCAGAATTTTACTAGACCTCATCTCTTCTTGAGATTTGAGTTGTTAACCTGAAACGTGAGTTTCCAGGGTGCTTGGCTGGTCGAGGTGGTCGATTGTTCCGACACCTGACGTTCAGATTATAGGATTGGACTGTTGTTTTTTTAAAATGTGGACCGTAAAGGGTCGAACCAGATTCGTGGTCAGAAGTTATTAAGGCCAATGTGTGCCGTGGATCCATTAAAGGACATTGCTGTGTGCGTTTGTCCGGGGTTAGTGCGTGACTGATCAGCAGCCTAACCTTATTATTTTTATTAATAAAATGCAAAATAGTCCAATTCTATTCCATTTCCTAAATTAAATAAAATGTTATATCTTAAAGTTCTTGAGCTTCTGTAATTATGAATTATTCCTTTGAGATAAGTTGGTCAGTGATATGTTCACCAATGAATCATTGTAGTATTGTTGTTTCACTATACTGTTCGCTTGCTGAGCATTCTTTGGCTCACTTTTGCTTCATTTTCTCTAATCTTTCAGTTAGGAATAAGGGTGGATGTCTACATCGTACGAGTCATATGAGAGCAATGAGGCAGCCTTTACAGGATATATCTCGAAGCTAAAGCGGGTAAGCACGGATTGGAGTTAAGCTGTAGATTAAACGGTATAGTTATTGAAATCAGAATAGTAGAAGAAATTGTAATAATTTGTATGGTTTAGATTCTTGTTTCATACCATAACCTGGAATCGATCCCGGTGGGGAATCGTTGGTGTATTAACTGTAATTTTTAAATTGGAATTTGGTTTGGGTTGAATTACAGGTGGATAGTCCGATTTATGAATACTTCATGCCGAAATTTTCTAAAATTTCCCTGTATCAAAGTATATGTTATTATAAAAAGTATATTTTCAGTATGGGGAAGTCGGGACGTTACAGGTTGGTATCAGAGCGACAGGTTATGGTCACTGAAACAAGTTAGGATAATTAAGTATAGGTATTTAAGTGGGACGTTAGATAGAACGATTTAGGATAAGATTCGCCTTAGGTTATTAGGACAACGGTTGTGACGTTAGTTAGTATTTCGACATATCGCGCGAGCCAGAATTCGATTCATATGAAGGTACGACTTTGGACGAGGTAGTTGATTCGACGCCGCCTACGTTAAATAGACGATCGGAGTTACCAGCTTGGAGGATGTCACGTGTAGACCTTCGTGTATGTTCTAGAATTTCTTTTGCGACTTTAGTTACCCCGCGAGTGATATAGAAAGTGCGAAAGGATTGAAAACAAGATGTGAAATGCGATTACTGGCATGGGTCAGAGGAATGGCGTGGTTATTCATTACTAGCAGTTGATTTCATTTAGTTTATTGATTAAGGAGATTCGATTCAACCTTCCTTTCTGTTTCTTCTTATTTTGATAATACCCCATCACCTTTGATGATCAACTATATTTCAATTGATGACGAAATTTTTTTTTAGATTCATTTAAACATATTCCTATTTTTCAGAGATGCCTCTATTTTCCAGGGGATAACTTGATTCAACATTATGCATATAAATTATTGAGATCCTTGAATTCTTTCTATCTTCCCCGAATATTTGATATTCCTTATTCAATATTGTAAATATATAAACTTTTGAAACTTTTGAATTCTTTTTGTTCTCTTTGAATTCTTAACCTTATTTATTCTGACTGGGATGAACAACCCTATGTATATAGGGGATCCAGGGACATCTATCTATGTGATAGAAGTCTGGTGGGACGCCACTGATTGTGTTTGTCATGAAAGTACTGAAGGCTGGCCACTTTTTGTACTATGGTGGTTGACCTAAGTGACAAATGCAACCTGGAAATAGTTCAATGATCATATTGATCTCTCGGTTAAATCCTTTTACAAAAATTCCTTTTTCAAACAAAACTCATCTTATATTCATGCCTGCTAACACCTGTCCAGTTTATTGATTTCTTTCATTATAAACCTTTATGAATCCTAAAGCTATCAGTGATTGAGAGTAGTAAAGATGGAAACAATGACCTCTAAGTGGTACAAGGTATATTTACGTCGAATGAAAATTTGATGAGCAGGCTTGAGAATTGAAGTTAAAGCAGAGAGTGAATATCAAGTTAAATTACGCAGTGGATTGACAAAACACGTACAAAATTCAACAATACGGAGAAACTGATTATGGTTAAGGAGTAGATGATAAGGACATGAAATGATAATTTTGTTAAAGTCGAAAATATAGTGAGGATTGATATATTTGGTATGTGAAGGTTATCGTGGAGGAAAGATTGTTGAAGAACACTTGCTTATTATATATTTTCACTATGGATACAGTAGATAAGATATTACAGGAATTTGGATGTTGGAGATAAATTGTCAGATATAAAAGTTAGAGACGGAATGGGATAACTTGAGTAAGACAAGGTAGAGTGGGACGGTTCGTTTGTAAGGAATTTTAGCAAGGATTGAAGCTTTGGATAAGGAAGTAAAGTGATTGTGTGGAGTTAATAACTTGTGCGAATATAGTCAGAGGATCACTAATATTAAGAGTAAGAGTGAGTTTACGCATATGGAACGAGACGGTAAGAAAAGGAAGACAGAAAACCAGGAAATTTTCAAGAATTGTGTTAATAGAGGATGTGAAAATTTGACTGGAAAGGAATGTAAGACCTAGGAGATTTTGAAATCCAGGAATGTAATCAAGTTCAAGGATTTAAGATCGGAAGACATAACAAGATATTTGAAGATATAGAAAGGACATGTATATGATTACTAAGTATGATCTTTGCAATTGGAAGAAATACATTTTCAAGATATGACGAAAGGATCGAAGTAAATGTCGTGATGACGAAACAGAAATGAATTAGGAACAACCTAAGATGCTAGCGGAGATCGAAAACTTTGAAGGACCAGCTAGGAATTATTGAAGGATTGTCAAAGATTTTACCAAAATATCTACAACAGTAGACAAGCGTAGCAGTCAAGAAATGAATGGATAAAGGTGAAAGCTTTTAGGAGTGAAAGAAGAGATCGAAAACTGCTCAAGTATCAGTGCAATCGGATGAACCAGAAAAGATTAAATAGGCATACAATGCTCAAGGAAATGTTCAATGAATTTGGGAAGTTATAGATGGAATATCCAAAGGTCTAGATTATTGCGAATGAATCGTTAGAGGAAAGTAGGAAGTATCAAGCGGAGTTGACGGAAGCAGAACGTGAAGCGGATGAATGTAGAAGATGAAATAGTTCAAGGAAATGAGTTATTTATAAATATGGGAGTTATAATGTGTAGAGTTTAAATTTTGACGATCTGTAAGATATATATGTGTCAAGGTAAATGGTTATTAGTTTCGAAAAGGTTACTTAGTAAAACAATGGGATTAAGGATAGACAGAAGTTTCCCAGTTATTCCCTCCTCGAGTAACATTGCACGTTGAAAGGGGAGTAAGAATGATTGGGGGATTTCTTGATATTCTTTTTCTCAGAGTTTTATCTGGGGCGTTACAGGGAATTGTTTTAGTCACGTGAATTTCGTTTTAAAGATTTAATTATTTACATGTTTACTTCAAGTCAAGACAGATTTCTTCACTTATATATTTGCGGCAGGTTAAGGCAGGTTTTGGTTCAGTATTGTATATGAATGAATTATTATGAATGATTGAGGTTAGTACTTGAGGCGTTGTGTACAGGGCATAGCCCATTATACGAATAGTTCATGTCCGATTTTCAGTAGAAAAGGATCGTCACGTGCGAGTGATCAGTATCTAGAATTAACGAGACATGCAAACCAAAGGATTAAGTTTATATTAGAAATTCGAAGGCCTACAGGATAAGCCTATCGATATGTGAATTGATATAAAGGAATGATAAAGTGGAAGGAATGACTTGGAAATTGAAAGAGAAATGTTTGAGAATACCGTCATATGTTTTCTCACCGTCGATTCTGAGGACAGAATCCTATTAAGGGGGGAAGGATATAACGCCCTAGAAAAATATCGTAATTATAAATATTGTTATTTAATGTTAAATGTGGATTATACGATGTGAATTTTTTTTTTTTTTTTTTTAGGTTAAATATAGGTGACATCATGTATACATGCTTATATGATGATGTATATGAGAAATGCGAGTCCGTGCATTTTATTTTATTTTTATTTGAATTTTTATGATTAAAATCTATTAAAATGTGCAGTATTGATCTTTTGCGATTTTTATAAAATCATAGAAGTTGTTAAAAATCATGAAATCTTTTGTAATATTATCTTTGTGTAAATATTTAGTTTTTAAAATTATTGGATGTATTATTTTGGGTATTTAAATATTTTAAAATGATTTTAGGAGTTTTATTTCTTTTAAAGGATCAAAACTTGTAAAATTCATATTTAATTCATTTTTATCCTAAAGATATTTTAAAAATATGTGGGTGTCCGTAATTTTGTACTCCTTATTTTAAAAAAAATGAAAAGATTTATTTTTCATTTATTTTCCATTTAAATTCAATTTTTAATTAATTGATTTATATTTTGTTTTCAGTATTATTGATTTACTAAAGCACCTTTTAATCATTTAAATCCCTAATTTCATCTCATTTTCCCAAACCCAGTTCTTCAGCTCTGTTTTTGGGCGTGTTCTCTCGAGCATTCTGGAAAATTCTCTCCCTCTCTCGACTTTTACCGAGTCATCTCTTCTCTTACACAATCTCAAAATCTCTCCTTCGTCTGTGTCAGTTACGAACGTAGTATGTGAGTGTAGAGCAGCGTGTGTGCGTGTGTATTTGCTAGAGGTGTTAGTTTGTGGCGTGAGTTGCTCAGCCGTATGTTGTTGTGTGGTGGGTTAGCTTTCCCCTGTGTTGTACTTCGTCTGGGTGTATTATAAAATACGAGAGTCTATATTCTAACCTTGCTGGGTTCATCATTACTGCGTCCCTGGTGTGTCGATCCTCTGTGCTGTGGTTTGAAGTAGGTATAACAGGTGTGTGTGGGTTCGTGAAATCAATACAGTGCGTGTGTATGTATGCTGGGTGTTTTATTGCAGTGGGTTTTGTAATCAAAGTTTTCCTTGTTAATCGCAAATGTCGCTGATTGTTAGTTGAGTTTTGAGTTTTGGTGTTGGTTAACAACTATGTGAACTGATTCAAGTTGGGTCGTTATTATTTTGGACTGATGTTAGAAGAAGCTTTGTTAGCTGTTTTAATCTTTGTTTTATGCGTGAATTTAAGCTGCAATTTTGCTGGTTAAGTCGAAGGTAGGGTGGGTGGTCAAGAGTTGGTTTGCTTGGTTTATTTCTCTAAAAATTTTGACGCAGCCTGTCCTGTTCTGCTTGCTTTCGAGCTGTTGTTCGGCGTGATTCTATGCTAATCTCTGGTGCCTTGATTTCTTGTAGTCGAATAGTTAAATGTGTGGTTAGCTTGGTTGGTTTAAAGTTTTATGGAAAGAGCATAGCAGCCCGTGTTCTGTTTCTTTTGTTCCTTGTAGTCGAGCTACTGTGGTTCAAATTTGGGTGGTTCAGTTCAGGGGAAACTGCGGTGAGTCATGGTGTGTGCTATAATTGATTATCGAAATCGTAATAGTTTGTCGGTTTATTGTGTGGTGAAATTTTCGGTATGCTTGATTTTGTGTAAATGTAGGGAAACATGGTTTATATGAATTGGGTAATTTGGTTTATTAAGGGAGTGCCAATATGTATGTATGTAAATGCTCGAGTACAAACTAGTACGAGATTTAATTGGATAGACAGAGATGAATGGAACCTCACTTGGAGACATATGTTGTGATAGATTAAATTCCGTTACCGTTAAATGAGTGGTTGTCATGGGAAGGGAGGTGATTTGGTAAACGTACTGAGCGGAAGGAGCTGATAGGGTGTGTAATATAGTAATTATTGGGAAGAATATCCAGCGGTAGATTTCAGAGCTATATGATGCTCGTTTTTAGTCTTAGCCACCGTAATGGAGTTATGTTTCAGTGTAAACATGTATACTAATAAAAATATGTTTGATTATTCTGGACCAGGTGTAGAGTTGTTTATTAGTACTAACTACATGAGATGAAGAGTTCCAAGCTATGATAGTTTAGGTAAATTACAGTTAATATTTGGACGGGATTTTGGTTTTTAAAGTAATAACTAGTTTTCGAGTCATATTCTATATATGGTTCATTCCTCGTTTGAAAGCACTACATAGCCATACAAGAAAACAAATGTACAGGGAAATTATGTTGTATTTGTTGCTTGATTGTGTCGGTTAAATTTCGACCGGGAAGGTTATATTTTAAAGGAGGTGCTGTCCAATTTTTTTTTGTTAGAATTATTTTGTAATTATTATAATAATTAGATAAGAGTTATTTTAAATCAATAAGAGGTACAAGTTAAAGAGATAAAAGTGTAAATTGATATTACGTGCTATGTACTTACGTGGTTTTTGTGATTATACATTATTATTTTGAGCTATAAGTAATAAACTGTAAAGCGTTATAGGACGCGTTTGGCGTAGAATAGAGTTAGACGATTAAGGTTACAAGCGTACTGAAGTATTACTTTACCTTTATGTAGGTACCAAAATGAGGCCGGTAAGAGCCAGTGCACATGTAGATGGAATATTGAGGAATGGAAAGATTATCAAAGTTGACGAGTGTGTCATGAAGAGGATGACAAGTTACAGAAGAAGGACAGATGTATGATCCAGTAGGGACCAATGAATAAGAAAAGAGAGATGGATATAAAAAGAGTAAAGAGTCGAGATATTGGAATTGGAAACTTCATGTATTGAGGCAAGTGTACTATTCCCTGCTTATTGTTCAAGTGGGATAAGTTTGTTTCTGTTATTTATACAACGTTTCTGTCAAATTAGTTTGCAAGTTTATTATACCTCACTTATTGTTCAAGTGATGTGAAATCTTTTGTGTTATTTACTTGTTCTTTTGAAATCCTTTCTTGCTAGCCATTATACTCTTCATATTTATTCTGAATAATGTAAACGTGTTCTGTTAATTATACGATGGTTCTTTCAAATCATTTTGCTAGTGTATATACCTTTCATTTTTATTCTAGTGACATTCTTCTTCTTTTAATTTACAAACACTCATTCTCAAAATTATTCTGTCATTGTTTATTCTCTTCACCTACTGTTCAGGTGTTGATTCTTTTAAAAATTATTTTATATAAATATTTCCCGTCATTAATAATATTCTTCAAAGAGTGTTTTCTTCAAATTATTGTAAACTAATTCGAGGTTTATACTGTTGTTGAGGCATGTGTTGCTCAGTGACGGTTAAAACCAAGAATGAATTGAGATCTTCTTAATTATTTAAACTCATATTTGTCATGCCGGTTCTGGCAGCTGAAGCCTATAAGTGCTTAGCTGACATGAGTGAGACCTTAAGTAATTGAGAATTTCTTAAATCTTCGTTTTAAACTATTCGAATCTCTCATGTTAGTTTAAACTTGGTAACGGTTTTTCACCAGTAGACCCTTTAGGAGAGGTTTTCTTCAACCTGTCCTACAATTTTATTGTCTTGGAGTTATTTTACAAATGATCATTTTTAAAACTACTTAATTCGCTTATGTTGATTCAACTTGACAATGTGTTGGTAAATTTATTAAATGCTTAGCACTTGACTATACCCTTGCTTTATCTTATAATTACAACTGTTGTTATTCATGTTGCAAGTAAATCATTTCACTCAAATGAACCATGTTTTTCGTCACTTGATCATTATATTAATTCGATTTGTCGTTGATATTATTGCTCTTAAATTTTCAATAAATATGAATAGTTGTTTATCATATTCCCATTCAATAGTGCTGAAATTGTTGTCCCTGTTTCACTGATATTATGGGATAATACCCTTCTCTATATCGAACTTGTCGATATCTAGGTCAGAATTTTACTAGACCTCATCTCTTCTTGAGATTTGAGTTGTTAACCTGAAACGTGAGTTTCCAGGGTGCTTGGCTGGTCGAGGTGGTCGATTGTTCCGACACCTGACGTTCAGATTATAGGATTGGACTGTTGTTTTTTTAAAATGTGGACCGTAAAGGGTCGGACCAGATTCGTGGTCAGAAGTTATTAAGGCCAATGTGTGCCGTGGATCCATTAAAGGACATTGCTGTGTGCGTTTGTCCGGGGTTAGTGCGTGACTGATCAGCAGCCTAACCTTATTATTTTTATTAATAAAATGCAAAATAGTCCAATTCTATTCCATTTCCTAAATTAAATAAAATGTTATATCTTAAAGTTCTTGAGCTTCTGTAATTATGAATTATTCCTTTGAGATAAGTTGGTCAGTGATATGTTCACCAATGAATCATTGTAGTATTGTTGTTTCACTATACTGTTCGCTTGCTGAGCATTCTTTGGCTCACTTTTGCTTCATTTTCTCTAATCTTTCAGTTAGGAATAAGGGTGGATGTCTACATCGTACGAGTCATATGAGAGCAATGAGGCAGCCTTTACAGGATATATCTCGAAGCTAAAGCGGGTAAGCACGGATTGGAGTTAAGCTGTAGATTAAACGGTATAGTTATTGAAATCAGAATAGTAGAAGAAATTGTAATAATTTGTATGGTTTAGATTCTTGTTTCATACCATAACCTGGAATCGATCCCGGTGGGGAATCGTTGGTGTATTAACTGTAATTTTTAAATTGGAATTTGGTTTGGGTTGAATTACAGGTGGATAGTCCGATTTATGAATACTTCATGCCGAAATTTTCTAAAATTTCCCTGTATCAAAGTATATGTTATTATAAAAAGTATATTTTCAGTATGGGGAAGTCGGGACGTTACAGGTACTACCCCCCGAAAAACTGGAACCACTTTATGGGGTTCCATCAGTAGGGCTACTGGTAACATGATTCCTCAAGTATTCTGAATGGAGCTTCCATCATACCCGTACAGTGAGGTGTTTACTTTTGACCATTTCCTTGATTTAACCATTTGAGTATCCCACACCAGTTGTGCAACGCCCATGTATTGCATAAGAGGCCAAACATGGCCAAGATTGTTTTTTTCTTGATGAATCCCCTTTAGGAACTAATTAATTCTTTTGCGGTTCTCATGTGGAGTGACACAACTACCATGGTGGAACCCCTACATTGAGTTTCAAAATTTTCCATTTTGGCTTAAAGCCTTTGAATGGGATTTTCCATGCTTAAACCCTTTTCCAGGTTGCTTCCTGGGTTCTTCTTGCTTATTGCGGGCCTTTTTATTATTCAGCTTCTTGCTTATGATCAAGGGACCTTCCTTCATCGAACCTATCGTATACGAACCCCATTTCTAGGAAGCTCATTTTTGGGGGAGTCCTTTTTACCAATCTTTTCCATATTTTAATTTGACAAGCTTCATATTAAGCTTCCTGCCCAGTCTATTGAACATACTCGGGCTTCTGTTAAGTGAAGCCTCAGGGTTCTAGGACTTATCTCCTTGAACATGTCATCATCGAACCCCCGTCCGGGTTGCTCCCACCAATAAACCTCTTTTTCATGGAAGCTTAGTCTTCCAGCTCATTCATGTTCTCATGGTAAATGTTGATGGGAAACCAATGAGGGAGTCCATATCCTTTCCATCATCCAAGTTTACATACTGATCATTAATCATGGGGTTCGCATCTCTGCTTCAATTTGGGTTCACCCGTACCCCTTCAGTCAGGAGGGTCGTACCCCTATCTGCACTGGGGTTCACCTGTTACTCATTTATCAGGAGGTTCGCACCTTTATCTGCGCTGGGATTCACCTATAGCTCATCAATCATGGTGTTCGTACCCCCATCATCATTCAAGTTCACCCATTTACTTCTTCATGGATTGAGCTGTGGTGCGAACTAGTGTTGTGCTCCATAATCTTTGATGGAAACTCCTGGACTTGTTTAACCCCAGAATTGTTGAAAGGGAGCTTTGATAGAGCTTAACCTCCAACTGGTTAAACCCCTAGATTGATAATCTCCACCTTTTGATAATAAAAATTTCCATGTCGTATGCCAAAATTAAGTATTTGGGGTTCATCTGGTTATGGGTACCTTTTACCATGAGTACGTTCTCCATAATTGAGTATTTGGGGGTTCATCTGCAAGGAGCCTTCTGACTGAGAAACTGGGGGTTCGACTTCAAGGAACCTTCTAGCGGAGAAACTGGGGGTTCATCTGTGTCGAACCTTCTGTCATGGGTGCGACCACCAGATTGAGGCTTTTCCAGCCTTTACCTCTTAAACCTCTCAACTGGTACCTTTCCAAATGGCCTTTATCTCCATCAACATGTGGACATTCAGTTCCTTGTAGGTTCTATTATATGTATTGATGCACCTGATTGGAGAAGCTTTTGGATCGCGGAACCCCGCATTGCTGAACCCCTAATCTGATTCTTTCCTGTCGAAATATAGTATCCGAAACACTTATTTTTTGGCCATTCTATCCAAGACCTCAGAGCCACATCTCTTCTTTTATGCGTTTTACCACCAAATGACCAGAATAAAGGCGATTGTGGCTAACCTTCCTTCTTCTTCATCTTTTTTTCGATGAGCCAAGATTTTTTCTCCCATTTTTTCATCTTTTCGTATATTTTTTTTTAGAGACTCGATTTTCCAGCCCATCCATATGATATAATCCACCATACCTTGATTGTTGAGCTCCTTCTCGGGCCCAATTTCGTGGTCACCTCCATTGTTCTTCGGTGTATGTTCATCACCGAAGCTTTTCGCAATCTTTCCTCTCAAAAGATCATCCAATGCCCTCCTTCTAGCGCCAAAAATGTTGTGAGAGGAATTTGGTACAACACTTCGAGAGAATATCGCTGGAATAACGGATGAATCGCTTGATTTCCAGCTGCGGAATTGACGTTCAAGCGTTTACAGCCCGGCGTTCAACTGCCAGAGTGGATGGTTGTTTGTAATGATTTTGGGACTGAGTTTGCAAGGTCACCGGACAGCAAGAACGGAGTAATTCCTACTCAATCAATCCCAGCTGCCAGAGATATGTATTGCTCAAGTTTTCTACATGATTTTTGTAGAGAGAAGTGAGATTCAACTCTTGCAAAGTGCCTACATATCCTATATTTATAGGAATCAAGTCCCATGTAGTTCTAGGGTTTTGGACTCCTTGTTGATAGCTCGCCACATTTTGATAAGCCTTATCCTTCTGACCATGCTGATCCGTTTCTTATTTTGTGATGAAGAAGAGTCCTAGTTCCCTTAGGACACTGCCTGAACCCTGGCCTTCCGCTGTACAGCCGCCTATATATATACGCAGTGTATATATCATATATGTTTTATATTTATCTTCCTCTACTGAACTGATCCAGCTAATTATCCAAGATGATATGATTATCTAGTAGTTATCCTTCATGAATCCATAATTATCTTCATATTAATATGATTTTCCATTATATATCCATGTATATATACATAATCCATGTATATATAATGATTATCCATCATAACAGAGGTTGTTGGGTCGTCCTTGATGTTTAGGAGTTATCCAAAAGTCTGTTAGAGCGATATATATCCGTTCTCCTACAATTTAGGAGGCTGCTGGGCCAATTCCCGCAGATTGTCAGGGTACGAGTGTGAACCCCTGCCTGGAAGCCCTTCACCTGCATGAACCCCTGTCAGGCTTCCATCTAGTAGTACCCCCACATGGGGTTCGAGCACCTGAACCCCTACATGACTGAATCCCGAACCAGATGACAGAATCTTCATCTTTCAGTATATTTCCAAGGCATATTGGGCCAAAGTATTCATACCTAGTCCAGCCTATCCTTCCATATCTTCATTACTCGAACCCGTAATTTTAATGGGCCTTAAAACAAGCCCAAGGCGGATTTTGGGCACAACAACTACCCCCGGTTCCTTGTAACTATTGATTGCAAAAGGAACCAAAGTATGACATGGTCTAATCCTTCCTTATCTTCCTCAGAGAAATACATAGCTTCCATATCATGCTTCCAAGCTTACATGAGCTGCACATTTTATATATTAGTGATGGAGCAAATTAACACAGTGCAACAATTGGTGGAGCGGTGGTGTTGTTGAAATAGAAGTCATGCACCCACAGGTCAGGGGTTCGAACTCCCTAACATGGTATGTGGGGGGCACGTGACACGTGGGGGTCAATATTTCTGGTGTGGTCCACTCAAATCGAACCCCCTAACATGGCATGTGGGTCAATATTTCTGGTGTGGTCCATTCAAATCGAACCCCCTAGGCACATGACACGTGGCATGTGAGGGGCCAATATTTCACGTGTGGTCCACTCAAATGTAACACTTACGTGGGACTCACATGTTTTTTTATTTTTACATTTATAAATTTTAAAAAAATAGCAAATGCAACGATTATTCATTACTGCAGCACAACGAATCTATTGCAACAGTACCTGTTCTATTATAACAATATGTTCACAAGTAATGTAACACAATCTTAGAAGTGTTGCAGTAGATCAAAAATAGCACCTCTATTGTAACATAAAGTGAGCATTATAATACAATCTCAAAAGTATTGTAATAGATCAAAAATAGTACATGTATTATAATACAAAATGGGCCGTTGCAATAGAAAAGCGCGGACGCCCATCGGCATAATGCATTTGTGCTAAGGTAAAGGAAACATAGATTATTATTCTCACATAGTATAATACATTTTACTAAATATTTTCAACTCATTCATGTTAACATGTGGGGTTCATATCCTGTTCAGACTTATAATAAGTATAAATATTTTCTGATAATTTCTTTAGATCGACGTGGACTCATCTTCTTAGCTACAAAAATAATGCTTTTAATTTCATAGAATACTTTGTTGTTATGGTTGAAACTCATTTTTATGCTAAGGTTCAAACTCTCACAGACAATGCTATTGACTTCGGTCTTAGTCATGTGGTTGATTAGATGTAGTATTCACACTTATTCCACGGAGGAGAATCAATATATATATATAAAGGAGGATAGCGGGAGTTTAGGTGGCGCTCTAAGATCGTCTCAATCTATTTTTCTAATTTTCTAGAATTAAGAATTTTAAACACTAATAAATATAAAAATATCAATTAACATATTAGAAGTAGAATATGTGTTCGAATTTATAAAGAAGAAGAGTTCGAATTTATAGGGAAGACATATGATTAGAAGTTCTATTGGAAGTATAATAAGTATTTATAAGGCATACGATTAAAAGTTCTATTGGAAGTAGAATAGGAGTAGAATAGGAGTTCGAATTTATAGAGAATAAGAGTTCGAATTTATAGAAAAAATATATAAATAAATGTTCTACTAGAAGTAGAATAGGTGTTTGAATATATAAACTATACATCTTTTTTCCTAAAAATCCTTTATTTTAACTTTTTTATACAAAATTATCTATAATATATAGAAAATATAAGATGTATTTTCATCTTTTAAAACTCCATAAATATTAGAAAGTTTAAATAATATAAAAATTGGAATTTACTCTCTTTATATAGTGAAGTTAGAATTTCGGTTTCAAATAAGAGCGGCTCGAAACGTATTTAACGGGAAGACAACTCGCTAGAAAAGATTATATTAGCTATTAGAATTTGATACTGTAGTCATAAATTTATTTTATTTTTACGGTTCGATTTTATGGATAAAAAATATTATATAAGTCTTTATAATATATGTTAAAAAGTTGGGATTTCGGTTTTAACGAGAGAGCGGCTCAATCGAAAGAATGGTATTTAACAAGAAATTGATTCATTAGAGAAGATTTTTTATTATTAAAATTTAATATTAATATTATAATATAACGTAAATGTATTGAATTTTTTTAAAAATAAAAATTGTAACGCCGCCGCGAAGCGCGGCTTTATCAACTAGTATCTTACTATTCTAGAAACATTTTTGTGCCGAACCTTTTGTTCTACAAGTCCAACAATGTGTAGAACCAGTAAAATTAGAACCAATAAAAACATTTTTGTGCCGAACCTTTTGTTCTACAAGTCCAACAATGTGTAGAACCAGTAAAATTAGAACCAATAAAATTATGCTGGTATGCATCATACTGTATATTATGTAGAATAAACGGTTATATTACATAAAATCATGTACACATTATGTGTTCATCAAAAAATAAATCACAATCCAAATATTAATCAGAATTATGAGAAAATTAATTTTTCAATGGGTTAAGTATCAAATTGGTCACTGAAGTGGAGGTCACATATCAATTCATTCACTGATCTCAACTTTGAATTATTAAAGTCCTAATAAGTATTAATCAAACTAGTTAAGAACTAAAAGAATAACTTTATTGCCCATTTTTTTGGGTAGAATGGGCTTCGTGGTTTGTGTGAAGTGTTACCAACTTTTTAATGGAAAATTTTAATTATAAAAAAAAAAAGAATAACTTTATTTCATTTCCATGATCCTTTCTTCCCCTTAGCTATCCATCTCCCAATTTCTCATTTATTTCATTTCCATGATTCTTTCTTCCCCTTAGCTATCCATCTCCCAATTCCTCAACTAATTGTATATACACGGAAATGTATTTTTTTTATTTTATATATAATAATAAAACTAATTTTTTTGTTTATATTTATTATCCATATGAAAAACAATAACACCATCATTTGAGGATTTTTAATTCCTAAAATCCATTATTCATGTTATCTACTTGTTTATAATATAATGTTTGTCATTATTATACTGACAATTATATAAGTACTATAGAGTACAAGTTAAACATTTATTTAAGTATTTTATACAAGTTCCTGATTTGTTTAACATATTTGGCTTTCCTTTATTACTGTACTAAAATTAAGTATGCTACCGTACTTTGCACCCTGAATTTGTACCTATTGAGAAAGAGAACTGGACGACAATGGATTGCTAAAAATTATTAGCCAAAAAAATCTATGAACTTAGTTTTTTCTGCTATAGAACTTATTCTATTTTTTTTGCTTTTTAGCCAATCATCTTTTCTTATCCTTCTTACCTTCTACCCCGAGTCCCCGACAAACTCTTAATAGCAGACAGAGACGGAGGGAGGGGGGCACTAATCCGAAGATTTTATATATATTTAATTCAAAAATATTCATTTAGTCCCCTTTTTTACTAAAAAATTCATTCCTCCATTTTTATAAAAAAATTAATTTAGTTCCCTTATTTTTTTCAAAAATATTCTTTTAGTCCTCATATTTTTTTACAAAAATCTTCATTTTGTTCCCTATTTATAAAAATCTTCATTTAGTTCCCTATTTTTTTATAAAAAAATTTTGATCTGGTCATTTTCCGATTGACCGAAAAATTTGGCCCCCCAAAATATATTTCTGGTTCGTCCCTGATAGCAGAATATCTTAACTAGAGTTACTTTTTTGTTAACATAAACAAACTTTAGCTATTTTGCCTATATATACAATTTGTCTTTCACAATTTGTCTATCACAATTTGCATCCTAATAATGGCTGTTACCGGAAAAGCTGTTACATTCCTCCTAAGTGTCCTGCAAATAATGTATCAGTCCCCTACCTCCCCGCTCCATGTAAACCTGCAAATCATGCTTATGGGAACATCTACTTATCTACTCTACTGCTTTGGGTGCTACCTTGAGCACTCTATTACTTCCATTTTTCGTTCTTCCACTTGGCCAAAACTTGTTTATACTAATGCCATGACATTTCTTGGTTTTGTTACCATGGCTTCTTTTGCTTCCATCATCTTCTCAACCTCCTACGCATGTTTGCTATTTATCTATCTAATTTTAGCTCTGTTCTTTTCCGGAAAATTGGTACTATGTTTGATAAGAGACAGAAACTCGTTTAGAATGAGGCGAAGCAACAGCTATAGTAACTTGCAGGTGCGCATTGATGTTCCTGGTAATCAAGCCTTTTCCAGCAATGTACATGCTCTGCCGGTGTAACACAAAGTACGTACACCGTCTCTCTGTGTTTTGCCATGCACTATACACTTCTGTTAATTATTTTTTTTCAAGGTATACATTTGTCTTCTAACTCATAGTAATAAGATACTTTTTGATTTGATAACATGCTAGCTGATCGATAATCCCCGTGTGGCATGGATTAAGTACGATTAAAATATTAATAATTATTGAAAATATTATTATTAATAAGTATTGTTTAAAAATGTACTTGTAATTTATTAAATGATGATAGTATTTAATAAATAAGCATTATTTAATTATGTACTTGTAGTTGTAGGAATCAAATTAGAGATAAAGTTAAATAAATTATATTAAATTAAATTAATCTTATATAATTATGTAATTGAAAGTAATCGAACCCAAACCCGAATTTAATATAAATAAATTTGATATTTTGATAGTATTGCATGTTTTTCACACTAATAATTAAGAGCATGGACTTCGGCTTGCAAGTTTAATCTCTCGTACTCAAGCTGTCAGTAAGTTTAACATATTTTGGATAGAAAATAAAATTGTGTATATAATCATGTATATATTTGTTTGAAATAATAAAAATTAGGAAAAGAAAATTTACAAAAGCTAGAAAAGTACAATATTTTTAGTGATACGTGATTCTATTCTAGAGATGAGTCCTTCCATTTTAAGAAGTGTGAATGTATTTAAAGCATATTTTGCACTTTGATGAAAGTACGTAAAAGACACATCATGTCAATTTTAAAAAAAAAAAATTAGAACACATTACACACTTATTTCTTTAGATTAAAATTCTAACATAATAATTAAAGTATTAAGGAGTTTGAAAAATGAATTGATAAAAAATTTAAGATTCTTTACATTCAGGTTATCATTATTTAAGTTAAAATATGTACGATGTAACAAAAAATTATGTGAAAGTATTTTTTTTGGTTATAAGATATTTAATAGTTCTCAAACTCAACGAAAATAAACTTTTTTTATTATAATACATGAATTTATCACAATTAACGAATAATAATATGAAATTAACTAATAAAAAAATTATGAATTGTTGTAGATCAATTAGAGGTTACCCCTAAATTTTAAACCAATCCTATTACATTAACAAATTTTCTTTTTTATCCTTATCATTCTACTTTGAGAACTATAATATAACAATTAGATAACAATTTTAATTTAAATATAATAATAATTGATTTCAACATATGTGCATAATACAAATCTTTTGAATTAAAAATAATTTACTCTGATTTTGGATGGGATCCCAAAGAAAGTTCGATTTGGAAAAATACTCAACCCCATCCATGGGCTTTAAATTGACTACTTTTTTCTTTTCAAAATCTAGCTACACCATAAGTCTGAAAAATTCAAAAGCATCGAATTTTTTTTAAGCACAAGAAAAGATTTATTAGTAAATTATTAATTGTTATAGTATATCAGTAATTGTGGAGTTGCTAAAATCGCTGAGCAAAGTACAGATTTGCTAAGAACTGATTTATGTGACTGATCTTCGTAGAATACAAAAAAAAAAATATGTTAATACTCGCTCAGATTACACTGTTCTCAATCTTAATAACAGGGCTACATACCGTATTTTTATATGAATTGTTTTTGGAGAACAAATTACCTAAAGGGGATAGGGTTTTGGAGATCCGTTGTGGCACAAGTCCATCAGACGTTTGTGGGCTGGCGTAAATAATCCGTTAACTTATTATGGCACATAGCTTAGTAAAGACCATGCGACGTTATCATAATACTGGAGTGGCGAGGCCTCATTTGCAAGGCAAGTGTAGAACCTTATGAGGGTCTCGCATGCGACCTTGTGGGTATAGGCATGCTATGTGGTCCTAAGTATGGAGATGCCTCTACTCATGCGACACCTTAGAGAGTCATGAGACTTCATATGGTAATACAAAATAAAATTATCCAATGACGATGCAACCTCGAGGCTGGGATCGCATATAATTCAAAACTTGATTTCAACTGTGGAGAGATAAGTAAAATGCGATCCCTTGCCATGGATTTAGGGGTGAGCAAAAAACCGAACCGAAACCGGTCAAAACCGAACCGAAAAAATCGAAATCGAAACCAAACCGTCGATTGCGGTTTTTGATTTTTAAAAACCGAGACTTTCGGTTCCGGTTCCGGTTTTAGGTTTAAACCGAACCGAAAAAACCCAAAACCGAACCGATTATTTATATAAATAAATAAATATTTATATTTTTTATAGATATTTAAAATTAAACACATTCACATATATATATTTGGAAAGTAAAGAAGCAATGAAATAAAATTGGGGCCAATTGAAATAATTTGATGATCCAATTGCTATTATGTATACTTTAAGTTGTGGGCAGGTTGTTTACATATTTAGTTCATAATCATACTTAGCAGGTTTGTCTTTTGTTTAAATTATAAAGTATACATAATGTATCTGTTAAAGGATGACTTCAATATGGTATACCTTTCGGTAACCAAATCTAATTTAGTTACCAAGCCACCAGCTTGGAATGTGTTTTGGTATACCTCTCAATGGTTTTGTTGCGAAGCTGACAGAGGAAGAGAAGAACAGAATATCTAGTAAGCACCAGATATAATTTAAATATGAAGGATTTGATTAAACATAATATTAAGCATGTTCTTTCTTTCTACTTCTAAACTAATTTCTACTACTATTGCCCAGCCATGAAAGGTGTAGTGTTAGTGTTCCCTAGCACAAAGATCTTATTTTCATTTTATTCGATTTTAAAACCGAACCGATAAAAACCAAACCGGGGTTTTAAAACCGAAACCGATGGTTCGGCTGCGGTTTTCGATTTTTAAAACCGAGGACTTCCGGTTTCGGTTCCGGTTTTACCTAAAAATCGAACCGAATCGGGGTTTGCTCTCCCCTACATGGATTATATGCAATGTGATCCCGGGATAGGGATCTCAATCTTCAAGTACCTGATGAGAACATTATCTTGATATCAAATTGGGCTAGTTCCAAGTGATGGGCTTTGGCGACCCAATGCCAATATTAGAGCCCATTAAGGACTATGGACCACTATTTCAGACATGTTTAGGACATGCCAAGTTTTGGGCATAACATGTCTAAATTTTCTTACACCCAAACTTAATGATACTTTGTTTAATAGGGGATTCCAAGAACGTTATTGTTCGATAATAAAACCGGTAACAATTTACTTTAATGGCCTGTTGAAGAGGTAGACGAACTAAGATCAAGTAATACGAGTTTCAAAAATATGAAGATTAATGCTGGTGCAGATGTGCCACTTCGAATCGGCTCAAAATTTCAGGTTTGTACAATTTATGATTATAGCATATAAGAAATGAAACACATGTATATCGATAATGTATGTGTCACATTGCATTTAGATAGTACAGATGAATTTGAGGTTGATAAGGAAAGCTTGGAGAGGCTACAAAAAATAAATAAGGTGTATATTTGGAATAACAGTATGGGAGTTGGTGGACGTGGTGCATTAGGACCATTTGGTTTGTTGGTTCTTGCTTGTAAAGATCTTTCTGAACAAACACCTTTGTATTTTTGCATTGTTAATAGGTCAGATGGAAATTTCTAGACTTTTTTTGTGTTGATCATTCAAGGTGTACTTATTTAAACGTTGTTTATTTATTAATAAGGCATCGACATAGTTTAATTATTGATCATAAAAATATAATATCTGTCATTTGGACCATGACTATTTGTAGGTCTTCGGAGGCAATCGACGTCGACAAGGAAATATATGGCAGCACAGTTCCGGTATTCATAAATGAAAAACTGACAATCAAGATATTTGGTAGATGAATATTACTACTTAAAGGCATTTCCTTTTTGCAAATTTGATGATGTAAATCACTATTCTTTAATCGAATGGTTTCATTCTATTTCGTGTAAACTTTTATCTGACCTTTACATCAGTATACAATTTATGTAGAAAGAAAGAAAAGTGTTGGATCATGTTGGGTAAATAACACAGATCAAATTTAAAAAGGGTCAAGAATACATGATTTACACAATCTCTATAAATTAATACAGTTGGGAAGGAGAATTCTATTAATTTATTGAATTATTAATTAATCAATAAATTAATAATTATAAATTTACAAAAAATATTCGAGAACAAATAAAATTAATTTTGAACTTAACTTTAAATCATATAAATTGAAATAAAAGTCATACAATTTTCAATTTCAACCTTACAAAATTCGTTTTATAGATGAAATTTTATGTAAGGTAAATGAACCTACAACTCTTTAGGAAGACATTGATAACTAATAATATATATATATATAATAATAAAATGGGTGTCAATACTGTTAGAATATTCGAGTGAGAATGAATCATGTTGAAGGTCCAGAGATCTACAAGAGATTGCAAACATTGTTTTTGAAAATAATGTTAAATATGATATTGAAAATAATACAATACATTTGGAGTCTCTTACACGTAAAAAAATACTAAGACATAAAAATACTTACTAATAACTTTTTGATACAATACGAATAAACACCACAATCAAGCTTTTCGATGCAATAAGAAGGGTTAAAAATAAGTTTCAAGTATATTTAAATTTCAAGAAAAAGCAGACAACGCTAGAATCATATTATACAATAATGCATTATATATATAAATTGAGTAAAGTTCTATGGAGTACTCATTTAATTGAAGTATTTGGAGTACATATACATTTTGCATTCAAAATTTTGCAAACTTTATTATTTTGCAAAGCTTATTACATGAATATCACTGTTTCATTGAAAATCTTGAAAATTTTGCATGTTTTGCTAACAAAATATTGCAAAACGAATTGTTCTGCGAAACACATTTTAGTTGCAAAACATATATGTTCTGATTGTAAAACATAAAGGATTTTCAAGATGAACATATTGTAAAACATACATGATTTTCTAGATTATCAATGAAATTATGATATTCATATAACAAGGTTTGCAAACTAATAAATTTTAAAATATTTTGAATGCAAAACGTGTATGTACTCCAAGTACTTCAATAAAATGAGTACTCCGTAGAACTTTTCTCTATATATATACGTTCTGCATTTAAAATATTTTAAAATTTATTATTTTGCAAACCTTGTTATATGAATATCATAATTTCATTGATAATCTAGAAAATCATGTATGTTTTGCAATATGTTCATCTTGAAAATCCTTTATGTTTTGCAATCAGAACTGTTAGTCACAGAGGCATGCCTGAATACATCTAATAACAAGCCTAATTGTTTGTAATGCTTTGTATTACTTACATGACCTCTTAACTGAGGGAACCTCTAGTTGTAGAGTTTCTACTTGTTTAGTACTTGTAATAGGCATCAATTTCTATCTGTGTAATTGTACTTAAAAGTCAGAGAATAATGCTTGAAAGAAGTTCCAAGGTTCATGCCTCAAGCTTGAAGAACAAGGCTGTCAAAATAAACACAGTTAGAGTTTGGAGAATGAAAATTTGCCTATGTACCAATTCGATAAGTATGTTTGTTATATTCGAGAAGTCAGGGATTCGATATCTCAAAAGACACTATTCGATATCCCATTCGATATATCAGAGATTCGATATGTCTTTTACTCTATTCGAGAACTCAGGAAGTCAACAAGTCAAAGCATCATTCAAGTTCTCCAGGAGTCAACAAGTCAAAGCTCATTCGATATCTCAAAGACTCAGAAAGCTATTCGATATCTCAGGGATTCGATAAGTTAAATGCTCCATTCGACAACTCAAGGATTCCTGAAGAAAAGAGCTATTCGAGAAGTGATTCGATATGTCAACTTTACAGTATTCGAGAACTCAGAGTTATCGATCAAGTCAATTCTAGTTCTCGAATCAAACACTTAGCCACTTCTCGAATACAATCTTGGAGACAAAATACTGAAGGAATTGTACAAGTCAGAAACCTGCAACAAGCCAAGGTGCTTTATGGACCACAAGCTGTAAAGTATTTTGGAAAGCCTACAAAGAAGCTTAGAGAGATGTACAAGAGACAAAGAGCTAAAGAAGTGGATCTGTGCAGAACCTCAAGAAGTCAAACCTGTAGCCGTTTGGATGCTTGCTCAAAAAGGATAGACATATGAGAAAGTAATTTATCCTGTAACCTTATTTGTAGTAAGCAGGTTGTGCTCATGTTCTATAAGGGCACAACCTCACTTCTTTAGAAGTTAATTTTTTCACATACATTCTAAGAGTACATCTCTTTGAGAAAAACAAAGCTGAGAATACTATCATTTGTATTCACAGGTTGTAACAAATCTTTATCTAATAAAATATTAGATTAAAGTGATATCGTGTCTTGTGTTGTTTATTATCTATATTCATATTTCTGCACACACATAACACATATCTTGTTACATACTCCAAAACAGATTCAAGAACAAGAAAAGTTCAAGAATCCATTCACCCCCCCTCTGTATTCTTTTGTGTGTTCAATATTCAACAAGTGGTATCAAAGTAGGCTGTTTATTCAAAAACAGAAAACGATCATGAATACACCAAAGACTACAAGAACGGTGAAGGTCCCTAAGTTCAACAAAGAGAACTACAACCTCTGGATGATCAAAATGCAGTTGTTCATCAAAGCTGCTAATCCTTTATATCCTGAGATACTCAAGAATGGGCGTTTTGTTCCGCAACTGGAGATTCCTGAGAAGACTGTTGGAACTGTAACCATTCCAAGATCCTATGTGGCTAAAGAACCATTTAAATGGACAGAGACAGAAAAGGAGATGATTGCCCTTGACAGTCATCTCACGTTGTTGATCATAGATTCTATGGAGATGTCAATGTTTGCTAACATTGCCTCTTATAAAACAGCAAAGGAGATGTGGGATCACATTGAGGTATTATGTGAATGAACAGATGAGGTCAGAGAGAACAAGAAACATATACTGGTCACTCAGTATGAAGCTTTCATGGCACAGTCCAAGGAAAGCATTACTGACATGTTTGAGAGATTTCATAAGTTGGTGACTGAGCTACAAATGAATGGCAAGGTTTACAGTACTAAAGAGTTGAACATGAAGTTTCTATTATCTTCTCCAAACCACTTAGAGCAGAGGGTCATTTCTCTGAGGGAAAGAGATTTGAACAAAGTCACATATGATGTGCTCTATGGGGTTTTAAAGACTCATGAGCTTGAGTTGCTTCAGAAGAGGGCTATCAAAGCCAACCAAGGCAGAATGATAAACACATCATGTGCCTTGATTGTCAACAAATATGTTCAAGACCTAGAAGCATCTACAAGTCAGCTGAGGATAGAAGAGATAGTAGATGATGAAGAAAATGAAGGTGAAGTGACTGAACCTGTTGAGGAGAAGGAAGAAGGAGAGTTCTATACTCTTGAAGAGCTAGATGGCATGGAAAACATTTCATATGCTTTCATGGCCAGAAAGTTTCCAAACATCAGATTCAAGAGGAACCAACCCTTCAAACCTAGACCCCAAAACCATTCATTCAACAAGAGCAAGGCACCTGTGAAAGCAAACAAGAATAAATTCAAAACCAGCCATGTGGATAGGTCATCTGTAAGGTGTTATAGATGCAGTGACCTAGGGCATTTTGCTAGTGAATGCAAGAAGCCTAAAAAGAAGGATAAGGAGTTTCTAGAGCTTGAAGCTAAGTATAAGGCCCTTCTGAAAAAGCAAACACAAGGCAAGGCCTATATAGCTGAAGGGAAGTGTTGGGATGACTCTGATAGTGATGGAGAGGAGCAAGAATTCTGTAACTATGCCTTGATGGCTGATTCCAAGGATGAACAATCTCTATCTGACTCTCAGGTACCATCTCTCACTACCATAGATATGTCTGTTTCTGAGTATAAATGCATGGTTGAATAACTGTCTATTGAAATGTTTAATATTCATACTAGTATGACTGCTGCTAATGAAGAGATTACCAAACTGTCTGCTAAGAATGAATTGTTAAACAAAAAGAATGAGGAACTTGAGCTAACTGCTATACAAGTAGATAACCATAAGAAAGAAGTTGAATATCTGCAGAATAAGGTTCTATATGCTAGTCAGGTTGAGAAGGCTCTTAGGGATGAACTAGCTGAAAATGAATTCAAACTGAAAACCTTTAAGAACTCATCTAGTCTATTGCAGTCCTACCATGAGAAAAATCAAGCTAAACCTAAGGCTGCCATTGGACTTGACTATGGCACTCTTAAACAGAGGAAAGGCAATGCTGTCATTGAAGATGATATAGTTGTTCAGGATGAAGTGCCTCACATTGTGAAAAAGACCGAGTCTCCAATTTTTAAAGAACCAACATTTGAAATTGATGAGGATGCCTTACTCATTAAGCAAATGTTGAATGATGAGGATGAGCCACAGTCTAGTGAACAACCAGCTTCCTCTAAGAGTGAGAGTGTCAAGGCAGAAGCCAAGAAGCCTGTAGGAAGTAGACCTAGACCTGAGAAGTTTGTGAAGTTTGTTTCAGCTGGGAAAAATGAATCTGAGAAGAAAGTGGCTAATAAGAAACAAAACAGGAATGGCAAGCTAGGGATAAACAAGAATAATAATTATGCTTATGTGTCAAATGCCCCTAGAAAAGTTTGTCAAAACTGTTTTAGCACTAATCACTAAACTCGTGCATGGAAGAAACCAACTGGTAATGTAGCTAAGCCTTTCTATGATTGCTCTGTTCCTTTAAGACATAGAGATTAACCTTTCTGTGATAAACTTGACTGTATGCCATGCAACATGAATGTTATGACTAGCTGTTTTAATTTAAGAAGACAATTTCATGGATGGTTGCATCAGTCACAACATTCACACACACTACACAAGGCCAGAGTCTTCAAGTCCTCCTAGAGTTAGGAAGGTACATCTGTCACCTAAGTCTAAGAATTCAGATTCTAAGACTTCTAACAGTGACAAGAAGACTAGTCCTAAGAAAGTTGATACGCATGCTGTTTTTGATAAATCTGTTTCTAAGCCAAGTGGACCCAAACATGTTTGCGTACCAAAGAAGAAGTAATACCTTTGTGTTTGCAGGGCAAAGAAATTGAGAAGAAGGTCATGTGGATTTTGGACAGTGGATGCTCAAATCACATGACTGGTGATATGGCCCTGCTATCACAATATGAGGAGAAGGCTGGCCCAATAGTTGCTTTTGGAGATGACAGCATGGGTAACACATTGGGATATGGCAAGTTACAAGTTGGTAATGTCATCATTGAAGATGTAGCACTAGTCAAGGGTCTCAATCATAATCTGCTAAGTGTTGGTCAGTTTACTGATAGAGGATTCAAGGTAAGTTTTGACAAAGATGAATGTTTGATCACCCACAAGAAGACTGGTGATTTTGCTCTATCTGGAGTAAGAAAAGGAAGCCTGTTTGTAGCCAATATGGACTCTGCAAACAAGGACAAAGTTTTTACTTCTACTCAAAAGCATCAAATGAAGATTGTTGGTTGTGGTACAAGAAGTTATCACACCTGAACTTCAAGGCCATTAATTCTCTAGTCAAAAGAGAGTTAGTGAGAGGCCTGCCCACACTTGAATTCTGTCAAGAAGGAGTGTGTAAGGCTTGCCAAAAAGGAAAGATAAAAAGTCAAGCCACAAGTCAAAGACAGTGACATTAATCACCAAGTCCCTGCAATTAATTCATATGGATTTGTTTGGGCCTGTCAATATTATGTCACTCTCAAGAAAGAAGTATGCCCTAGTGATGGTTGATGACTACACAAGGTATACATGGGTGGAATTTCTAGCATCAAAGGATGAGGCTCCACAAGTAATCATTGAGCACATAAAGAAAGTTGATAAGGAAGCAAAATCCAACAATGCAAGTGTGATTGCATTAAGAAGTGATAATGGAACAGAGTTCAGAAATGCCTTATTTGAAGCATTTTCCAAAGAGAATGGCATTTCTCAACAATTCTCAGCTCCAAGGACTCCACAACAAAATGGAGTAGTTGAGAGAAAGAATAGAACTCTAATTGAGGCTGCTAGAACAATGTTGCTTGATGCAAAGATGCCTACATGTCTTTGGGCTGAGGCTGTGAGCACTGCATGCTATATCCAGAACAGAACCCTCATCAACAAAAACACTGGAAAGACACCTTACAATTTGATGACTGGAAAGAAGCCTACTCTAAAATATGTTCATACTTTTGGAAGCAAATGCTTTGTGTTGAAAGACAATTCAGAATATGTTGGGAAATTTGATGCAAAGGCATTTGAAGGAATTTTTCTTGGCTATTCTATGAAGAGAATTGCATACAAAGTTTATGTCATCAGTCAAAAGAAAGTTATGGAAAGCACAGATGTGACATTTGATGATAGCAAACTACCTGGATTAGAAGAAGCCAATGATGAAGATAGAGATCCACTAAAGTTTGAAAATCTAGATGATTCTGATGAAGAGATTGAAACTGAAGTTGAGACTACAATTCAACAAACTCCAGTGAATGATGAAGCAAGAGAAGAATCTGTGCAAATCAACAGTGAAAAGACTAGCCTCCAAGACACACCTGTGAATAGTAGCAACTTCACAGAGGGATGAAATGAAAATGATCATGACTTAGATGATGAAGCAACATCAAGGTTGAGAAATCAAACTGAGCACTCAAGGAAATGGGATAGGTCACACACTGCAGAGCAAATTATTGGAGATCCAAATGCAGGAGTGAGAACTAGGAGAGCAACTCAAAATGAGTGCCTCTATGGTTGCTTTCTATCTCAGATTGAGCCTAAGAAACTTGATGATGCACTGTTGGATCCAGATTGGATTATTGCTATGCAAGAAGAGCTGAATCAATTTGAAAGAAACAAAGTATGGGAACTTGTGCCTGCACCAAAGAACGAAACCATTGTTGGAACAAAATGGGTTCTGAAGAATAAGATGGATGAAGATGGTGTAATAGTAAGAAACAAATCAAGGTTGGTTGTAAAAGGATACTCTCAACAGGAAGACATTGATTATGATGAGACATTTGCTCCTATTGCTATATTGGAAGCCATCAGAATCTTCTTGGCATTTGCTGCTCATTCAAACTTTAAAGTTTATCAAATGGATGTCAAGAGTGAATTTATGAATGGAGAGTTGGAAGAAGAAGTTTATGTGCAACAACCACCTGACTTTGAGAATCCACATTTCCCAGAATTTGTCTACCGATTGCTTAAGGCATTGTATGGACTTAAGCAGGCTCCAAGGGCATGGTATGACACTTTATCCCAATTTCTTCTTGAAAATCAATTCACTAGAGGCACATTGGACAAGACACTGTTTTACAATAAACATGGTGATGATATTATCCTAGTTCAAATCTATGTGGATGATATCATATTTGGCTCTACAAATGAGAAGTTGTGTGAGAAATTCTCTAAGCTCATGTAGAGCAGATATGAGATGAGCATGATGGGAGAGTTGACATTCTTTCTTGGGTTACAAGTTAGTCAGAGGAAGGATGGTATCTTTATCAGTCAAACCAAGTACATCAAGGATCTATTGAAGAAGTTTGACTTAGAAGACTGCTCACCTGCAAAGACTCCCATGGCCACTGCCACCAAATTGGATGAAGATGTTAAAGGCAAGAAAGTAGATATCTCAGTCTACAGAGGCACGGTTGGCTCTCTACTCTATCTCACTACAAGTAGGCCAGACATCATGTTTTCTACATGCTTGTGTGCAAGGTTTTAATCAAATCCAAAAGAGTCACATTTGATTGCTATAAAGAGGATCTTTAGATATCTGAAGGGCACTCCAAACTTGGGTTTATGGTATCCTAAGGACACAGGGTTCAGTCTTGTTGGTTATTCTGATGCTGATTATGCTGGATGCAGAGTGGATAGGAAAAGCACCTCAGGTAGCTGCCAGTTTCTTGGACAAAGATTAGTCTCTTGGTACAGCAAGAAACAACAATCTATGTCAACTTCCACAGCTGAGGCTGAATACATAGCTGCTAGAAGTTGCTGTGCTCAAGTGCTTTGGATTAGAAATCAACTTAGAGATTATGGACTTATGGTGGAAAGAATTCCAATCATGTGTGACAACACAAGTGCAATCTCTATAGTTACCAATCCTATCAATCATTCTAGGACAAAGCACATTGACATCATATATCATTTCATTAAGGAGCATGCAACTAATGGAACCATTGAATTGCATTATGTCCTTACAGATAAACAGTTAGATGATATATTCACTATGCCATTGGATGAAGCCACCTTCACAAGGTTGGTTAGTGAGATTGGAATGCTGAATTCTTCAGAATCTGGCTAAGTGAAAATATCAACTAGATTGTTGCAGCAGTAAACACTTACTTTATCTAAATTCTCAATATTTTTGAAGCAAGTGTTGGCTGAAATATGATTTATAAATATTTCAAATCTGTTGCATATGTTGAAAAATCATATTATGTCAACTTGAAATTTCTATGAAATTTTGAGAATATCACTATTTAATTTGTTAGAATATTCTTCATAGAATATGTCTGGTGAATTTTAAAAGATAGTGAAAATTGAATTTTTATGAGTGAAAAGAATATTTCGATAAGTCTGACTTCTCTAATGATTCACTGTTCGACTTCTCTAATAAGTCTCTTTGGAACACTCTCGAGTTCTCGAATAGAGCCCTTTAGAGATATCGAATAGAGGTATGATTGACTTCTCGAATATGGTAATTGAGTTCTCTAGTGACTGAGTTCTCGAATACTGTATTTGAGTTCTTGAATCATTTGAAAAGGTTGAATTCTCGTTAAATCTGAATCATTTTTGGATTTTTATTCAGAATTTTAAATCACTCATAAAAAGATATTTTATTTAATTTAGAATTATTTCTAAGTTAGATAACTGCCAGCTGTGAGTTACAAACTGCTTGAGATATTGATTAAGCCTTCCTTGACTTATCGAATAGTTGATTTCTACTTCTCGAATGCCTGAGTTGTCGATACAAAACATATAACTAATCGACAATTCAAGTACTTCATACTTATACAATTATACATCTATTCGATTCATTTCATTCGATTTCTCAAGCATCTAAAGTTCCAAAACCCCTGAAAACCCTAACTTCAAAAGCTAAATTTCTTCTTCAACCATACATTCTCTTCTCTCCTTTCTCTGTATCAATGGCAACCGTGAAATTCAACACCAACTTCATCGCTCTCTCAAGTGATGTTGAAGCCCCAAATGCTAACTACAAGTGCTTTGTAAAATAGATGTCTGAATCATATATCAAAGGAGCACATACGGCCAACCCAACTCTGTATCTAGACATTCTAGAACAGTTCTGGAGCACTGCAATTACTGAAACTGTTGCTCTTGAAGATGGCAGTCTGGGCTAAGTCATAAACTGCAAAGTTCTGGGTAAAGAGTTTAACATCACGTATGAGGACATGAGTAAAGCCTTGGGTCTTCACCAGAATGAATACAACAAACTAGTAACAGATGACCAACTGGTGGAATTCTTTGAACTCATAAGGTACTCAGATACTATCAAGGTTGGGAACCTAAATAGGAAGCATCTGAGAAAAGAGTAGAGCTATGTGTTTGCCACACTCCTGCAAGTATTCAGTGGAAGGAAATCCAGCTATGATCAATTAAGTGCACCTGTTTAACAGATAGGCTACTCACTTGCCTATGATAGAAAGATAGATGTTGGTAAGTGATAGAGTGTATTTTGTATATACTCTAGAGGATTTTGTTTCCACATTTATAGTGTTTTTGCGAATAATCGTGAGTATTTAATTAGTTTTTGATGAGTTTATCGCAGGAAATAAAGTATTGCCAAGTTTGAAGGGATTTAACGATTTTACGGTGTTTTTGGCTCCAAACAATGACTTTATGAATTTGTGAGAAGAAGTGATGGAATTGTGGATCGTTGATAAAGATTTGAGGCTTAATAAATTGTTCGCAATGATGCTAAAGCGCAACACGAACCAGGCAACAAAACGCGGAAGTGCAGCCTTTATTTTATCAAGGAGTGCTCGACAGACAGCAGTTCGCGCAGCTGCGCCTCTCAGCCGCGCAGCTGCGCCCTTCAAGCACTTGGAGCAGAATTCATTGCGCGCAGCTGCGCCCTTCCTCGCGCAGCTGCGCCCGTGCGTGGCTGTGCGGGAATTTTACTGCAGAATTTTGATCCTTTTTCCTATTTGTAATATAATTCTAATTACTTTTAGCTGGGCCTATTTATTTAAGGCAATTACTTAAGTCTTGTAACACTATAAAAACTCATCTAGGTGATTGATTTGGGGATCGAAAAAAAAACAGATACACACATTAGAACTTTGTAAACATCTTTTGGGGAGATTTGTGGAGAGCTTTTATTTTCTTTGAAGATTAAAGGTTTTTCTCTTTCTCTTTTCTTTATAATATGATTTGTTCAATTTATAATTCTTGTTTTGTTAATTCAATTATGAGTGAGTAGATAATTAATCTAGGGTTAAGTAGAACCCTAGTTATGATTGATGTGTGAATTTCCAACTTCCCCCAATTTGATTGTTTAATTGCTCTTGCTTATTGAGTTGTTTTAATTAACAATTACAAATCAGACGTGATTATGTGTATTGTTTGAACTATATCTAATTATCAACGAGAGTTGGATTTAGATGGTTGTGATTTATCCAGTAAGAACATGAAATTCTCCATGAGAATAGGTAGAATGGATTGTTAGGAATTTAGGGTGCTGTAATTAATGTCTCTAAATTACATGATACCATGAGAATAGGATTGATTGTAGTTTAAGAGAAGCTATTAATACTCGAGAGAGGTTATTGGTATTTTTAGGGCGCATCTTTCCTTTTGAGTAATATATACGATTGATTTGGGGAGGAAATTCACGATTGCATCAATTCATGCTAGTGGGGATATTTAATTCTGGATGTTTTTAATATTTGATTAATATAAACATAATTCGAATTAGTATAAGTTTAGTTTAATAAATCCTCAATATTTATTGTGTTACTTGCTTAGCCGAATTAAATCAGAAACAACTAGTGATTGATACGTTTGTCTCTGTGGGATCGACTCTGACTTACCCTACTACATAGTTAGAAGGATTGTTAGAAATTATTATTTGATAGGCACGCGACGGCCTTGTCAAATTTTTGGCGCCGCTGCCGGGGACAAAGCAGTGTTAGATTAGTTAATTTTGAATTGATTTAGCTAAGTATTTTAGTTGTGTTGCTTCGTCTATTGATCCTGAAATTGAAGCTACAGCAAGAAAGCAGGCAGGGAAGCGAAGGAAAAACAAAGACAAGGTAGTTATGGGTGATGCACCTGTAGCTAAGGCTCTTCGGGAGCATGGTATGCCAGATGCTACAGGCGTACTCTCAAGCATTGTCAGACCAGCAATCACAGCTACACACTTTGAACTGAAGCCTCAGTTCATCCAATTCATCTCTAATGACTCTTTCGCAGGATTGTCCAATGAAAATCCTGTTGATCATCTTGAGAGTTTTCTGGAGAAGTGTGATACTATAAAGATGACCAATGTAAGTGATGAAGCTGTTAAGCTGCGATTATTTCCATTCTCTCTTCGGGATGCAGCAAAAGATTGGTTGAAGGATGAAGGACCAAATACATTCACTACTTGGGATAGTCTTGCGAAGGCTTTTCTACTTAAATTCTTCAGTCAGAAGAAGACCTCTAAGCTACGGAATGAGATCTCTAATTTTCGTCAAGATGATGACGAGTCACTTCATGATGCTTGGAGAAAATTTAAGCGACTTCAGAGACAATGCCCTCACCATGGAATTCCTGACTGGTTGGTAATCCAAACATTCTACAATGGGTTGACACAAGAGTTCCGAAACTTTGTTGATGCTTCTTCTGGTGGTTCTATTATGAAGAAAAGTACTGAAGATGCGAAAGCTTTGTTAGACGAGATGGCATCTAATGACAAGTTTCCATACAATGATCGAAATCATCCTAAGAAGGGTGGTAAGTATGATTTTATTGCTCTAACCATGTTGAATACTACTATGCAGGCAATGGTTAAGAAGATTGAGCAAATGGATGCTAGGAGTACTCCATCTACTGTTGCTTCATGTGAGATATGTGGTGTTGTTGGATACACCAAACTTGCTTGTCAGTATAATCCTTCTGGAATGGCAGTTGAACAGGCAAATGCTCTATACAATCAGAATCAGAGGCCGCAGTATAATCCTTACTCCAACACGTACAATCCAGGTTGGAGAGATCATCCAAATTTCTCTTACAGGAACAATCAGGGTCAAGCTCAATCTTCACAGAATAATTTTTCTCAGCCTCATGGTTTTCAGCAAGCTCAGCCGCAGAAATCTAACTTGGAAAGTCTTATGGAAGGATTTATCTCTACTCAATCGAAGAAGAATGAGCACTTCGATTCAAGCATCAATGAGATAAAGGCTCACAACAAAATGATGGAAAACACGATCACTCAAATTTCTCAACAGTTGAGCCAACTTAATAAGTCTTCAGGCCAACTTCCTGGCCAAACTGAGCAACCGTCAAGGGGGCATATCAATGCTGTAACTTTGAGAAGTGGTAAAGAATTGAAAGGGCCGGAATTGAATGCGAGCAAAAATGTTGTGAATGCCCAGGAAAGTGAAGATGAGATTGCAACTGAGAAACTGGTAGCACCAGAGGTCGGGGAGAAAGAAACCAAAGAATCAGAAGCTGTTCCTCTTAAACCATATGTGCCGCCTGTTCCTTTTCCACAAAGGTTGGCACAAGCTAAGCTAGAGAAGAAGTATGGTAAATTCCTTGAAATTTTACAGAAGCTACATATCAATATTCCATTCATGGATGCTATTACTGAGATGCCCTCTTATGCAAAATTCCTTAAGGATATTTTGTCAAGGAAGAGAAAATTTGAAGAAAGCTCTACCATCTCATTAACAGCAGAGTGCAGTGCCATCTTGCAAAATGATCATCCGAAGACGTTAGCGGATCCAGGTAGCTACTCTATACCTGTTCAGCTCGGGGATGTCAAAATTAAAAGAGCTTTGTGTGATCTTGGAGCAAGTGTCAGTTTGATGCCTTTGTCGATTTGTGAAAAACTTCAGATGGGTGAACTGAAACCCGCACGTATCTCTTTACAACTGGCAGACAGAAGTGTGAAATTTCCATTGGGAATTCTTGAAGATGTGCCCCTTAAGGTGGGAAAGTTTTATATTCCATGTGATTTTATTGTCATGGAAATGGAAGAAGATGCAAATATTCCTATCATTCTTGGGAGGCCTTTCTTAGCAACAGCTGGAGCTATCATTGACATGAAAAATGGAAGAATTTCTTTTGAGGTAGGCGAGGAGAAGATGGAATTCAAGCTGCAAAGCACAATGGGACATCCTTCTACGGATGAGTTTGTGAATAGGGTGGATGCACTAGAGGAAGTGATCGACATGAAAGCCAAAATTCTTTTATCTGAGGATCCACTTCAAGCCGTTCTCGAGGGTAACGTAAATGAAGAAGATGGAGAGTGTATGGGTTACGAGAAGCTTTTGGATGCAGCACCTACATATAATCATGAACATTCTAATGTGCTACAGCATGAGGAAGTTAAGGAGAGTTCCACGCCTCCTAAGGTAGAACTGAAACCCCTACCTGCATCTTTGAAATATGTGTTTATGGGCCCTAATGAAACATATCCTATCATCGTTAATTCCAAGCTTGATGACATTCAAATTGAGCAATTGCTCACTGTCCTAAAGAAATACAAAAATGTTATTGGGTATTCCATTGATGATATCAAGGGCATCAATCCATCATTCTGCATGCATAAGATTATTCTGGAAGATGAGCAAGCTTCTTCTATTGAGCATCAACGGAGAATCAATCCTAATATGATTGAGGTGGTCAAAAAGGAGGTTTTAAAACTTCTTGATGCAGGTATAATCTATCCTATCTCTGATAGCAAGTGGGTAAGTCCTGTGCATGTTGTTCCAAAGAAAGGAGGAATGACCGTGGTAAAGAATGATAAGGGTGAGTTGATTTCTACTAGAACTGTTACAGGGTGGCGCATGTGCATTGATTATCGGAAACTGAATAAAGCCACAAGGAAAGATCATTTTCCTCTCCCTTTTATTGATCAAATGCTTGAAAGATTGGCGAGACATTCTTACTTCTGCTTCTTAGATGGATATTCAGGTTTCTTCCAGATTCCTATTCATCCAGATGATCAAGAAAAGACAACTTTTACATGTCCCTATGGTACATTTGCATACCGCAGAATGCCGTTCGGTCTGTGTTGTGCTCCTCCCACATTTCAGCGATGTATGATGGCAATTTTCACAGATTTCATTGAAGACATTATGGAGGTTTTTATGGATGACTTCTCAGTTGGTGGAACTTCTTTTGACGTATGCTTACGTAACTTGGAGAAGGTGCTTCATAGATGTCAAGAAGTTAATCTCATTCTCAATTGGGAAAAGTGCCACTTTATGGTACAAGAGGGAGTTGTTCTGGGTCATGTTGTTTCGAAGAGAGGCATTGAGGTTTATAGAGCCAAGGTCGAGGTTGTTGAGCGCTTACCACCCCCTACTTCAGTTAAGGGGATAAGGAGTTTTCTTGGTCATGCAGGATTCTATCGCCGTTTCATCAAGGATTTTTCAAAGATTGCTCGACCTCTTACTGAGCTTTTGGGTAAGGAGGTACCATTTGTGTTCACCGAGGATTGTGTTGAGGCTTTTGAAACATTGAAGAAAGCACTTGTTTCTGCTCCAATTATACAACCACCGGATTGGAGTCTACCATTTGAGATCATGTGTGATGCTAGTGATCAAGCTATTGGTGCAGTCCTAGGCCAAAGGAAAGATGGAAAGCTACATGCTATATACTATACAAGCAAGACCTTGGATGGGGCTCAGATTAATTATGCAACCACGGAGAAAGAATTGCTAGCAATGGTCTACTCTATGGAAAAATTTCGATCCTATCTCGTTGGTTCAAAAGTTATTGTTCACACGGATCATGCAGCTTTGAGATACTTGATGAGTAAGAAGGATGCTAAACCTCGTCTGATTCGGTGGATTTTGCTTCTTCAAGAATTTGACTTAGAGATTAAGGATAAGAAAGGGGCTGAGAACGTGGTTGCGGATCATCTTTCACGCCTTACTCTTAATATAGATGGTGATGAATCTACTCCGATTGATGATTCTTTTCCTGACGATCATCTACTTTCTCTTGCAAGTCTAGAGGTTCCTTGGTATGCTGACATAGCCAACTTCTTAGCTAGTGGAACTGTTCCTCATGGTTATTCGTCACAGCAAGAGAAGAAATTTTTCTATGATGTGAGGAAGCATTTTTGGGATGATCCATTTCTCTATAAATCTTGTGCTGATGGAGTTATTAGACGATGTGTTCCGTATAATGAGATTGCTTCTATAATCTCACATTGTCACGATTCGCCAAGTGGTGGTCATGCAAGTACTACGAAAACTGCAGCAAAGGTTCTTCAGTGCGGTTTTTATTGGCCAACTCTTTTTAAAGATGTCCACCAATATGTTCATTCTTGTGATCGTTGCCAGAGAACGGGGAATATTTCAAGACGCAATGAGATGCCTCTCAATAGTATTCTTGAAGTAGAGCTTTTCGATGTGTGGGGAGTAGATTTTATGGGACCTTTCCCTCCATCTTTTACGAATAGATATATCTTGGTAGCTGTGGATTACGTCTCGAAATGGGTTGAAGCCGTTGCATCTCCCACTAATGATGCTCGCGTTGTGAGCAAATTCTTTAAGAAGACGATTTTTTCTAGATTTGGAGTGCCAAGGATTTTAATCAGTGATGGAGGAAAGCATTTTCTCGAGAATCGTTTTGAAGCTATGTTGAAGAAATATGGAGTTTATCATAAGGTGGGACTTTCTTATCATCCCCAAACCAGTGGTCAGGTGGAGATCTCTAACCGCGAAATAAAGACTATCTTGGAAAAGACAGTAGCAAAATCAAGGAAAGATTGGTCTATGAAACTTGATGATGCACTTTGGGCGTACAGAACTGCGTTTAAGACACCTATTGGGACAACTCCGTATAGATTGGTTTATGGAAAAGCATGTCATCTTCCCGTTGAGTTGGAGCATCGAGCATTTTGGGCTATCAATGGTCTGAATTTTAATATGTTAGCAGCAGGTGAGAAGAGACTTCTACAACTTAATGAGCTTGAAGAGCTTCGTTTTGAGGCTTATGAAAGTTCTAAGCTTTACAAAGAGAAAGCGAAGAAGTGGCATGACAAGGGGATATTACGTAGAGAATTCAAGGAAGGGGAGTTAGTTCTTCTATTCAATTCGAGGTTAAGACTTTTTCCCGGAAAACTCCGTTCTAGGTGGTCGGGTCCGTTCAAGGTACGCAAAGTTTTTCCGTATGGTTCTGTCGAATTGTTGAATTCCAAGGGAGAGTCGTTTAAGGTGAATGGTCAACGAGTGAAACACTATCGAGCTGGTGAACCAATTAACGAGGAGGTGGATATTCGGTTGTCTTCTCCTCTTTCAGAATGATTGACGTGACAATGTCGGGCTAACGACATTAAACAAATGCGCTACTTGGGAGGCAACCCAAGCTTTTGTGTTTTCCTTTAAAAAAAAAAATTGAAAAACAAAAGCATACTCGCGCAACTGCGCCATTTTCTGCGCAGCAGCGCTGCTGAGAGACTGCAGAACAGAAACCAACCAGCGCAACTGCGCCTACCCCTCTAAAAAATAAAAATTTACTTAACCCATCTTTCCCCCATTTCTCTAATATCCCCACAAAATCAATTTTCTCTCAAATCTCAAACCCTAAAAAAACTACCTCCCATCAAATTACAATTCTCCAAACACAAATCCTCTTCAACTTAATCTTTTCTCCTAACCCATCTACACTATATCTATACCTATACACACAAATCCCCTCTCTATTCCAATTCATTCACCCTCCAATAAAGCTTCAAGGGATTCTCTAATTCAAGTTTGGGGGAGTTCTTACAAGGTTATCATCTTCAATTCAAGTGGGTACAATTGTTTCCTTCTATTTTGTTTTGTTTGAATTGAATTATTGGAATTGGGATATTGTGTGTAAGATTTTTAGGGTTGTTGCAATTGTTGATTATTTGTGCTAAGTGTTTGGATTATGGCTCCTAAGAAACAAAGGATGGTGGGTGGTAGTAGTTCGAACCCCTCTACGGAGGAGGAGTTTGATAATGAAATATTTGTTTCTCGACAAGCGCAAGATGAGTTTGATAGTTTAATGATGAGATTGGTAATTAAGGAATGGGGTTTCGCACCCTCGAGTGAGGATGGTGAGTTGGCGGATATGGTAGATGAAAGGGGGTGGACGGATTTTTGTGCCAAGCCGGAGTCGATTCCATTGAGTGTGGTAAAGGAGTTCTATGCTAACGCTAAGATGGAGAAAAATGGGTTAGCTATGGTAAGGGGCAAAATTGTGGATTATGGGCCAGCGGCTATTCGACGTGTTGTGTTTCAGCCGGCTAGACCTAGGGGTGCTGAGAATTGGACACTCAAGACCCAAGCGGACGTTGATTTGGAGGCTATTATTACAGGGATGTGTGTGCCGGGCACGGTTTGGAAATGTAAGGCAGGCACGACTGAGCCGCTTCACTTCCCTGCGGTTGCATTGATTCGATATGCGAGGGCTTGGTTCCTTTTTCTAAGTGCTCGCATAATGCCTTCATCACATGTCACCGAGGTTTCCGTCGAGCGAGCTATCATTTTGTGGGCAATTCTAAACGGACATTAGATTGATCTTGGGTCATTAATTCACTAGAATATCCTGAAATTCTTGAATGGTGGCACTACCGGAGGGATCCCGCATGCAGTTATTGTTACTAATTTGTGTTATGCTGTGGGTGTCCGCTGGCATATTGATGAGATTCTGCAGCGGCCTACTGCTAATATTGACCACCATGCTATTAACAGGATGACGGAGTGGCCGGGCGGCGTTCCTCATCCTAGAGGTCTTGGTTATGTGATTGATGCTGCTGGAGGTGGTAATCCACCACCTGAGGAGAGAGTTTCTAGACGAGGCGGTACATCGGGCCCTTCTCAGTCACAGCCCAGTCAGGGTGCCGTGGTTTTTAGTGATTCTCAGTTTAGGCGTCTAATGAGGCGGTTGGATACCTCGCATGACATCAATAGTCGATTTGCTGCGGATTTAACTCATGCCTTGGATGGGGTGTATCAACAGCAGGGAGTGCAGGTTACATGGCCTATTTATGGAGCTCACACTGTTTATCCACCTCCGGATACACCACCTGAGGAGGGCGGCTCTGAGGATAATTAGGTATGTTTTCTGTTATTCTTTTTATTGTCATCACTGAGGACACTGAAGATTTCAAGTTTGGGGGCAATTTTAGGGGTAAGCAGTAGTTATTGTATATTTGTGTTGTATATTGTGTTTTGTGTTGTATATTGTGTTCTAAAAAATTAAAAAAAAATTCTAAAAAAATTGAAAAATACCAAAAATATTTCCAGCCATGTGAAGATTACTTGCGTAAATACACCCATGCATGCTTAGAAATCTTGTGTTTATGGATGCTTTTGTTTGAGAAGTGATATGTGATGTTCTTGTGCACACACTTACACTAGCAAGTAGAAACTAGTAGACTTATTAAATGTGCTAAGTGATTAGAATGACATGAATATATGCAAGGTAATTTGGTTTATATGCTTTGAATACAAGTAGATGCGTTAGAGAGACTGTTACTTTGGGATTGATTATGTTTTTGTCACACCAAGTGAGTTTTGAGCCTATATGCATATCTTTTGCATGACTATTCATTTGCTTGAGTGTCCACTTGTCGTTTACATTGCTAGCACTTGCTTGAAGTCTTTCTTGAGATGCATGACATTAATTGATGATAAGATGATAAAGGCAATTAGGTATAACCTCATATTTCCCATATTTCCAAACCATTTATCAAATAGTTAACCCTTTGAGATTAATCTTATTCTTTCGGCGACACACCACATTACTTGCCATTATCCTTTTTATTCTATTGGCCTTACATTAAATTTGAACCTAATTGTCAAAGGCTAGTATTGTTTGTAAGGGAGTGATAAGGTGTGCATAAAGGGGGGTTTATATGTGATCATAATTTTGGGGGAATATTTGGGGTTTGGTTCATAGCTTGTTAGTCGAAGTTTTAAATCATATTTATGGGATCGTTGTTCTTGCTATTATTTTGCTCTCTTGAAAGAAAAAATGAAAAAAAAAATGAAAAAAAAATGAAAAAAATAAATATGAGAGCATTCTTATCTTTTATGATCCTACTTTGTCTCGACTAGTCAAGTTGTTTATAAATAAAAGTTCAAGTGTGGGGAAATATTTTTTTTTGGTTTTAATAAGTATGGGAATTGTTTGAATTCCATTGTCGGGTACTAGCTTTTGACTTAACCTTCTTTGGCTTTCTTGACATACCTTGTCCCTAGCCCCATTACAACCTTATAAAAGACCTTTTGATTGTCATCAATGATGTATGTTGTGTTAAGAGTTAGATTGATATCAAGGACGAAGCATGTTTATGATATTGTTGGAGTTGAGTGAAACACTTACCCTTTGTTTTGAGTGAATATTTTTGTGAGTGAACGGTGAGTTTTTGCTTTTGGCATAGGAGATCCCAGATTTTGTCTCAAAGATGTGCTCTTGTGTGCTTAGCATTTTTACCAACCTATTCTTACATTTGACATGAATTTCTATGATCTTATGCATCTTCTTTGAGTAGACCATGTGGATACTTGCACTCTATACACCAAGGCATTGCATTTTTATTTTGATTCTTTAGCGGAAGTGGCATGAGAGGACGGGTGTGTGTGATGTTGTGTTGAAGTATGGTCTTTTGCATGAGTTAGATGAATTTTGTGGGTATATTCACTATAAAACCTCACGAGACCTTACTCGTCCACTAGGGCTACCTAGGGGTTTAAAGGACTTGTTGCATATGTTAAATGTAACCGTGATCACCTACGGAAGTGGTATTAATTAGTTAGTATATTTATTATGTTAGTTTGCACGAGGACGCGCAAAATGCTAAGTGTGGGGATATTTGATAGAGTGTATTTTGTATATACTCTAGAGGATTTTGTTTCCACATTTATAGTGTTTTTGCGAATAATCGTGAGTATTTAATTAGTTTTTGATGAGTTTATCGCAGGAAATAAAGTATTGCCAAGTTTGAAGGGATTTAACGATTTTACGGTGTTTTTGGCTCCGAACAATGACTTTATGAATTTGTGAGAAGAAGTGATGGAATTGTGGATCGTTGATAAAGATTTGAGGCTTAATAAATTGTTCGCAATGATGCTAAAGCGCAACACGAACCAGGCAACAAAACGCGGAAGTGCAGCCTTTATTTTGTCAAGGAGTGCTCGACAGACAGCAGTTCGCGCAGCTGCGCCTCTCAGCCGCGCAGCTGCGCCCTTCAAGCACTGGGAGCAGAATTCATTGCGCGCAGCTGCGCCCTTCCTCGCGCAGCTGCGCCCGTGCGTGGCTGTGCGGGAATTTTACTGCAGAATTTTGATCCTTTTTCCTATTTGTAATATAATTCTAATTACTTTTAGCTGGGCCTATTTATTTAAGGCAATTACTTAAGTCTTGTAACACTATAAAAACTCATCTAGGTGATTAATTTGGGGATCGAAAAAAAAACAGATACACACATTAGAACTTTGTAAACATCTTTTGGGGAGATTTGTGGAGAGCTTTTATTTTCTTTGAAGATTAAAGGTTTTTCTCTTTCTCTTTTCTTTATAATATGATTTGTTCAATTTATAATTCTTGTTTTGTTAATTTAATTATGAGTGAGTAGATAATTAATCTAGGGTTAAGTAGAACCCTAGTTATGATTGATGTGTGAATTTCCAACTTCCCCCAATTTGATTGTTTAATTGCTCTTGCTTATTGAGTTGTTTTAATTAACAATTACAAATCAGACGTGATTATGTGTATTGTTTGAACTATATCTAATTATCAACGAGAGTTGGATTTAGATGGTTGTGATTTATCCAGTAAGAACATGAAATTCTCCATGAGAATAGGTAGAATGGATTGTTAGGAATTTAGGGTGCTGTAATTAATGTCTCTAAATTACATGATACCATGAGAATAGGATTGATTGTAGTTTAAGAGAAGCTATTAATACTCGAGAGAGGTTATTGGTATTTTTAGGGCGCATCTTTCCTTTTGAGTAATATATACGATTGATTTGGGGAGGAAATTCACGATTGCATCAATTCATGCTAGTGGGGATATTTAATTCTGGATGTTTTTAACATTTGATTAATATAAACACAATTCGAATTAGTATAAGTTTAGTTTAATAAATCCTCAATATTTATTGTGTTACTTGCTTAGCCGAATTAAATCAGAAACAACTAGTGATTGATACGTTTGTCTCTGTGGGATCGACTCTGACTTACCCTACTACATAGTTAGAAGGATTGTTAGAAATTATTATTTGATAGGCACGCGACGGCCTTGTCAGTAAGCTCATAATGCAGGAGCTCTATGGAAAACTTGGTAAGAACACAACCAAGAGAGGTAATGATATCTTCTTTCCCAGATTCATTCAGTCTGTACTTAATTATTTAGATAAGAATTTGGCTGATTTACCTGGTTTAGATAAGACTAGAATAGGCTACCCTAGGTCCATGACCAAACTTATTTTTGGTAATTTGGACACTAGGAATGATGTGGATGTGAGACTTGTAATAACCCCTCATATGCAGAGGTTATTTGAGTCTTACCCCCACAACATGCCAATATTTGCCTCCAAATCTGAGTTAGCACAGCCCAAGCAAGTAGAACAAAATGCTAACCCAGGGCTTGCTAACCAACCCCCTCAAACAAACACTCTACCAAACACAGAGCCACCTGCATCATCCTCTCAACAGGGTGTTATTAGTAAAAAGGAGAAGAAGAAGAAGAAGAAGAAGAAGAAGAGAAAACAGATTGAATCTGAGCCCTTGAATATCTTGATAGAAGCAGCATTGGCTGTAGAATTAGGTCTAGAGAGTGAGGAACTTGAGTCACCCTTATAGAGACCAAAGAAGAAGAAATCCAAAGCCACCTCTTCAGTCACACAAATGGCTGAAGGTGTAAAATCAGGGGCAAATAGCTCACTAGATGTATCCTCTCAACAGGGTGCATCTATAGAATCAAGCATCCTCCCCAATGCACCTACCTGTACTGAGTCAGCACAAGGGAGTGATAAGGCTGGCACTACACTGAGTGGAGAGCACATCACACTTGAAATTCCCTCTATCTCTCGGGGGGAGTTGTCAAAATCTACTCTAAAAGACACCTCTCTTCCAGAATCTACATCTCAAATTTCTTTGAAGCCTGCAACTCAAGCAATTGAGGAGCAAGGCATTGATCACCAAGAATTTTCTTCTCTTGGTGAGCCAATGGACTCAAGTGACTTAATGCGTGACACTTTGCTCACCACTCAGGAACCACATTTAGATGGTGAGGGAATGCAAGTTGGGGCATATCCTAATGACACCATCAAAAACACAAAGGTTCCACTAGTTTTTACTAGAGACTCTGTGCCTGTTTCAACTACTGGTGTAACTCATCCCACTTTTTTGGAGACACCAGTAGTAGAGTTATTCCATCCGGTTACAGAAGTTGCATCTGTAACTGAGGAGTCTAGCTTGCCTAGCTCTAGCTCTGACTTTATGTCACAATGGCTGAAGCCTGTGCAACATGACAGTGCTCCAGGATCAGGGTCTGTTCCACCACAATTGACGGTTGAAGCACTTCAAAGATTAGTTGTGGATCAGATTCCTGAGTTTGTCAAGATTGCACAACATCAAGTTACCTCAAACATGCCAAATCCTCAATATGAAGCCATTCTGCTATGCCATAAGGAAGATGTGGAGATGCAAAAGGAGAAAATAGCAAATGAGGCTGAAAGAGATGGTAATGTAGATGCTTGGTTGCAAGGGAAATATGGCATTTCTCTTTCAGATGGTCTTCAGTACATCAGAGAAGAGTACATCACTTCACTAGGGTCCAATGCCAAGTCTCTCACCCCTAGTGATGTGTATGAAGCAATGAATGACACCTACAAGGGAATTATAAAGGCTGCACACTATCATAGTAAGGGCCTCAAGGCAGAAGTTAATGAAGTGTGTGCAGCCCCAATCAAAGAGGTGCAGGTAATAAAAAGGGCCTTTGATGCCAAAGTCCCTCAACTGGACACTGTTCTCAAGGATATTCAACTCTGCAAGTTTGAATGCATCAAAATCGACAACTCAATGCTATTGGTTCAAGGGTCTGTCAAAAGTATGGCTACTCACATGGAAAAATTGTCAACTCTAACAACAGAAGTCAATGCAGCCCTTACAGTTCTTTTTGACAACCAATATGGTGATAAATTGGTGACTGATGTTCCTCTCCATGACATGACCAAGCATGAGGTGCAGAGACTCAAGGATCAATCTCTCTCTGGTTTCAAGGCCACTGAGTTATTCACCAAGGTGGATACTCTTGAAAAGGAGGTGGTCTCTCTCAAACAGTCAAATGGTCATCTTACAGACACAGTTGCAACCCTCTCTGAGCAGTTGGACACTCAAGCCACCACCACAGCTAATATCCTTCTTTACCAACAACAGATGATGTCTGCAATGATGAAGCACATGGGGCTCTCTCTTCCTGATGAATATGCCAATCCCACCTCTTCCGACCCAAAGGCCACTACTCCAGCCTCTGTGCCTGACAACATGCCTAAGGGGAAGAAGAGGACCTTAAGGAACTCAAAACCTAAGGGGGGAGAAACCTAAAGAGGAGAGACCTAAGGAGAGAGGCATTACCATAACTGAGGGTGGTCAATCAACAAGAACTTCAAAAGCTACAACCCATGTTCTAGGCAAAGGGAAAGCCAAAATTGATGAACCTCTAACTACTCTGCCAGTTGTTACTTATCTACCAGTGCACATCACTACTTCAAGTGGCCAACAGCAAACCATCACTACTACTGTAGTTGCAGGGAGTATGCCATCTGACAAACCTCCATCCTCTAAGACTGTAAATGCCAAGCCTGTAGAAGTAAAGGTAGTTACTGAGGCCAAGCTACAAGAAGTTGCAAAGTCTAATGTCTACCACGATGATGCATTCTTGGAGTTTCTGAAAGTCTCTAGAGAAGAGGTTGGTGACACTCAACTTTATCTGAGGAGTTTGAAGGAGCAGATTGACTACCTCACTGTGGTGTCTAAGAGAGTTGACAGTGTGTGGTTCAAAGAGATAGTGATGGTGGCAAGGTCCAACATATGGCATCTAACCTACAAGACTCTTCAGGCCCTAAAATTCTCTGAGGTAAATGAGTTGATCAACTTGATTGAGAAGAGGAATGAGAATAAGAACAACAAGAGTCTATATGATGACCTGAGGAATGAGTAACCCTCAAGATTGCCTGAAGTAATTACAAATCCTAGAACTATCATCTATCAATTTGGAAAAAGAATTGATGAGATTAAGCAACTGGTCATCCCCAAGCATCTTATTCCTCATAACCATAGTCTCATCATTGAAAAACTAACTAAAAAGCAAGGAGTCAGGACTGCTGAAGAGTTGGAAGCACTAAATATTCTCAAAACTTTCATTGCAACTGGCATTGTTCAAAAAATGGCCAAAATCAGGAGGAATAAAGATGATAAAGATGAAGACAAGAGTGATGGGAGGAGAAGTCATCACAGGAGTGATAAGGGTGATGAAGATAAGAAGAAAGATGGCAAAGACAAGAATGGTAATGATGACCAAGGCAAGGTCTATGAAAGGAAAAGTGGAAAACAACAAGCCTTAGGCATTGCTAACTGTAATCTCACCATAACACAAGACTCTAAGTCTAGGGTGAATACAGTTAGTACTTACCTGCCAAAATCTACACCCATGGCCTCTGCAACTGTTTTGCCACCTCCAGAAGATAAGAAGATACAAATCAAGAAACCATCTGTACGTTTCCAAAAGCAAACTGCTAAAGGTATACTACAGTGGTCTACAAGCAAAGGTCATAAGTTTTTGCCAAGCACTGGAGTGAAAAAGGTTAAATTCAAGCATGCTGCAAAAAGAGTGAAGTTACCTAAGTCAAGGGCCTTAACTATCTATCCAGGACTGAAACACCAACCACTAGATGAAGACTTTGATGAAGACCAACTACAATATCTAAGAGCTCAAAGAATCTACTATGCTGCCATTGTGAATGACTGTCTTGAGATCAAATATACTGATGGAAGGGAGAAGAAATTCAAACAAGGGCAGTGTCAAAATTGGGGTAAGTTGTATGACATAGAAAGAATTATTGCGCTGCTGGATGCTAATGACAAAGTGGAGAGGGTATGGAAGCTGGAGTTAGTTGATTTTGTAAAGATGAAGAGGGATCATGCAGAAAAAATCAGAAAAGGGTGCTTTGAGAAATGGCTAGAAAGGGAGAAGGAAATTGATAGACTTGAAGTTGAAGCAGAAAAGCTAAGGGCTAAGGGATTGTGTAGAGTTCAACTCAATCCCTATATGGTGAAGTATAGGAGGAAAAATGGATATCATGTCAATATAAGAATGAACCTACTCAATCACTATCCTGCCAACATTCTGAAACCAGTACTTGAAGATTTCAAGAACTCTATTCTGCTTGACGAATTGGATGCTATGGCAGAAATCAAAAGAGCTATGGATGAGAATGCAAGGAAGAAAAAAGAAAGAAAACAGAAGGCATATAAAGATCTACAAGCCAGAGCTATGGAGAAGGAATCAAATGAGAATGGCTGGTATTTCACCATATTGTGTAAGATTACTCACCTTGTAGTTCTATTCATGTTCTTAATCAAATTTCATACATGTACTATCAGAGTTCTATCTTTATGTATGTCAGGCTTGTTATCAGACATGAAATTGAGACTAAGGGTCTTATTCACAATTTGGGGGAGATTGTTAGTCACGGAGGCATGCCTGAATACATCTAATAACAAGCCTAATTGTTTGTAATGCTTTGCATTACTTACATGACCTCTAACTGAGGGAACCTCTAGTTGTAGAGTTTCTACTTGTTTAGTACTTGTAATAGGCATCAATTTCTATCTGTGTAATTGTACTTAAAAGTCAGAGAATAATGCTTGAAAGAAGTTCCAAGGTTCATGCCTCAAGCTTGAAGAACAAGGCTGTCAAAATAAACACAGTTAGAGTTTGGAGAATGAAAATTTGCCTAAGTACCAATTCGATAAGTATGTTTGTTATATTTGAGAAGTCTAGCATTCGAGAAGTCAGGGATTCGATATCTCAAAAGACACTATTCGATATCTTATTCGATATATCAGAGATTCGATATGTCTTTTACTCTATTCGAGAACTCAGGAAGTCAACAAGTCAAAGAATCATTCGAGTTCTCCAGGAGTCAACAAGTCAAAGCTCATTCGATATCTCAAAGACTCAGAAAGCTATTCGATATCTCAGGGATTCGATAAGTTAAATGCTTCATTCGACAACTCAAGGATTCCCGAAGAAAAGAGCTATTCGAGAAGTGATTCGATATGTCAACTTTACAGTATTTGAGAACTCAGAGTTATCGATCAAGTCAATTCTAGTTCGCGAATCAAACACTTAGCCACTTCTCGAATACAATCTTGGAGACAAAATACTGAAGGAATTGTACAAGTCAGAAACCTGCAACAATCCAAGGTGCTTTATGGACCACAAGCTGTAAAGTACTTTGGAAAGCCTACAAAGAAGTTTAGAGAGATGTACAAGAGACAAAGAGCTAAAGAAGTGGATCTGAGCAGAACCTCAAGAAGTCAAACCTGTAGCCGTTTGGATGCTTGCTCAAAAAGGATAGAAATACGAGAAAGTAATTTATCCTGTAACCTTATTTGTAGTAAGCAGGTTGTGCTCATGTTCTATAAGGGCACAATCTCACTTCTTTAGAAGTTAAGTTTTTCAGATACATTCTAAGAGTACATCTCTCTGAGAAAAATGAAGCTGAGAATACTATCATTTGTATTCACAGGTTGTAGCAAATCTTTATCTAATAAAATATTAGATTAAAGTGATATCGTGTCTTGTGTTGTTTATTAGCTACATTCATATTTCTGCACACACATAACACATATCTTGTTACATACTCCAAAACAGATTCAAGAACAAGAAAAGTTCAAGAATCCATTCACCCTCCCCCCCCCCCTCTGTATTCTTTTGTGTGTTCAATATTCAACAAGAACATATATGTTTTGGAACTGAAATGTGTTTCGCAGAACAATTCGTTTTGCAATATTTTGTTAGCAAAACATACAAAATTATCACGATTTTCAATGGAATAGTGATATTCATGTAATAAACTTTGCAAAATAATAAAGTTTACAAAATTTTAAATGCAAAATGTATATGTACTCCAAGTACTCCAATTAAACGAGTACTCCATAGAACTTTATATATATATATATATATATATGGTCCGGCTCAATTAAGAACTTATTTAAATTAGTAACTGAGGAACTAAATATTACTCGTTGGATTAGATTGTTATGAAGGGTTAGATTAAAACCCTAAAGTTACGTGTCTTATCAGTTAGACTAAAAACCAAAAACTATGTCGTCGTGCATCAAGTGCCAACTGTTTTTTTATTTATATTTCTATTATACATCATAATTTTTTAACTTACACATATTTCTATTCATTTCAAATTTTGATTATATTACAAAATATTATAGTATTAGAGATCAAGGAATATACAAAATTTAATATAACATATTTACAGAACGTAAGAATCAATAAAACCATTTTTAAAACATAAGTATTTTTTATTTAAAATTTTTTTTTACAGTAAATAAGAATAACACAAAAATTAAAATTTTTAAATAAAAATAGTGAATCAATTGTACATTACACATGTTCTATATACAAATTTTACAGAACCAATGTAAAAGTATAGAACAAAAACAAAATACAGAACCAAAAACAAAATATAGAACATATAAAAATCAAACAAATACAAATAAAAATAAGAACATTAAATACAAAAAAAAATTATTGTTTATTTCATTTTATAACTTTGATGTTTTTCTATTCAATAACTATTATTTTGAATCAATTGTACATTATACATGTTATGTATACAAATTTTACATAACCATTGTAAAATTATAGAACAAAAATAAAATACAGAACCAAAAACAATACAGAACATATTAAACTCAAACAAGTACAAATAAAAATAAGAACATTAAATAGAAAATATATTTTATTTATAAATATGTAACATAAATTTTTTTCTTTTATTTTAAATATAATTTTATATGTTATGTAATTTTTATCCTATATTCTGTAATTTAATATGTTCTTTTGTATGTATGCTTTATAATTTAATATAATTTGTGTATGCATATTTTATGTAGAATTTTCAGGTGTTCTGTAAATATTTTGTTTGTACTGTACTTGATTTATGTATTTTGTAATTGTGCTCATTTGTTATCTATTTTATTTTTGTATGTATTTTGTTAATGTGTGTCTTTGTTAACTGTTGTTGTCGTACGTGTGTGCAGTTAGTTATGTAATGTTAGTTAATCTTATCTTCTAATTTTATTTTGAATCAATGGTTGAGATCTTAGTTCCTAAGTTACTCAAAAATAGTAGTTACCCATAGAGAAGGATTATATATATATATATATATATATATATATATATATATATATATGAGGTCTTCTCTATGGGGAACCACATATTTGGGTAACTTAGTAACTCCATTAGACACCATAGATTATCATTAGAAATGAATGGACATGATTGATTAAAAAAATGATGATTATAGATATCACGGGCAGTTACTCTTACTGGAATGTAGGACAAAAAACACACACAAAACAGATAATCAATCATCCTACTTCAAGTACAGTACACACCTATCTTCAAAAAAAAAAATATACAGTACCCATGACAATACAGAATATACGTAAATAATTATACAGAACATACAATTTAAAAATAAATATAACCCACAAAATAATTACTGAACATACAATAAAATAAGTATATATGCACATCAAAAAGTTTAAAAAAATAACGCACAAATTTACAGAACACAGTGAAAAGCTTTTAAAAAATATAGAACACATGATTCACAAATCATTTTTTAGAAAAATAAGAGACTTTTTAGTTGTATTTCATTGTATTCTCTGCTTATAATTTTTTTATTTTATATTTAAAGTTGAGTTTATAGAATACAAATAACAAGTTCTGTATTTATAAATTATAAATTATATTATATCTAAATACAGAACATAAAGAAATTATAAAAATTGACAAGAAAATAAACTACATAATAAATAAACTAGATGAACCAAGGCCTATATATATAAGGGCTTATATTTAGTTACCAAGTTACTCAAGGCCTATATATATAAGGGCTTATATTCAGATTCCATCCAACCATCCAATTCTTTATCATCTAAGGGCTTATATTTAGTTACCAAGTTACTCAATTTTTTTAGTTCCTAAATGAACCAAGGCCTATATATATATATATATATATATATATATATATATATATATATATATATATATATGATTATAAGTAATTATTAATTTATAATGTTACTGGGACCATATATATATATATATATATATATATATATTGGTATAAAGGTTTTTTTAAAAAACAATTATCTTGTTATTTTATCAAAATTGATCAATTTTTGTACTGATCTAAATTGGGACCGAAAAAACTTATAACTCTAGGAAGGTTATTACTTTATCGAGTATTAATTTACCGAGATTTTATTGTGTATCATCGGCAAAGATGATGGGAATTAGATACATGCTTAAATTCACTTTTTTTAGTAAATATCATACGTTTTACTTTTTACATAATGTGGATTCGATCACCATAATGCCAATTAATCATTATTTTGTATTATAAGTACGTGGACCATAGTACACGAGACTTGCAAGTTACAACATTTGTCCCATAAAGTTATCTGATATGCATTTGCATATAAAAAACACGGCTATTCGCTAGAATTAAGTAAAAAAATAAAATGATAATAGCATAGTTTCTTATATTCTTAATATTTTTATTTTTCAAATTTGATGATGTAAATCGCATTGTTCTTTTAATTGAAATGATTTTATTCTATTTTGTGTGTGTACTTTCATTTAAGATTTACGTCAATATACTATTAATATTCCAAAAAAATGAGAATGTTTGGTAAATAACACAATCCAAATAACCAAAAGTCCTAAAAACATGATTTACGCACCGTAACATAGTGTTCTTTGGAATCGACATATTGTGCCAGTGATCATAACCATTAGCGACTTGCTTGATTTCACTTTACTTTTTTGTTGGATATTGTACATTTATACATTTTGCAGATTCCTCACTTATTGAAATGTGTAATGTTTATCCCTTATCATGTTTACGTTAATTGATTAAAATATTAATTAAAAAATTATAATTGATTTTCAGAAAATAAGTAAGCTAGAGGCTCGTGATTCGCATAGATTTTTAATAATTTAAAAAAGATTTTCTCAACAAAGCATGCATATACAAATTTCACTAAGAAAAACAACAAACTCGTTCAATTCATTGGTCTACATGTTCACTCCAATTAGTAAAGATATAGCTCTGGATCAAATTGTACTTGAAATGATGAATTCATCGGAAAAGCATGGATAAGAAGCATATGGGCAACTGTAACTTGTGATCAAGGAAGTACAAATTTTTTTTATTAAACCATAATTGATCAATTCTCAAGTTCGGAGGTCAAAAGCTTGATAGCCTGTTACATAATATAAATCCACTCAATCAATTACTGAGAACTAAATTATTTGATGTTTTTAAAGTCAAATGGATATAGGATGAAAAACAAAGGCAAAGAATGCTTATTAGAAGAACATAGATGAAAGAGTTTAAAGATAATTTTAAGAAATAAAAGCGCAAGACCTGAGTAACGTATTAAAAGATTTACGAAACTTTTTAATTAAAATCATGAATAAGACCACTACACCATAGATTGCTTATTGCAACACCCAAACTGTGTTACCATAGACCCCTGTTTGAAGTTGCCATAGGCCAAAATCGGGCTATGGTAACACTTCAGCCGTGTTAGGTTCTCAGCAGTAACTATAGGTATCAAAGGTAACATCAAAAACAACCTATGGTAACATGGCAAATGCGGTTACTAAAGACCTCTATAGCAACATCTTAAACACTCTACAGCAACATAGTTTGTGTGTTACCAAAGATGATATAATTTTGCACAGGGGCCACATATGGGGCCCACATCTGGGTGGGGCCCACATCTGGGCCCCACTTTTTAGGCCTACTGTGGGACCCACCTGCTCAATATTCAAAGCCTATTGTAACACCTAATATTACCTACTGCAACACATATAGTGATAAAAATAGTAGCCTATTGCAACACACTTTGTACCTATTGTAACACCAAAAGTGTAACAAAATAAAAATGTATTGCGAGAATATTGAATTTTCCATTTAAACAAACCAATAACAATTCACGTCCTAATTTAATTCACCAACAACATTTATCTGACGAATGGACAAGCACATTTATTTGACGAATTTATACTAACTTTACAATTCTACCGATATAAGAAACACAAAAAAATAAAACTAAGCTTCCATGTATGTGAAGTCTTTAATCCATCTTTTAGTTGCATCATCTTCGGGTGCACTTTCCTCACCAAGGTATATATTATCTACCATCTGCCACACTTGAAATATGTTGTCTTCAGCTACACTAGCAACTGAAAAGGGAACAGTTGGAGCTCCTGCAAAGTTCTTCTGACCAGACCATTTCATGGCATGAACCCATCTCGAGTTTCTTGCAACCATGTGTGACGCCCCCAGATCCACCCTGACCGAAGATCCGGGTCGTCACATTGTCTCAATATCCTGTAGCATAAGTTACACAGTAATAAAGCAAAATATATATTACAACGGAGCATAAGTGTCCCACTCCGCAAATCCAAGATCAGTCTCACACATTGTTATCATACGACATAATACATCTCGGGATAATATTTTACATATGTTACAAAAGTAGGTAGATAAGGATTCCAGCTAGACATTCTAGTTCTCGTCAGCATAGTCTGGAGCTTTCTCCTTTCCCTTGGATCCCTGGTTGGACGTCTCGCCTCTTTCCCTCTTGATAGTTGAATAAAAATGTTGTAAAGCAAGAATGAGCAACTAGAGTGCTCAGCAAGTTCTCTTCTTACTCGGTATATAAATATAATAAGATTTCCCAAAATTAATAGAATATCACAAATCTGGATTTTGACTCAGTACTCATCTTGAAAGCAGAATACTCGAAAAAAAAACTCATTACTCATCTCGAAATTAGAATTCTCGAAAGACTCAATTGATATAACTCTGTTGACTCATGATTTAAGAATAAACTAGTCTTCCACCTCTCGGTATCTCGGTGGGGCGATCAACTATCCGACCGGGAATACCGTCCTCCAATGATATCGCACTTCGCCCGATCACGGCTACAATACGCTATCAACAATATAATATAAAAATATGAATGCTAGCATCATAAGGGTTATTAATTAAACCCTGGCATCATAGTGCCAATATATCTCGTGTCCGCATAACGGTACACAAGTCTCTCTTTCTCTAAAATGGGCCTCTTTCCCAAAATTTGACCAGTAGAATACAGAATTCCCGAATATTTGATGAACAGATAACTCGAAATAATTCTTCCATGAAAACATTTACAAATCTGGCGGACTGCCAGACCGACTCAATTGTTCCACCAGTCCGATCAATGGACTGAGGTAAATTCTCAATAAAAATATTTTATTGGTTGACACGAACAAGATGCCAACCCTCGACAATAAAGTCAACCATCTCGAAATATTGAGGATAGTCTTAAAATGAAGTAATTTGGAGTCGTACTGTACAAATAGTACTCCTCGAATATTTATAATACCCATAATTGATGAACGTTAAATAGAATATTTTTCACTTGATCAACGAGTAAAACTCTAACGATCCTAATTTTTATAACTCTTATTTATTGATTCGAGAGACGAACCAACTAAAAGATAATCAATAATTATTGTCGAATTTGTACAATAAATTCGACTGAAATGAATAAATTTAACTATCTCGAATAAATGAGAATAGTTTCACTGAATCATAATAATAGTCGTCTCGAATTAATGAGATCGACCTAATAGCAACGAAATTAATTCCACGTTTATAAGGGATATAATTCACTAATTTTAACAGTAACAAAATATCGCAACAAGAAAATAATGCTCAAAAGGATAATTAAATTTCATAATTGACAGCTCGAAATTAAATAAGGAATGAAATAATACGAACAGAAATTCATATCTCTAAGAGTTAGGGTAGGAATGAACTTGCCTCGATCTCGAAGTACGAATGAATGAAGCTAAAATATATACTCTACCCGTGAACTTGGCGTCGATCTACGTCTCGAGAATTATTCTCTAAAAATGGCAACCAGAAATACGTGAGCGATTCTTCAGAATAAAATACTCCCGATCCGATAATCTAAATAATAATAATATAATAATAAAATATCTCTCGAGGAATTAACAGAAACTAATCCCCGGTTAAATAAATCTCTCTTCGATCTCAGGAATCAAATCTCGAAAATAAATCCTATTTTAATATCTGGAAATCTAAATTCTTACTCAAAATGAAAAATTCAAACATCCCTTTTTATTCAATTTAAATCCATATTTATTATTCTCATTTTTAAACTAATTATCAAAGAATTCTAATTTTTAAGAAATCTCACAAATTCTAATTTACTAAACTCATTAATAATATAAAACAAATTTTAAATCTCTAAATTAAATCTGACTCGATCCGGTCAATTAAAATAAACCGGAAAATAATAAAAACAGCTTTTCCAAAATAAAACATATTTTATTCTATTTATTTCACAAATATTCTTCTTTTTATCAACAAATTATTAAATCTCTAATTTTCGTCCAAAAATCACAAAATAACTCTTTTTAACAAACAAATAATTAATCCATTTTATTAAACCCTTTTTATTGCAAATTAATAAATATCTAATTTATTTTCAAAATCACATAACAACACTTATTTAATTAATAAATAATAAATTCTAAATTACATTTTTAAAAACTCTAAATAATTCTATTTAGTTAACAACGCAATTAAATTATTATTTACCCAATAATTTAAATAACGGTTCAAATCATAAAATCTTGATTTTTTTAACGAACTAACGCCAAATTACTAAACGGTATTGTTTTATTAGTACCGTAATATTTTAATATTTTATTCTACGGCAACCACGGTGTGGGCCCCACCGACACCACCACCGTGGGCCCCACACCCCCTCCGTCTCTCTCCCACAACCTCTCTCTCTCTCTCTCTCTCTCTCTCTCTCTCTCTCTCTTTTCTCTATCTCTCTCCCTCAACCTCTCCCGTATCTCTCTCCTTATTTCTCCACTTTCTCTCCCCGTCAAAACCACCAACACCAACAAATCTCTCTCGTCGCCCTGCTTCGCATAACAACCACAGCAAAACAAATTGCAACAATCTCACACTCCAATCCTCCCCCTTTTGCCTCCATCGATTCCGACACAACCACCATCGACTTCCACCCATCTCTCTCGGCATCTCTCAACCACAACTCTCTCTAAACTCTCTTTACCCGACCCAAACTCTCCCTAAACTCTCTCTTCTCTCTTTCTCGACTATGGTCGAAATCCCCACCCCTCGTCCTCTCTTGTTCGAACAACTCAAAAACCAACAGCCACACTCACAACACCAATCCCACTTGATTTTACCAATTCAACAATACACACAACAAAAATCACTGTCTCATCTCCTTATATCTCCGCTTCTCTCCTCTCGTTTTCCTCACCCCAAACGAACCAAGCAACAACCAAAACAAGCACTAATCAACTAGACCGATTCTACAAAACAAGAACAACGAATAGAAAGGAACAAAAATTAAAGGAAATAACTACCTGGGTGGACTTGTTTTTCGTGAGTATGTATATGATGGTTAGAGATTTTGTGTAATAAGAAAAAAAACAGGAGATGTATCTGTGTTGAGTTCGGTTTTGTAACAAATGAACTTTAGCTGAGTTTAGTAATAAAAGAGAGAGGGTATAGTGGGTTTGTAAACATACATAAATAGACATAGCTTTTGTTGTGTATAACCAAATGAATGGCCCGGCCTTTTCTTTTTGTAGTGTTAAGAAACAAAGTAAATAACCTATCTGTGTCAACTGTGTTGTTTTATAATATGATGAGTCATTTTCTGATTAATAAAATATTAAAAAGTTTGCATAATTGTGGAAGAATAATTCAGTAAAGCAATGGTGTGCTCCTCAATATCCGTAATGCTGTCTAATAAAATATAAAAGGATTAAATCATGGGAACAAAAAAAAATCATTGTCAAATGTTTAGTGGACAATAAAGCCTAATCATTATTATTTAAATGGTAATTAATAAATAAAAGAAATAAAGATGGGGGACAAATATAATGATGGAAATATTTAATGTAAATATTTAGTAAAAGATTTCGTTTTTCTCCCGCTAACTAATTGAAACGAGACTCAAAAATTCGGCTAAAAAATTAAAATCTATTTCGAAAATTCGTGGTTATTACAGTCTCCCCCCCCTTATAGGATTCCGTCCTCGGAATCAAAACTATGCACTAAACAATTCAGGATATTTAATCCGCATTTCGCTTTCTAATTCCCACGTGGCTTCCTCAACTCGGTGGTTTCTCCAAAGTACTTTCACTAAATTCACCTTCTTAGTTCTTAACTCTTGCACTTTGTAATCTAGGATCTCCATTGGCTTTTCTTCGTATGTCAAATCTGGACGAATTTCCACTGGTTCGTAAGTTATAACGTGCCTGAAATCAGAATGGTACTCTCCTAACGCAGAAACATGAAACACATCGTGGATATGCTGAAGGTCTGGAGGTAGGGCCAACTGTTAAGCTAGGGGTCCTATCTTCTTGAGAATCTCAAAAGGTCCTATATATCTGGGACTCAACTTGCTTTTCTTTCTAAATCTCATATTTCCCTTCCAAGGTGAAATTTTCAGTATCGCTTTACCTTCCACTTCGAATGCCTCATATGATGCCATACCTATGCTGGAGTGATAACTATTATTGTAAGAAAACTCGCTATGGCAAATGATCATCCCAACTTTCTTGAAATCAAGTGCACAGACTCTTTATATTACGAAGAGGAAAGAAATGAGGCTGCTCTCCGTGCTTTTCCGAGATTTTTATTTTTTATATTGTCCTTTCACTTTGTTCGTCGGTCTGTAGATGATATGCAGTGTTCAGATTTAACTTCGTTCCAAGACATTCCTGAAAACTCTTCCAAAATCGTGAAGTAAAACGGGCATCTCTATCAGAAACAATCGAAATAGACACTCCGTGACGAACTACAATTTCCTTTAGATACATGTTTACCAATCTCTCAACAGAGTACTTATCACTAATTGGTAGGAAATGCGCAGATTTAGTGAGTCGATCGACGATAACCCAAATCGCATCATGACTTGCTCTAGTTCGGGGCAATCCTACGACAAAATCCATGGTAATATGTTCCCATTTCCACTCAGGTATCTCTAAGGGTTGTAAAAGTCCACTTGGTCGTTGATGTTCGGCTTTCACTTTCTGACAGGTCAAACACTTACCCATTCTGAAATCTCCCTCTTCATGTTAGGCCACCAATAGTTTTGCTTGATGTCTTGATACATTTTCGTGCTTCCTGGATGAATGTAATATCTCGAGTTATGCGCTTCACTCCTAATTTCATCCTTTAACTCCGTAACATTAGGAATCCATATTCTTGATGCAAATCGCTTAATTCCCTTATCATCTTTTGAACTAGAACTTCTTCTCCAGTCAACTCTGATCTTCTTTCCTCCATTACTTGTTCCTGACAACGGCGAATCTTTTCGAGCAACTCTGGTTGAAACTGAATACTGTATACTCTTTCATTGTTTTGGACTGGGATCTTGACTTCCAATTCCATTTTCTCAAATTCTCTGACCAATTCTTCTGAGGTTGTCAACAGGTTTAGTCTTTCCTTTCTACTTAAAGCATCAGCTACGACATTGGCCTTCCCTGGGTGGTAATTTATCGAACAATCATAGTCTTTGATTAGTTCTAACCATCTTCTCTGTCTCATGTTTAATTCCTTCTGCGTGAATATATACTTTAAGCTCTTGTGATCCGTGTAAATCTCACATTTCTCTCCGTAAAGGTAATGTCTCCAAATCTTGAGGGCAAAAACAATAGCAGCAAGTTCTAAATCGTGAGTAGGGTAATGGGACTCATATTCCTTCAATTGTCGAGAGGCGTAAGCTATTACTTTACCGTGTTGCATCAGAACACAACCTAAACCTTTGTGAGAGGCATCGCTGAAAATCACGAAATCGCCTTTCTCATCAGGTAAGGTCAACACTGGGGCAGTAGTCAATCTCTTCTTCAACTCCTGAAAGCTGTCTTCGCATTTGGGGGTCCATTCAAACTTTTCACTCTTTCTGGTAAGTCGAGTCAATGGCGTAGCTATCTTTGAGAAATTCTTCACAAATCTACGATAGTATCCGGCCAATCCAAGAAAACTTCTAACCTCTGTTGGAGTCTTGGGTATCTCCCAATTTGCTACGGCTTTTATCTTTGCGGGGTCTACAGACATCCCTTCGCCGCTCACAATGTGTTCCAAAAATTGAACTTCTTTCAACCAAAATTCGCACCTTGAAAACTTTGCATATAACTTTTCCTTTCTCAATGCTTCCAAAACCAAACGGAGGTGTTCAGCATGTTCCTCAAGAGACTTCGAGTATATCAAGATGTCATCAATAAATACAATTACGAACTTATCCAAGTACCTCTTGAACACACGATTCATTAAATCCATAAAAGCAGCTGGCGCATTCGTCAATCCAAAAGACATGACTAGGAACTCGTAATGTCCATATCGGGTCCTAAAGGCAGTCTTAGGAATATCCTCAGGCTTGATCTTTAGTTGATGATAGCCGGATCTCAAATCGATCTTCGAAAAATATATAGCTCCCTCAAGTTGGTCAAACAAATCGTCGATTTGAGGTAGAGGGTACCCATTCTTGATAGTCATCTTGTTCAGTTCACGGTAATCAATACATAATCGCATAGTTCTGTCCTTCTTCTTCACGAACAATACTGGAGCTCCCCACGGGGATACACTTGGTCTAATTACACCTTTGTCAAGTAACTCTTGCAGCTGTGTTGCCAATTCCTTCATTTCTATTGGTACCATTCTGTACGGCGCCTTTGAGATTGGTGCGGTTCCTGGTTCCAGATCAATCGTAAACTCTATCTCTCGATCTGGTGGAATTCCAGGTAACTCGTCGGGAAAAACGTCTCTAAACTGGGTAACTACAGGGACCTCCTCGATCATAGGGGTCTGTTTCTCGGTATCTATCACATAAGCTAGATAGGCTTGACATCCTTGCCGAAGTAATCTTTTGGCTTGAATTATTGACAGGAAATCCTTAGTCGGTTTCCGTCCGCGAAATGAAATACTTATACCGTTAGGTCCACTTAAGCTGACCTTCTAACGTCGACAATCTATTAGCGCATCATGACGTGATAACCAATCCATCCCTAGGATTACGTCAAATTCCCCTAACTTAAAAGGAATGAGGTCTGCATCAAAACGTTGCCCATGTATCTCTATGGAATAATTCGGACACAATCGATTCACTGGTATAACTTTCTGATTAATTACTTCTATGTTCAAAATTTCTTTTATGGACACAGACTCAAGATTCAACTTATTCATGAAGTTCTCAGAAATAAAAGATTTGGTAGCTCCAAAATCAACTAGAACACACGCATCCTCAGAATTTACTAGAAGCGTACCTGTGATCACATTGCTGTTATCAATGGCATATCTTACTGTCATGTTGAAGGTTCTCGCGGTTGGCTTGTTGCTGGGAGGTGCTGTGAGTCGAGGCACCGGATTTTCCTTCGCAGGTTGTCGGCAGTCCCGGGACACGTGACCTTTCCTTCCACATTTGAAGCAGGTGACAGACTTATCCTTGCAACTAGAAGCATAATGACCCTTCTGTCCACAGTTATAACAATTTACGGTCGCTAAATGACAGGGTCCGGGGTGTTTCTTCCCACATGTCTTGCATTCTGGCAAAGGTGGTCTTCCTTGCATCACATTAACTGTCTGTGGCTGTCTGATCCTCTGATTGCTTCCTCTGGTGTCAAAGTTCCCAAACCTTCTTGTATCAGCACTCTTATCTTCCCTTTTCACAAATGGTTTCTTATCACTCCGATTATCAAATCTCCTCGCAAAATTACTTCCACTGCTCTGGAATTTCCTCTTATTTCCATCTTTCGGGTATAGTTCACTTCCACTTTCCACTATCGCCGCTTTCTGAACTAAAGTTGCATAATTGGTGATCTCAAACACTGCAACACGATTTTGTATCCATGGTTTCAATCCTTGTTGAAAGCGTTTTGCTCTCTTCTCTTCAGTGTCTACATGATAGGGTACAAACCTCGAGAGTTCTGTAAACTTGGCCTCGTAGTCTGCAACAGTCATCGTTCCTTGCTTGAGCTCTAAAAACTTTATCTCCATCTGGTTTTCCAGATATTTGGGGAAATACCTCTCTAGAAACAACATTGTAAATCTAGCCCACGGTATAATCGTATCACCTTCCATGGCTCTCTTCGCTTCCCACCAATAATTAGCTTCACCTTTCAACATATAAGCTGCAAATACCGTCTTCTTATCCTCTTCCACTCCCACTATCTCAAAGGTCTTCTCTATTTCACGTAACCAGATTCTAGCTTCCACTGGGTTAGTGGTACCTTTAAACTCAGGTGGACTCAAGGATTTGAATGATTTGAAACTCACAGTCGTTTGGGTCAGTTGAGCTGGAGGTGGATTCCCTCCTACATTTTGGTACGGCTGAGGCTGAGGGTTCTGGGTATGCTGAATAAGAAAGTTCATAAGTAGACTCATCGGGTTATTTTCTTGGTTGGGATCTCGAGCGAGTTGTGGTTCCGGGTTTGGAACTTGGTTCTGAGGTGGAACCTCATTCCCTGGATTCACCTCGGGTTGAGGACGAGGATTTCTTGCGGGTCTTCCTCTCTTTGGTGGCATCTTTTTCTATAAGAGCGAAAACAATAAGGTATGTTATATTTCGGATATGCAATTCTCAAACACCATTGCTGGCACAATTAAAATTGGTATTCATAAATATCTACTCGGTCAAAATTTATGGCTCCTCACAATACTCAAAATCACGACTCTCTCTTGTCTCTTTATAAGCAGTTACTCTTATTTCTCGATATAAAAAGATTTTAGATACTCGTGAAGATTTATCTCAACTTAAATGGCGGTTCTCAAAAATTCAATCATCATAAATCTCTGATTCTCGAAAATTCTTTTTAAGTCGTAGTATCGGAAAAGAAATTGTTAACTAATTCAGGGGTAATATGGAAATTATTCTAACATGCTATTCTAATATAACACAGATCTATAATAAACAAAATGAGACAACGGTACTATAGCAGATCACAATATAATACTGATAAGGTTCCATACTGGTAAAGTCCAGGTCATGGTACTGAATACAACTGGTCGCTGATAATAAGTACATCGTAAAAGTATTTAACCAACATACTATTCTAGTAGAGATAATAAAGGTTACTACCCAACAGGCTGGGCATCAGGTCTATTTCTATTTAGAAATTGTCACTCCGACTTGAGTTGTTGACATTTCCATTTCTGGAAGAGAAGTTTCCTCACTTTCAAATTTTTGTATACCACTTGTAGAATTCTTAGGCCCCAATCATTATAGGATCCATAAGAACATTGAATAGAGATAACTCATAAGGAATAGATGTTAAACAACACATGTGCACACTCAATTCTTGATGGTGAGAATCTTTTATGAAAGGATTAGCTGAGAGATCATTATGATCATCGAACATTTATTTTGTTGCATGTATCATTAGGACAACCGTCATAGTACACAAGGTGGCCAGCCTTTAGTACTCTAATTAACAAACAACAATACAAATGGTGGCGTCCCACCAGACTTCTATCACAAAGACAGACAGTCTTCCCCTGTATAAGTAGGGTCGTTCATCTCAGTATCACAAAGGGTGACAAATATAGGAAGGGATATGAAAGAGTTTTATATTTAGAGAAGTACATGACGCTCTGAAAATGAACCTTTGAACAATATAGGTCTTTTCAAATAGGATAGATATTGCCTGAGTAAATTCGAATGATAAAAATCACCGATAATCATTGTTAAGGAAGTTACTTAAGGAACGATTTCCTAGCACACAATAAGCTCTTAGGATCGACTATCGATTTTCGAATAAAAGTGACACTCGTAGACTCCGGTAAAGGTATTGACAACATTTACAAAATGTGGAAACTCTGTAAGGTATCATCCGATCTCATTTATAATGGGAAATTAGGAATCCTATCTTAAATTAATTGGGAACTAGGGGTCCATGTGAATAAGGTGTAGGAAGTCTATCTCGAGTAGAACGAAAGTCAATTGGTCTGGAAGTAGACATCTACAAAAGTACGAAAACCTCGGTCAGGTTTCAATCGACTAGATATGCCTATAAATATATATATAAAAAGGCGTAAGGCGCTTGGTGCCAAAATCTCAACATCGTATAATATATCTCTAAATTCTCACGTCGCGTTATAGTTCTAGGCTCGTATTACATCTCTAAATTCTCGCATCCGGTTATACTCTAAGGCTCGTACGATTCCTAAAAATATAACTAATGCTCTGATACCAACTTTGTGACGCCCCCAGATCCACCCTGACCGAAGATCCGGATCGTCACATTGTCTCAATATCCTGTAGCATAAGTTACACAGTAATAAAGCAAAATATATATTACAACGGAGCATAAGTGTCCCACTCCGCAAATCCAAGATCAGTCTCACACATTGTTATCATACGACATAATACATCTCGGGATAATATTTTACATATGTTACAAAAGTAGGTAGATAAGGATTCCAGCTAGACATTCTAGTTCTCGTCAGCATGGTCTGGAGCTTTCTCCTTTCCCTTGGATCCCTGGTTGGACGTCTCGCCTCTTTCCCTCTTGATAGCTGAATAAAAATGTTGTAAAGCAAGAATGAGCAACTAGAGTGCTCAGCAAGTTCTCTTCTTACTCGGTATATAAATATAATAAGATTTCCCAAAATTAATAGAATATCACAAATCTGGATTTTGACTCAGTACTCATCTTGAAAGCAGAATACTCGAAAAAAAACTCATTACTCATCTCGAAATTAGAATTCTCGAAAGACTCAATTGATATAACTCTGTTGACTCATGATTTAAGAATAAACTGGTCTTCCACCTCTCGGTATCTCGGTGGGGCGATCAACTATCCGACCGGGAATACCGTCCTCCAATGATATCGCACTTCGCCCGATCACGGCTACAATACGCTATCAACAATATAATATAAAAATATGAATGCTAGCATCATAAGGGTTATTAATTAAACCCTGGCATCATAGTGCCAATATATCTCGTGTCCGCATAACGGTACACAAGTCTCTCTTTCTCTAAAATGGGCCTCTTTCCCAAAATTTGACCAGTAGAATACAGAATTCCCGAATATTTGATGAACAGATAACTCGAAATAATTCTTCCATGAAAACATTTACAAATATGGCGGACGGCCAGACCGACTCAATTGTTCCACCAGTCCGATCAATGGACTGAGGTAAATTCTCAATAAAAATATTTTATTGGTTGACACGAACAAGATGCCAACCCTCGACAATAAAGTCAACCATCTCGAAATATTGAGGATAGTCTTAAAATGAAGTAATTTGGAGTCGTACTGTACAAATAGTACTCCTCGAATATTTATAATACCCATAATTGATGAACGTTAAATAGAATATTTTTCACTTGATCAACGAGTAAAACTCTAACGATCCTAATTTTTATAACTCTTATTTATTGATTCGAGAGACGAACCAACTAAAAGATAATCAATAATTATTGTCGAATTTGTACAATAAATTCGACTGAAATGAATAAATTTAACTATCTCGAATAAATGAGAATAGTTTCACTGAATCATAATAATAGTCGTCTCGAATTAATGAGATCGACCTAATAGCAACGAAATTAATTCCACGTTTATAAGGGATATAATTCACTAATTTTAACAGTAACAAAATATCGCAACAAGAAAATAATGCTCAAAAGGATAATTAAATTTCATAATTGACACCTCGAAATTAAATAAGGAATGAAATAATACGAACAGAAATTCATATCTCTAAGAGTTAGGGTAGGAATGAACTTGCCTCGATCTCGAAGTACGAATGAATGAAGCTAAAATATATACTCTACCCGTGAACTTGGCGTCGATCTACGTCTCGAGAATTATTCTCTAAAAATGGCAACCAGAAATACGTGAGCGATTCTTCAGAATAAAATACTCCCGATCCGATAATCTAAATAATAATAATATAATAATAAAATATCTCTCGAGGAATTAACAGAAACTAATCCCCGGTTAAATAAATCTCTCTTCGATCTCAGGAATCAAATCTCGAAAATAAATCCTATTTTAATATCTGGAAATCTAAATTCTTACTCAAAATGAAAAATTCAAACATCCCTTTTTATTCAATTTAAATCCATATTTATTATTCTCATTTTTAAACTAATTATCAAAGAATTCTAATTTTTAAGAAATCTCACAAATTCTAATTTACTAAACTCATTAATAATATAAAACAAATTTTAAATCTCTAAATTAAATCTGACTCGATCCGGTCAATTAAAATAAACCGGAAAATAATAAAAACAGCTTTTCCAAAATAAAACATATTTTATTCTATTTATTTCACAAATATTCTTCTTTTTATCAACAAATTATTAAATCTCTAATTTTCGTCCAAAAATCACAAAATAACTCTTTTTAACAAACAAATAATTAATCCATTTTATTAAACCCTTTTTATTGCAAATTAATAAATATCTAATTTATTTTCAAAATCACATAACAACACTTATTTAATTAATAAATAATAAATTCTAAATTACATTTTTAAAAACTCTAAATAATTCTATTTAGTTAACAACGCAATTAAATTATTATTTACCCAATAATTTAAATAACGGTTCAAATCATAAAATCTTGATTTTTTTAACGAACTAACGCCAAATTACTAAACGGTATTGTTTTATTAGTACCGTAATATTTTAATATTTTATTCTACGGCAACCACGGTGTGGGCCCCACCGACACCACCACCGTGGGCCCCACACCCCCTCCGTCTCTCTCCCACAACCTCTCTCTCTCTCTCTCTCTCTCTCTCTCTCTCTTTTCTCTATCTCTCTCCCTCAACCTCTCCCGTATCTCTCTCCTTATTTCTCCACTTTCTCTCCCCGTCAAAACCACCAACACCAACAAATCTCTCTCGTCGCCCTGCTTCGCATAACAACCACAGCAAAACAAATTGCAACAAGCTCACACTCCAATCCTCCCCCTTTTGCCTCCATCGATTCCGACACAACCACCATCGACTTCCACCCATCTCTCTCGGCATCTCTCAACCACAACTCTCTCTAAACTCTCTTTACCCGACCCAAACTCTTCCTAAACTCTCTCTTCTCTCTTTCTCGACTATGGTCGAAATCCCCACCCCTCGTCCTCTCTTGTTCGAACAACTCAAAAACCAACAGCCACACTCACAACACCAATCCCACTTGATTTTACCAATTCAACAATACACACAACAAAAATCACTGTCTCATCTCCTTATATCTCCGCTTCTCTCCTCTCGTTTTCCTCACCCCAAACGAACCAAGCAACAACCAAAACAAGCACTAATCAACTAGACCGATTCTACAAAACAAGAACAACGAATAGAAAGGAACAAAAATTAAAGGAAATAACTACCTGGGTGGACTTGTTTTTCGTGAGTATGTATATGATGGTTAGAGATTTTGTGTAATAAGAAAAAAAACAGGAGATGTATCTGTGTTGAGTTCGGTTTTGTAACAAATGAACTTTAGCTGAGTTTAGTAATAAAAGAGAGAGGGTATAGTGGGTTTGTAAACATACATAAATAGACAGAGCTTTTGTTGTGTATAACCAAATGAATGGCCCGGCCTTTTCTTTTTGTAGTGTTAAGAAACAAAGTAAATAACCTATCTGTGTCAACTGTGTTGTTTTATAATATGATGAGTCATTTTCTGATTAATAAAATATCAAAAAGTTTGCATAATTGTGGAAGAATAATTCAGTAAAGCAATGGTGTGCTCCTCAATATCCGTAATGCTGTCTAATAAAATATAAAAGGATTAAATCATGGGAACAAAAAAAAATCATTGTCAAATGTTTAGTGGACAATAAAGCCTAATCATTATTATTTAAATGGTAATTAATAAATAAAAGAAATAAAGATGGGGGACAAATATAATGATGGAAATATTTAATGTAAATATTTAGTAAAAGATTTCGTTTTTCTCCCGCTAACTAATTGAAACGAGACTCAAAAATTCGGCTAAAAAATAAAAATCTATTTCGAAAATTCGTGGTTATTACACCATGTATTCTGTCCATGATTATTGCCAATTGATTAATGTAATACCTTTTCTCCAAGATTTTTACAACCAAATTGCAGTGCTATATATACTTGTGCATGAATTTTTGATTAGGCTAGGACTAGAGATTTATATGCAACAATGGTTGAAACAGACAAACAAAAAACTTTACACTTATCTCCTAACATGAATGCTATCAGTACTACTCATATTAGTTTCCAAATTACAAATTTGAACACTGTTAAGTAAGTACAAAATAGCGAGATAAACCATTAACAAGCAAAATTCTATGAAAATCATCCTATACTTCAAACGACTTTGATCATGTACAATTACAGCTGTATATAATAGAATTGATCTGTTAATAGTGTGTTAGGATCATTAGCAACGAGCTTTATTGAATGGAAATAAAAAACAATTATGAGGATTGTAGAAAAAATGTATGTGCAACATAGGATGACCATTTAAAAGCCTCTAACAGTATAACATTGCCATTTAGCAACCTCTGAAAAATATTTTTCTATTAATTATTTTTTTATTGTTTTCTATGCACTGTCCCCGCGAATATAATAATATATTGAACTGAATCGTAAAGTAAGTATAAAATATCGTAAAACCATTAGGAAAAAAATACAAAATGTAAAAAATAATTATTTTTTGATACTTTCATATATTTTTGACGAAAGAAGAAAATTTCATTAAAACAATTGAATCCAGTCGGGACAAATCCCCGAACTGTCAACTGCAACCTGATTGTGAAACAAAAAACGAACTAAACAAATAGTCGCTTTGTTTTCAGATCGTTTTACAAGATGAATATTTAACATATTCTTGACATAAAAAATGATTACAATAGATTCTCGAACAATCCAAACGACTACATCCCTGAAAGTAGTAATATCACAATTGACCTTCGCACGATAAAAATCATTGCTAGACCGGTGTTCATTACTCTCAATACCCAGCTATCTACAGGCTGGATATCAGCTATAGATATGCTGAAAGTGGAAGTCCACATAGGATGAACAATCTTTGATTGTGAAAGATGAGTTTTTGCAATAATCTTCACTACTCCAGCCCCGATGCGAGCTTTCCGGATCCCCAAAAACATCCTGTAAATCATTTTCAAAAGAACCAACATAGAGATAAATCGCACAAATAGAAACAAAAAAACAACAAAACGGCTAATAATCGCACACAGAGCGATACCATGCCAAAAAGTGAGACGAAATAACCCAAAAAAATCAAAAACCTCGGAATTCTATCTAATCTTAAATTTTTTTAAATTATGCTTTTGATGCAGGAATAAAATGCTAGTTTATGAATTACCAATTGCAGTAAACTCTATAATAAAACATAAATCCCTTAATATTGTAAACCCTTTTCATAATTATTGAAGTATTAATCAATACTAGGTAACAAAGCCGTGCTACGTGCGGCACGAAAATATTTTTAAAAATTGTATATATAACATCATTGTTCGTTGAGTTTTATTATTTGAAAGTTGATATGATAAATTGAAACTTGTGTAAAATGTAATTAAATTTGAATGTTTAAGAATTATAGAGAAAAGAAAATAAAACATGTTTTAGTTAAACTCTTAAGTGTTAATAATAATATTTTCGAAAATATTGATGACATCTATTTTGTTGCATAAAAAATGTTTTTGAAATTCAATATTGATAAACATTTGTAAAGTTTGACAATGGATAAGTAAAAGTAACATTTTTGAAATATTTTTGTTGTCGATGCCATTATGAAAGACGTGATTGCTTAGTTTATTGATAAATTTGTTTGTATGATGAAGAAAAGAAGCAGAATGTAAATGTGATAAGAAGTGTGATTGACTTAACTTGTCGATAAATTTGGTTGTATGACAAACAAAAGAGAATTCAAATGCATTTTGTAAGTCATGCTTCATATTTTTTGGAGTGATCCGACACTTGTATATATTCATTTGATTAATTTTTTGAGCATTATTTGTGAGAACTTTATTTGTATGTAATATTAAATTTAAATTCATGGAAACATGTTCAAAATGGTACTTACATATTTTAATACTTTTATATCAAATCTCATAATAAATATGTACATGTAATTATATTCTATCTCCAATAAAAATGAATCTAAAAATTATTGGATTCTGAATAAACACTAAGTCGTTTAAAATTAATTATTTAAGCAAAATGAAGATTCTCTAATATATTATCAACTTCATCAACTCCATAAAGGCCTCTTATTTTTTTTCCTACCAAATTACACTTTCAACATAATTTTTATAATAAAAATTTATAAATATTAAATAAAATGTTATTCAAAGCCGACACCCATCTCATAACATACATGCGCAATTAATTGATTAGTATTAGTATAAGAATGTGTTTAGTTAGAATATTAATTTATTCCAACACAATATAATGAAACAACGAATGTATAACTTTTTCAATGATTTAATCATTAAAGAAAAAGGTTGCATTGGTTCAATTTAATCGAGTTGATCATGCCCCATGTTTCATGTGTGAAAGTAAATTAAGTAATATTACTTGTATTTTAAATTGTAGATGTTAATTGGAAAATTTATATACTTCCATAACTTATCAGGATTCTCACAGTCACTGATTACGAATTTATCGAAAAGTTAAAATCGTTTATTTATTATTGCCAAAAAAATTGCAATGATTTTGAATAAGGATTAGAAATGAACTATATAAATAATTTAGTTTATCATTTTAACTTGAAATAAATAAAAAAAAATTATTAATAAAAACAACATAAATTTATTAATGTTCAATTTAAAAAAAATATTTATTAATGTGAAAAAACATATTCTATTTAATTCAATAAATATTTAATTATAACTTTTATCGAAATTATACGTTCTTAATTAACATAAAGATTAACATAAAAATTAACATTCTATTTAATAAATTAACATTAATAAATTTATTAACATTAATAAATGTTTTTATGATTTATTGTGTTTATGTTCATTGGGTAAATTAACATTAATAAATTTATTAACATTAATATTTTTTTATTCATTTATTAATAATTAAATTTATTAAAAGTTAATAAATTATTCGTTATTAATAAATTTATATAAATAAATTTGTGATAAGGAGGTTAAAGGGGGATGATAATTGAAGTTGGTAAGGTTGGTAATAATAATTCAACCTTTTTCTTAAGTGTGATTTAGTCATTTAATATTAGTTTTAAAAAAAATTGATTCAAAACAATTTACATGAATTATAAGTTTGAAGATACTCTCTTTATATATCTAAAATTTTAATAATCTCAAAAATATCATAAACATAAAAAGTAGCAATTATAATACAAACGTAACTTTACGATCAAAAGTTATAAATATTATATATAATAACACTTTTTAAAGCCGACGCCTCTCTCGGCCATCGAGAATCTATTAAAAAACCCTAACCCATTGATGAAAGTCGACTCCCTCATTTTTCTTAATCAGCCCCCAAATCTACAACATTCTTCTATCTCTAAAATCCTCCATCCTTCCATCATCCCACATTCGGTCCTCCACCTTCGCATTTAACCCCCTTTTTCTTGTTTTTCATTTATTTTCATTCAACAAAACTATTTGAGTTTTCTAAGATCTGCATAGGTATGTAGCTCGAATCTTCAAATAATAATCATCCTTAGACTCTAAATCTCCGGCTTATCATCATACCAAAATTTGGTATCATTCCGAGGTTTTTGAATATTTGGGTTTTTTCGTCTCGCTTTTTGGCGTTGTATCGCTCTTTGTGCGATTGTTAGCCGTTTTGTCGTTTGTTGTTTCGCTTTGTGCGATTTATCTCTATGTTGGTTCTTTTGAAAATGATTTACAGGATGTTTTTGGGGATCCAGAAAGCTCGCATCGTGGCTGGAGTAGTGAAGATTATTGCAAAAGCTCACCTTTCACAAGCAAAGATTGTTCAATCCTATGTGGGCTTCCACTTTCGGCATGTCTATAGCTGATATCCGGCATGCAGATAGCTGGGGTGCAGAGAGTAATGAACACTGGTCTAACAATGTGTTATTCCCAGATTACACACTTGTATAATTGTAGAAGGGGGGTTGAATACAATTCTTGATATTTATAAATTCCTGATAAGAACTCCAGAAATCTATAAGAGGATAATTGTTGTATAAAGATTAATGCACAAACACATATAAAATCAGGTGGTTAAATGCACCACCTGAAGCTTTTATTTGAAGAAAACTCTGTGATACAAATGTACACAGCTGCTGTTTTACAACTCTTTGCTTTCTAAGGATATTCAAGAAAACCTAAAGCAAATGTATCTGTTTTTCTTAGCTTCTAAAGAGTTGCTACACTTGGTTATAAATCCCAAGTTTACAAGTACTACAGGACTAAGATAATACTAATCTAATTCAAGTTGACTTGCTACTTCACTCCAAATACACATGTAGCCGAAAGGTTGTCCTTGTGAACAGACATGTCCCCTGCACCTTTCTTGTATTCATAGTGTAAACGGAATGCTTCTTTCTTCTGCGTTTCCAAAGTATGGCTGCCATACTACTTTTTGTATCTACTTTCAACCCATGTGATCTGTCAGTCAAACCTGTCTTTATCAACTGCTAATCCCCAGCTTAGCATAGAAGAAAGTGTTGATGATTATCCGTTGACATTGTACACTGTCATCCGTTGATAATAGATTGAGCTGTATCCGTTGATATTGTAGATTTGAGCTGTATCCGTTGATAGAGTTCCGTCTTCATCCGTTAATACACTTTCACTTAAACAGAATTACATAGCATAGCTTATTTACAATTGGCTACCCTATTCTGCCTATCCATTGATGGTCAACATGACTGTGGATAAAAACACTATCAATTGATAACATAGAGATACTGCAGTATGCTACAAAACCTCATCCGTTGATGAGCTACCTGTCAACGGATAGAGTCATAAATCCTCATCCTTTGACAGCTACAATACTTATACAATTTGATTGATTGTGAAGTTATCATCAAGTACAACATATTCCTAACACAATGATTTTTATCGTGTGAAGGTCGATTGTTATATTACTACTTTCAGGGATGTAGTCGTTTGGATTGTTCGAGAATCTATTGTAATCATTTTTTATGTCAAGAATCTGTTAAATAATCATCTTGTAAAATAATCTGAAAACAAAGCGGCTATTTTTTAGTTCGTTTTTTGTTTCACAATTAGGTTGTAGTTGACAGTTCGGGGATTGTCCCGACTGGGTTCAATTGTTTTAATGAAGTTTACTCATTTCGTTAAAAAAAAAACTTATTTCTTTTTAACATTTGTAGTTTTAATAAATTAACATTAATTTATAATAAATTTTTAAATTAATGTTAATTTATTTATTCAATTAATTATGATAAGAAGTATTAATAAATTTATTAATAAATTAATATTGTGTTGGAATAAATTAATATTCTAACTAAACACATTCTTATACTAATACTAAACAATTAATCGAGCATGTATGTTATGAGATGGTTGTCACCTTTGAATAACATTTTATTTAATATTTATAAATTTTTATTATAACATTAATAAACCCAACCATTTTATTGAAATAATTGTACTTTTATATGGATAATTAATATTTTATATTAATATAATAATTAAAATGTTCTAATAAAGAAATAATAATAACTAAAATATTTTATATAGATAATTATAATAATTATTGGCTAAAATTTTGTTTTAAGTATAAAATAAAGTGTATTTAATATAAGTTTAATAGGTACAATTAATGACTAATTATAATCCTATTAAATGCAAGGAAGTTATTTAATAAAAAAATCAAAAATTTAAAAAATCAAGAAAAAATTTTTGAAGCTTCGTAGTGAAAGCCTCTTCAATCTCCAGCTATTATAATATATGTAGATTGGTATTTTAAAATTTTCCTAAAAAAGTGATTTAAAACCGTTTGTATTAATTATTAGTTGGAATAATACTCTAATTATATATTAAAAAGTTTAATAATCTTAGAAATATCATAATATGAAAAGTAGCAAATACAATATTAAATAGAACTAAATAACGTTTTGAAAGCCGACACCCCTCTCACATATATGCTCAATAATAGCATAAAAATTTATATAATTAGAATATTAATTTATTTTGACACAATATAATGAAACAACATGTGTATAATATTTTTATCGACTTAATTGCGCAATAAAATGATTGAGTTTATTATGTAAAAAATAAAAAATCTGTCAATATTATTTTGTACTAATTCTAGATTTTAACCAAAAGATTGTACTTTTATAACTTATAACGATTTTCACAATTATTGATAAAATATTGTTTGAGAAGTTAAGATCGTTTGTCCTACAATCGTTCGAAAAAAGTTTGCAAAAATCTTCAGTATGTAATAAAAAAATGACGCAATGTGAACAATTTTAAGTCGTTAATTTACATGAAAATAATCTTAGTTTTATACATATAACTAATATTTTAAATTTGAATAATAATTATAATGCTCAAATAAAATTTGTTAACCTTTTATATAAATAACATGACGTATATATATATATATATATATATATATATATATATATATATATATATATATATATTCATAAGTGTAATTAATGATTATTAAGATGCCATTAAGATGTCATTAAGATGCTACTTAATGCAAGAAAAAATTAAATAAAAAAAAGCAAAAAATTGAAAATTTATGAAAAATATTTTAAACGATTCTGGTGCATTTCCGATCTCCTGGCATTATAATATACTAGGTAACAAAGCCGCGCTACGAGCGGCACAAAAACATTTTTTAAAATCGTATATATAACATCATTGTTTGTTGAGTTTTATTATTTGAAATTTGATGTGATGAATTGAAACTTGTGTAAAATGTAACTAAATTTGAATGTTAAAGAATTATATAGAAAAGAATTAGCAGAAAGAAAACATGGTTCAGTTAAACTCTTAATTATTAATAATAATATTTTCGAAGATATTGACGACACCTATTTTGTTACTTAAAAAAATGCTTTTGAAATCTAATATTGATAAACATTTGTAAAGTTCAACAATGGATAACTAAAAGTAATATTTTTGTATCATTTTTGCTGTCAGTGCCATTATGAGAGACGTGATTGCTTAGTTTGTTGATAAATTTGTTTGTATGATGAAAAAAGAAGCAAAATGTAAATGTGATAAAAGATGTGATTGACTTACGCCCATCTCATAACATACATGCATAATTACTTCTCGTCTCATAACATACATGCATGATTAATTGATTAGTAATGGTATAAGAATTTGTGTAGTTAGAATATTAATTTAATCCAACACAATATAATGAAACAACGAATGTATAACTTTTTCATTGATTTAATCAATAAAGAAAAAGGTTGGATTGGTTCAATTTAATCGAGTTGATCACACCCCATGTGTAAATTGTTCATGTGTAAAAGTAAATTATAAAATATTGCTTGTATTTAAATTGTGGATGTTAATTAAAAAATTTATATGCTTCCGTATCATATCATGATTCTCACGGTCACTGATTACGAATTAATCGAAAAGTTAAAATCATCTATTTATTATTGCCGAAAAGAATTACATCAATTCTGAATAAGGATTGGAAATGGACGATATAAATAAGTTTATTTTATCGTTTTACCTTGAAATAATTGTACTTTTAGATAGATAATTAATATTTTAAATTAATATAATAATTATAATATTCTAAAAGATTGCTAAAATTTCATATTAAGTATAAAATAAAGTTTATTTAATATAAGTTTAATAGGTACAATTACTGACTAATTAAAATGCTATTAAATGCAAGAAAATTATTTTAATTATAAAAAAATCAAAAATGTGAAAATCAAGAAAAATATTTTGAAACTTGAGTGAAAGCCTCTCCGATCTTCTGGTTTATTACGACTCCACAATCATTGATAATAAAGAATGCTTGAGAAGTTCAGGTTAATAACATTTTTTAAAGCCGACACCCCTCTCATAATATACATATTCAATAATAGTGTAAAAATTTGTTTAATTAGAATAAAATTTTATTTCAACACAATGTAATGAAACAATGGTTGTATAGCTTTTTTATCGATTTTTCTTCTGATAAATGACTGGGTTTGTTAAATTTAATTGATATGATCATAACTTATGTATAATTTATTCATGTGCAAAATTAAAAATTTGTCTGTATTGTTTTTATACAATTCCAGAAATTAAGTAAATATCTTGTACTTCTATAATTTATTACGACTTTCACAATTATTGATAATAAAAATTGCTTGAGAAATTAAGGCCGTCTACCCTATAATCATCCGAAAAGAAAATATAATGATCTTGAATAGGGAATAAAAAATAAAGTAATATAAATAATTGTTAGTCGCCATTTTACCTAAAAATAAACTTAAATGTATATAATTAATATTTAATATTGAAATAATAACTATAGTGTTCAAATAAATTTTGCTAATTTTTAAACAAATTAAATTGAATAGATGTTTAATGGGTGTAATTAATGACTAATTAAATTTTCATTAATAATTATTTAATGCAAGAAAATAATTTTAATAAAAAAAATCAAAAAAACAAAAAATCATGAAAAATACCTTAAAGTGTTCATGTGCATTTTCGATCAAATGACCAGAAATTATAATGGGATAACACAAGTTCCTTTCTTCCCCAGCCGGACCAAACCATATGCAAACAATACACACACCTATACACACACAACAAACCTATCATTACACAACACTCCCAACATGGGAACAACAGGAAGAACCATCTTAACACTTTCACTCACTTCAACAGCTTCTCGTTTCTCATTTTCACACATCCCCAAGTCTTACAAACCCATTTCACCACTTTACCTCAAAAGGGTTTATCTAGGTTTTAGGCCCCTTTGTTCTAGTACAACAATAGATACAAACCCATCAATAAATGAAGCTATTGAGCCCATGAAACACTCAATCTTGCTTGAAAAACTTAGAATTAGACATCTTAAGGATAGTAATAAAACCCCATTATCAAGAATTGGTAAAGAAAGTGGTGGTGAGAGTGAGGGGGGTAAGTTTGGGAAGAAGAAAGGAGGTGAAAATGGGGGTAAAGTTTTCAACTTTGAGGAGTTGGGGTTGAGTAATGAGGTTCTTGGTGCTTTAGGTGAAATGGGTATTTCTGTTCCTACTGAGATTCAGTGTATTGGTGTTCCTGCTGTGATTGAGGGGAAAAGTGTGGTTTTGGGGTCTCATACGGGTTCCGGAAAGACTCTTGCTTATATGTTGCCTATTTCGCAGGTTTGGTTTCGGAGTTATTTAAATGTTTTGGGTTTGTTGCTTTGTTTGTTTAATAATTCGATAGTTTATAATGAACTAGGAATTTGTAAAATGGGATTCTGAGGTGTGCTTTTTGTTTTGAAATGTTTTTAGCATGAATGTAGGCTGTTAATTTATTAAGCTTGACCTAATGGTTATTAAGTATGTTGGATTTTAGTGTTTAGGATACTTAGAGATATTTGGTTGAGCCAATGTGTGTGTTTGGGGAAGGGTTGGTTTCTTTGCTAAGGAAGCTTTATACTTTTACTTTGTTGTTCTGGGTAACTTATTGTCCAATGTAATTGTATGCGATGCTGTAATTAGCAACATGAAGATTGAAAATGAAGTAGGCTTCTAGTTATATAGTATGCTCGCACTCACCCATAATTAATTTAGGTTTTTAGGGATTACATATTTTGTACTGCATGACCTACTTTACTAGTTGGACTTCATTTGTACATGTTTAAATGACAAATAATGTGCTTCATTATATTTTAAAGTAACCATCATCACTGGTCAATAACATCATTTTGAGATGTTGATGATTTAGCCATCTAGGGATGTGTTTAGACATTTGAGCAAGTTTCATATATATATGTTATCTGCTTTTTGAATCACCTCCTATTTAAACCATTGGGCATAATCTAATTTCTCACTAGGGATGTCTATGGACTCAGTCTCATAGTGCTTACTGGTTGAGCTTATGTTAGGGCAACATCTTAGTTCCTCTTTATTGCGAGAGAGTAATTACATACCAACTGTATTGTGTCATACTCACTGCAGAAAGTACAAATAAACAATTTTGGTGCTTGAATTTTGTAGTTGTTGAGACGGGATGAGGCACTGTACGGTATGTTAATGAAGCCTAGACGTCCTCGAGCTGTTGTTCTATGTCCCACTAGAGAGCTCTCTGAGCAGGTTTGTTAGTGTGCAATATTTGGATTCACATAAGTTTTAAGGACTTCTTATAACAGCAGGCAATGACCTTTTCAGGTTTTTCGTGTGGCGAAGTCTGTCAGCCACCATGCCCGGTTCAGGTGTACCATGGTCAGTGGTGGTGGCCGTCTAAGACCCCAGGAGGATTCACTGAATGGCCCAATTGACATGGTGGTTGGAACACCAGGCAGGGTCCTTCAACATATCGAGGAGGGAAACATTGTGTATGGTGACATCAAATATGTGGTAATTATCTCTCCACTTTTGCATATAGAGACTTCTCAATGCTCACTCTTGGAATTTTTTGTCAGCTTACTGCAAGTCCTTGACTATTTTTTCATAAACTTACAATGGTAGTCCAATTTCATGTAGGTTTTGGATGAGGCAGATACCATGTTTGATCGTGGCTTTGGTCCTGATATTCGCAAGTTTCTTGGCCCCTTAAAAAACCGCGCGTCAAAACCTGGTGGCTTAGGATTTCAAACTGTTTTAGTTACTGCAACAATGACACAGGTTTGCTGACTCTTTATCTTTACTATATTTTACTATCCAGTTATAAATTAGTATTAAAAGGCATTTAGTACCATACAATTGATGCTTAGTGATTATTCCATGGGCACTTTTATTCTAACACTTAACTTTGAATCACCAATCACCAATCACAGCATTAAACAATTCTTGTACATCATTTTTTAGAAGGAGCTTACAATGATGGATAAGTATGTTTAGTCCAACAAATGATATTTCTAGAGCTGCTAATCTGGTATGATTCACAATGCTTCTGCCTTACTGTTATTGATATATATCTGAATTATTTAGGCTATGCTGCTCGAAGGGTGTCAGTATTTTAAAACTGATTAAGCTGTCATATAGAAGGGTGGCACATCATATTCAATATAAGATAATTAATGTGGTAACTCATCATTCCAATAAAAGATAATTAATGTTTTCTTACTTGAGTACAGATAGAAAAAGCTTGGTGCTTGCCCAACACTCGATAGCAAGCCGCACATCTGTTGCATGCATAACATGTTTTCTGTGTGTTTGTGTGTGCGCGTGTGTGTTTGGGGGAGGTGGTGAGAGGAAGTGCTTAATCCCAAAATGGGTCTGTATGTTCTACCTTTTGAATTTATAGCCAAATGCAGCATAATTCTATTCTTAAATAGGCTAACTATATTAAATTTTTTAAGTACATAGCATATAGGAAATCTAACACTTTGTCCCTGGTTAAAGTTTTATACCAAATTATAAAGAAGCTGATGAAGTAGATAAGTAATCGGATGACCGAATAGGCTGATACACATATTAGCCTACAAGTTTAAGTATAATCCTGAATTTAGAATTAGCTCTATATTATTTTAGATAACATATGAGCTATATTTTATGAACTATCAATGCTCCTCTTTTATGCATTCTGCATATCACTTGGTCCATTACTCCATTATATTTCCATATCTCAATCTAGGAGAACATAGTATACCTTATCATTTTGTTATTTGCAGGCTGTGCAAAAGCTGGTTGATGAGGAGTTTCAAGGAATTCTACATGTGCGTACTTCAACATTGCATAAAAAGATTGCATTGGCACGGCATGATTTTATTAAACTCTCTGGTGCAGAAAACAAGCTTGAGGCACTGTTACAGGTTTGTTTCAGCTACTTTAGTTGCAAGTACAATAATAATACAATAATAACTATACCTCAATTCTCTCATTAATCAGTAATAACTTGTGCTGAGTATATACCATATACATATAGTGGATGAACTATATTGTTTTCTGTTTTCCTAATATTTTTATTGTAGTTGTCAGAATTTTTAGAACGTGGGCAAATAGGCCACGGTGTTCATTACGATGACAAGGCTTAGAGCATCTCCAACCATTAAAAACCTTTAGGTAAAAGTGTGGATTACATACCATATATAAAGATTTTAGAGAATATGTAAAATAATTTCATCTCCAACGGGACATTACTGTTATCTAAAATTATAGCCAATCCCTTCGTATTGGCTATATTTGTCGAACCGCTAGAGACTTGTAAGAAAACTCCACATCATCTATTACCATATCGAAATAATATATTCTATTTTTAACAACTTAAAATAACAAAAATATACCATTTTTAAAATATAACCGATCAATATGGCCAACTCCATTGGAGTACAATTCCTTACAGATTCAACAAATTTTACATAATCGTTATTTTACATATTTTAGCCAACCATTTTAGCAAATACCATTGGAGATGCTTTTATAATGAAAAACCAAAGAAATACAATTGTATGTATAGAAGATTTAGTTGGAAATTTTTGTGTACTCGTATGTTTGAAATAATATTTATGTGAAAAAGTTGGATATTCAATATTGAAGATTGGAGTCTTTTCCATTATATTCGGAGTAATCTCTGTGTAAAAGTGATGGTTATTATGTTTTCTGATTTGATGACAATTATATTACTATTGTGCATTTAATTCTTTGTGAATTTTCTATGGTTGGTTCATTCTGGTTTAGCGGTTCTTGTTTTCATTTATACAAAAATATTCATCTATTGATTTTCGTCCTCATCAGTTGGGAGTTTGTTAAAAATACAACAACAAATGCATTAATTAAGGGCAAACTGATTAGGGGCATTTTGGCATAAATTTCCACTCGATTATGAAGTTTGATATACTTCTCAAAACAAATGGCAGCAAGGAATACTAGACATTTTCTTTAGAATCCTTGCAAGTATAAAGATCATTCCTTAAATCATGAAATCTTGTTGGAGTAAGTTTAGTGCTTTAGAATTGTTAAATCAGTTAAACTTCAGACAATTTTCTTTTGGCTCTAATATTTTGCATTTTTTTTACATTTTTGTTTTTTATTTTGTTCAAAACCACTCAATTGCTAGAAGGTCAGTTGTTAAGAAAAATTGCTTTTTAGACATCAAATGGAGAATCTTGGAAGTGTATTTATATTATATCCAAGTATTGTTATAGAGGATGTCCTAGGAAATACCTGGTCACCTGTAGTTGAAGTCACACTCTAGATTCACTAATTGGAGCATGTACTTCCTATGGGAACATTAGATCTGTCTCTGTAAACTATGAAAGCAGCTAGGTGCCTGTCTCATCTGAATTGGATAAACTGAGTGTTGACGCTAATGTTATTGACAGTGATGGCAATGCAGAACTTAAGTGTGCAGTTTGACTATTTCAGGTTCTGGAGCCAAGTTTAGCCAAGGGGAATAGAGTTATGGTGTTCTGCAATACATTAAATTCTAGTCGTGCTGTGGATCATTTTTTAAGTGAAAACCAAATCTCTACTGTTAACTATCACGGAGAAGTACCTGCAGAACAGAGGTGAGTAGGTACCAGGGTATGCCTGTTTCTGTTTGTTACATATGTGCCACATAGTTGTAGGGACGTCTTTAAATAAGCATACTTCCTTTCAACAATTTCTACTTTGTAAAACTTATCCCACTGCCTGCTAATTACGTGTCTTCACTCTCGACTCTGGATTAATTATATAATTATACAGGTGACAGAATCTAACATCCAAATATGTCATCTGGCTAGGCATATTTTGCTATTTTTAACTTTTGGTTGTAACTAATCATATATGATCGAAAATTTTACAAAGCATGGAATATAGTTTGTACAGCCAAAGGCTCGTGGATGCTTATTATACAGTCAAATAAGACATATTTCAATCCTTTATACTAGCAAAAGCTTCTGGTCGTAAGTGTGTATTTTCCACATCATAGGGTTGAAAATTTAAAGAAGTTCAAGAGTGATGATGGAGATTGCCCAACGCTTGTCTGCACAGACTTGGCTGCTAGAGGACTGGACCTGGATGTTGACCACGTTATCATGTTTGATTTCCCACTGACATCTGTAAGCATTTCATTTGGAATCAGTTTTTTTATTGTTTTTTGTTTTTTTGAATTCCACCATTCTTACTTTAATAACCCATCTCAGATTGACTATCTTCATCGAACTGGAAGAACAGCTCGAATGGGTGCAAAAGGTATGTTTTGTGTTGATAACTTGATGTAGGCATGTAGCCTACTTGCCTACTTTGGGTATCACATGTTATTAATTTTTGTAGAATTATCCTCTTCAATTAACAGGGAAGGTTACAAGTTTGGTAGCTAAAAAGGACCATAATTTAGCAACTCTAATTGAGGAAGCCATAAGGAAGAATGAGAACTTGGAGTCTCTTACAGTAGATTATATTAAAAGAGACACGGCCAGGTCAAAAATATCTCAGAATACAGTTAAAAATGCAAAGCTGATGAAAGTTTCTAGCCGGGGGACGAAAGCTGTATCTGGGAGATCAGCCTCCGTTAATGGCAAGTCTGGAAGCACAAGAACAGCTGGATCAAACTCTGGCAAAGACTCCTCACACAAATCCAAGAGGGGATCAACTAAGGTTTCTAGACCACTGAAGTCTTCTAATGCAAGTAATGCAAGAGGACCAGTATCTGGAGGCAAGAAGCAGAGCTCGGGATTTAAGGTTTCAAAGCCACTGAAATCTTCAACTGTGAGTAGCAATAGAGGGCCAGCAAGTGGTGGCAAGAAACAGACAGGCAGTGGGAAGTCTGGTGCTGTGAAGTCTACATCAAAGCTAAATGTAGTTGGGTTCAGGGGGCGTAGCCCTTCATCTAATAAGAGCGGACCATTTAGAGCATCTTGATTGCAGATTTGCAGTGGCACAACATATTTTACTTTGAAATTAGTTTGGCATTATCACGAATTTTGTACATGTAATCATTTATCTAATGTATAATGTTTTGTGTTATTAAGATCAGGAACAAATAATGTTTACCTTGTTTCTTACTAACTGATTTCCACCTTGTAAGATGCATTATCTAAAGTGTTAAAGAAGAATGTAATATTTTCTCGACTGCACTGAGTTTTTGCTCGCCTGTCAAGGAGTTAAATAATGATCAGTTTGGCGATAGGAAACTTCTCTTGGAAATTGTTGTAGCCAACTGCAATGGCTGCAAGGGATGTGAGAGAAACTGTTGTAGCCATCTGCAATGGCTGTAAGGGAAGTGAGAACGTTGAAGCCAAAGGCGCTTGTTGTGAGGAAAGGGGCAAGTTTAGTACAGAAAAGCCGAAGAAAGCTATTAAGTGTAAATATAAGATAGATTTTGAGACTTGCAACGAAAGTGGGCAAGTACAGTACAGAAAAGCCAGACAAAGCTGTTAAAGTGTAGATATTTGATAGATTTTGAGACTTGTACATGATTTCTAATACAATCGAATGTAAATATTGAACAATGACTTGTATAATGTAAAGAAAAGTACAAATTTTACTGCTACCTCCGTCCCACAAAGTAAGATCCTCCGACTTTTTTACGCATTTCAATGTGCTTGGATCGGATACTTGTAAATTATATTTTTTAATTTTTTTGATTTGTATAAAATTATAGATTCTATATTTTTATACAAAACAAAAAAATTTAAAAAATATTATTTATAAATACCCCGTCCAAGCACATTGAAATGCGTGCAAAAAGAAAGTGTCAAACAAAATGGGGCGGAGGGAGTAATAAAATGGAGAATTTGATCAGGATTGGCGAACGAAGAGTACAAATTCTAGGTTTCATTTCCATGTAAGAGCAAGAGGAGTTGTTGAAGGTTTAGGAGGTGTAACAACATTCCCAGTGGAGTCATAAATAATGACACCTGAGAAATCTGGGAGCTGACACTTGCCACCCATGACTATATTCTTCTTCCAAACCGAAACTTCACCACTGTTAGTACTGTCATCACAATTTCCAAACTGAAATCCATGATCCCCAGCCCCTTCTCGGTGAAGTTGTATAACAGGATCATGATTGTAGTTACCATAGCAGGCACTCCAGCGACGCCATTTTCGCGAAAGAAACAACTTCATCGACATATTTGCTCGAGACATTTTTCTTCTTAGCCGTTGCACCAAGGGTAATTGTCTAGCCATGAGAGTTTTGTTTGTCTCACATCTATCTATCCTGACTCTTGGTTGCTATTCTGTTAAATAAGCAGTCACAGACAATGTAGTTGGTTAAAGTTGGTGAGTTTAGGGGATCTGTTAAAGATTGCATTTGAGACTTTGACTAGGAACAATCTTTTTGTGGTTTTGGTGATCATTCAGTTATTTTAGTTGAGGTCAAATGACTCAAATCACAAATACATAGATAGGGCTGAAAAATGATCGGGTAGAACCGGATACCCCTTTCCTCAAGTATCAGATCATACTTTTATCGTGTTCAAATTTGGGTCCGGATCATTTTATTCGGATCTAAACCGATCCTGAATACTTAGGTTCGAATCTGAACCAAATATGAGCCAATATCGGATTTTCTTTTTTCTAACCGAGTAGTTTGTGATCCATCGAATACGAGTCAAATATAATCCACTAATATTATGTATCATTTTTATTTGAATTATATCGATAGTCATTTATTATAAAATAAATATAATACTATAGAAATATAATAATCACGAATTGAAAACTTAAATAATTGATCTATTAAGTATTTGATGATAAATACTCGGGTGGATAACTCGTATTTTATGAAAATTTAAATTTATAAATGTTATTAAGAAATTATAATATGCTATTCAGTTAGATATATAATGAAATAAAAATATAATTCAGATTCGGGTTTGAACGGAATATGATCATTAAACATATTAGGGTACGATCATTTTTATAAGAAAATATGAGACCTAATCTGAGCGGGTATATGGGTGCTCATATCCGGGATCATATTTTATGCGGGTTTAGTTTTTTCGCCAGGTTTGGATCATTTAATAAACGAATCTGAGGCATGTATCATATTTTCGAGTCGGATATAAACCGAGATACAACACATAGAGGTACAGTTAAAGCCAATATGGGCCTTATACCTAAAACAGGCCTTTTCGGTCGGCCCATCGTGCATTAAGCATATAGAAAAAGTAATTACAAGTCTTATAATAAGAGGCACAGTCTAAGCTAATATGGGCCTTCTCCTAAAAAACAATCATGGGCCTTTTTCTTAAAGCCCATCTTTCATCAACTAACTTTTTACTTCATATATCCCAAATAACATTCTATTTTTCTCTTCTGTTTAGTTCAGAACTCAAAAATCAATTTCTTGAATTAGGGTTTTGAGTTCTTGAACCAATCTCTATCCATCAAAATGCATCATCGTTCCTCAATCTCTCTCTACAAATCTTTGCTTTCCAGATACCCTTTTCGAAGTTCTTCAAAACCCATAAATTGGTTTCCTCTAAAACCCCTCTCTACACTCTCAAATCAACCCCTCTTAAACCTCAATAAAAATCACTTTTTTATCAACAAAAATAGCCCAACCCCATCAATTCACTTCACGAATTCAATAAACTTGAGGCAATACAGTGTGGATACAGATAAAGTAGTGGATGAAATCAACCTCAAGTTTGCAGAAGCTAGAGAGGAGATTGAAATGGCCTTAGAATCAAAGGAAACAGTGTATTTTGATGAAGAAGCTGAGTGTGCTCGTGCCGCGGTTAAAGAAGTTTTGGACTTGTTTGAAGGGTTATTGGCTAAATTGCCCGATAAAGAGAAGGGAGTAATACAGAGATCAATGGGGCTTAAGATTGAGCAGTTGAAGGCTGAGCTTGCACAACTTAATGAGTAGTGAGGCTTTTGTGCTTTTTTAAGCTGGGGGTCTTTGCGGAAACAGTAAGGTGAGAAAGTACATTTTTCCTGCTCGAGACCCGACTTATGTATGTGTAATTTTATAAATTTTTTTGGAGGCTAATTTGATGACATTATGATTTATTACTATAAAGTTGAATAATGTATGAGGGTATTTTTATTTATTGAAGTTTGTAGTGTTATCGACTATGATAGAGCTTCCTGTACTCTCACACTAAGCAATAGATAACTCTCTTACATATTGCATTGCTTTTGCGAATTGTTATCTAGTTAGTTTTAACTTTGTACAACTGTTCAAGCCATAAATCTGTTCTTGTTTGTTTTAGAAATAGTTAGTAATTATGATTAAGGTTGAGAAGTGGAAATGGTTATTGGTAAGGAATTTGTCGGGTAACTAGCAATTTGCTTTCATGGAGAACCGAATTGCTTCCCTGGAAAGACTTGGACACAAATGATGTTTTAGCTAGTGGTATTATTAATGTAATGTTACTCAACCAGATTACAAAGTTTGTATTGGGGGTGTAGGTGAACTATATATGAAGAAATTTGCAACCAAATTTCAAAGTTTTTATTGGGGTGTATGTGAAATCTTCTCATATTCTAATTTGCCATATTGAATTTGTGCATGTGCCTATTCTATCCTGATAGCGTATTCTATCTTTCAAATGAAAAATTGTCACCTGAAAAAAATTTGAAGGTGCAGAAATACCACAAATTGTGAAATTTTTTTTAGACCGGATACATTTGAGAAATTATTTTGAGGCCTTTGAAATTGTTGCTGATTCTGACTTTTAGCAATCTACCTTCAAATCTTAAAAATCCATAAATTTCTTTGAAAGTAAGGTCTTAGGCTCCTCGAAGAGACTATCCAAAAAGCTAGAAACCTCTTTTTTGGTTAAATTCTGATATGCCTACCAATCTAAGGTTTTTGGATATTCTTATTAGCATTAGTATTTTGCAAAGCAGTAGCTGCAGTAAGGGGCTTCTTTTGGCACCTGTTATTTCAACAGGCTGCAAAACCCCAACTAAGAAACCTAACATGGAGAACGCCTCCTCTAGTCAAGATAGGCAATACCTGTAATGTTAATGAACCTGCTAACAAAATATATTTGGGAACTGATAAAAATGTTAATCGACTTCATAAACACCTTAGACAGTTGTGCTTTTGAAACCCTTATCTTCATTTTCTCAGGGTGACCCTTTTATCAAGTACAGAGCCACAGATACTTGGTGAAAGTTTTCCTTTCCCAGTTGCAAGTACCAGCTTGTACGACATATAATAGTATACATTAAAATGGTTGGTTTAGCTCTATTTCTGATTTGGTTCTATGCAGTTCTTTTCAAGCATTGTAAAAATGAATCTCATTAATGATTGCATGAATGCCAAATTGTTGATAATTATACGGTAAGAATGAGACAGGTATGTGATTAATCAAGTAGAGGTTAATCAGGTTTAACACAGTAGGCTTACAAATTTTTACAGGAATTGTAGTTTGTCGATTTCTTGGTTAGTTGTATTGAGTTTACTATATTGGCAATTTGGGTGCCTTTGGTACCATATATGACATTGTTTGTATATGTGACAACTTAAATGGATCAAGATTGTTACTAGCATGTGAGAGTCTTGCATGAATATGCAATACTAAAGTAACCATTGCCTGTATTTCGGGGACAATCTTGTCATGAAAGGTTATTGTTAGCAAGTACTGTTTGTAATTTAAAAAATCATATAGAACTGCTGGTTGCTTCATTTTAATGAAGCTTTCATATCTTCAACCTTCTGATGGAGTAGCTCAGTTGGCCTTCTTGAGTTCTGGTGTCCACGAGAGATATTATGATCATAGTAACTGCTGATGAGTCTTTTTTAGACCCCCTCAATAAGTAACTTTAACGTAGGTGTTCCTAATGTTTATGTTCTTGTATCAAAAAATTATTTAGAACCACCCTGTAGTCTGTAGAGGCCTCACTGTTCACCAAATTTGAGCATGGGCTAACCTCTCTCATTCAATGCATTGTACATGAAGAAGTAAATTGAACCATGACAAATAGTTATATTCATTGCAGTGATGAATGATTGCATTGCAGTTTTTTTCGTAAGTGCATCGCAGTTGCAGTATATCTTTGATTTAATGTTGTGTAATGCCTTGTTTGTTTCACAAATTTTGCACGCACTTGGGTTATTTAGAGTTCAATGGAAATAAGTTACAGTTGATAGTTCAGTTCCCATGTAAATATTATATCTATGGGGTGTTTGGTTTATGGTTAATGAGCCTGGTTAACGGCAATCAGAACTCAGACCCATGTATTGATGTTTGGATTGGTAATTTGATGGTTGGAAATGGGAATTTCACTCCCATTAGATGGGTATAGTACCCTCCCTCTCCCTTGATATCATATCATTCTCATTTGACTAACCCCCATTCCCGATTCCGATCCCCACTAACGATCCAAATGTGCCCTATGTTTTGTTGGTTCATTACTATGGAACTTCTAATTACGTAGTTAGTTTTGCAAAACTGACGCTTATATGGCAATGTAACTCATAGTGACCATGGGGATCCAGCTTCCTCCATTTTGGTGTAACTTAAAACTTCGAGTTCACCCCAAGAGTTTATCTCAATTGTTGAAAGAGTTTATCTCTGGTCAGGTCCTGGTTTGATTCTGGCTCACCCCAACTCATTTGTAAGACATATAAGTATGCTTATTATAGTATATTATAGTGCCACCTAAACTTTTTACCTAACAAGTGGTGATAGTTGAAGATGCTCTAATTATATAGTTTTGCAAACCTGACGATTATATGGCAATGTAACTCATAGTGACCATGGGGATCCAGCTTCCTCCATTTTAGTGTAACTTAAAACTTGGCGAGTTCACCCCAAGAGTTTATCTTAACTTTTAAAAGAGTTTATTTCTTGTCGTCCCAGGTCCTGGATTTGATTCTCGCTCACCCCAACTCATTTGTAAGACATATAAGTATGCTTATTCAAAAAGGAAAAAAAAAACCTGTTTACTGAACCAAACACATTAACTTATTTAGGTTTCAGTAGATACATGTTAGGTTCATCAAAAAAATGAAATTTAGGTAAAATTAGAGTTATTTATATGTAAGCTTTTTCTTAAAAATCATTTCTTTATTACCATCTCCTTAACTTTATGACAAAATATCATTTTTTTTGTGAGTCTCCTCTCTAAAAATACTATGATTAAATATATAAAGATATATTTTGAAAATGATTCACATCTAAACTATTTTAATACTCCATTCAATTTAAATCATATACAAAATTAAAAAAAAAAAAAAACCATTTTAAATCCTATCCAATTTCCGGTATTTTGTTTAATAAAATTTTGGAATAAATGGATGGAAATTTAATTCATTTCAGTAAGTACTTTGTGGGACTATTATAACCTTATGCAATATCATGTTAGTTAATTCTAATTATGTAATCAACCACCTTATGCGCATTTGGTGGCCATCTTTTTAGTGTCTTCAATATATGTGAGAAATTATGAATAATATTATTAATTAATTGTATGTTATGATACTGCACTTCCGAACGGTATTAACGGTACAAGACTGGTAAATTAGTTAGATGAAACTGCACTTCCTAGAATTGCTTCAGTGTGCTAGATTCTTTTGAAACTCAGATGTCTTGCAAGAATTGGTTAAATGTGCTATCTTCTTTTGAAACTCAGATGTCTTGCACATAAACAGTACAAGACCAAAAAATCATTCACTCTTTGGAACAACCCTCTTTTTGAGGATCCAACCAACCGTACCTCGAACAATCTTTTATTCGAAGGTGGTGTTAGTCCTTCATCCATCGAAGATTTTTATGATCAATCTCAATGGAAACCTGTTACAAACAAGGAATGTACTTCAAACCCTTTCGATTCATTAACACACACGAAAAATGGCCATGCAATACATGAAACTACACTCCCCGTGGACGTAAATCTTCCTTCGAAGAATGGCGTTCAAGGAGTAAAGAAAAAGAATGCTACTGGAAGTGTGTTAATGAATCATGAGACTGGGAGGTTCAAAACCCCTCATATAAACTTTCTTCGAGCTCCCCGTCTTTCTGACCTGTCTGGTAAGACCCTGCATTCCTACAAATTTCTTAATGTTTTTAACAAAATGTTTGCTTTGTTTGGTACTAAAGCTTTTTTAATCATGGAATGGGAGTCGATTGTATTTACTAAGAATAGACTGGTTACATAATTGAATGTTGAGAATAGACTATAGATCGTGTCAAAATTCTGTTTCAGACTCGAGTCAATGTGATTATTTCTCTATTCCATAATGCATATTTGGTTAAAATTCTCTATAAGAATAAATGTGACCTATCTGTGCTTTGGATCACTCAAACTAATACATATGTTCTTGATTTCTCAGTGAGGTTATTTGTAATGAGCTTCTGGAGTCCTCGTGCCCTATTTAAGACAACAGTTTATTTTGCTTTTTCGGGTATTGTCAAGAAGAACTTTTCTCTCAATTCTGCGCTGGAATTTGGTTGTTGTTTGAATAATTGTGTTGAGACTAGCTGTACCCAAGGATGGTGTTTAGGACACAATGAAGAATGTCGTTGCCATCTGATCGTTCACAAGAGGACTGTTGAGTTAGTTTTTCTCATGGCTGTGGGGCTCTTGCCTGGGAATGACCCAAGAACTAAGGCATTTATTTGTGTGGAAATGGATGTCTTAAGCTTTAAACCCAAATGCACCATGACTAGGATAAAGGTTGATTATCTATCGACCTTTAAAGCTGCTGAACTCTCGGAGATCATCAATACCGAGATTATTGAGCAGTGTCATATACCCTTGTCAACTGGATTCACTTCTCAAGCTAGCAATGATGAGAACATAATCCTTATTTCGGAATCAAAAACTAATGACTCTCGGCTGCAGGAAAAGGTTATTGTCAATTTGCAAGGAGCTAGTTTAACTGAGGAAGACACAAATTCAAAGTTTTTTGGAGCAAGTGAGCTGGAAAAGGTCACTACACAAGGTTATGATGTTAGCTCATACAGGATAAGGACTAAAGCACATGCTTTTGGCAAAAGAAAACAAGAGCCATCCCAGGAGGAGTCAGAGGAGGATGACAATGAACATGATTTGTTGTTCGATTACCAGTGACCGCTCTCTTCAAATTGCACTCTGATCGTGACAAATGACAGGACAAGAACAAAAGCGTGGTCATCAAGAACGAGTTAAAAGCAAAGTGAAAAGAGAGGATGGCTCAAGCTGCAATCTATAAGCTTTTACTTATGTTTTTATACTATGAGCTTGCAACTCGATCAGACTAATATATCCGTTACTGTTGGTCTGCATTACTTGTAAGAGTCTGAATTTCTGCATTACTATTACTCTTTATGATTACACTGAGTAGAGCCTTACCTCATTATTCTTAATATCGAACTAAATTAGCTGGAGAAAAACATTAGTTTGTAGCTTCATTTATGCATATCTGTGCATGTTATCTACCTAAATTTGTCGAAGCATACACTGATCTACCATTGAAGTATTTTTCGTAGAGGATGAGGAAGAAGATTGACATGTTTTTCAATAAAAAAGACCTCAGTTCGATTCTTATTATATATGATAAAGATTTTGCATTGAGAACCAAGGAAACTGGAACCAAGTGTTACTCAAATATATCATAATTTGATGAGCATTACAGTTCTTCATTGCCCCCACACGCTTGCAACCAGTTTCTTTGTACTTGGGCTATTATTGTGTACATGTTATGTCATTACTTTGTCCAAAGAGAGACAATATCTCATGGCTCTCTGGATTTTGTGACAGAACAAGTGAATGTATGGGAACAAATCTCAGAAACTGATAGTGCAATCTTGTTGGATTTTCTTTTTGACCAAAAAATTATTTTTTTCTGGATAAAAACAGGAGTGGGATATGGACTTATTCTTATTCAAAAAAAAAAAAAAAATTGTGCATTGGGGAGACAGTTTCATTGTATGTGGAAGCATGTGGGGAGGGGATAGAATGCATGGTCTGTTATCATCTGTCCCTTTATCTACTGCATTTCATGGCCTACGTTTAAGTGTGATGTTTGTAAAAATACCCTTTCTTCTTAATTATAACAAAAAGTTCGTATCCTCTCCATGCGTACGCTCTTATACATATACATAATGAGTTTTAAGTTGTGCTACGTAAAACAAACAGAAACTCCCGAGATGAAATGTAACAACAATGCTATGCTTTCAGCTGTTTGAACTATAAGAACAAACAGGTTTCAAAGATGCATGCTGTTTATATTTAAATCTGCAATTTACATTCATCTCAATCTTTATGAATTCTGACATAATCTGAGAATTACAAAAAACAAATACCAAGAAAGAACAATGACAAAAACATGATCCTAATCAACTACATTAGTGATTCTAAAACTGTACAGAAACAATATTCTTATCAAGTCCAATACTACCACCTTTAGCTTTTCCTATCTTTCCCGCGATTATAATTCCAATTTATCTCCCTCCCTTCTGATATATAGAGAAAATCATCTATAATCTCCTTACTATGGGTTGAAATATCAGCTCTGACTAGTGGATTGTTTTATTAAAGGCTGAGAAGTTTTCGCCCATTCTTCAGGTGTACTCTTGACTTCCATCAGCAATGCCACCACTTCTTTCATGGTTGGTCGTTCAGCTGGTGACGAGTTTACGCAAAACATTGCTATTCCAAGAGTTTGGAGCATTTCTTGCACCATCTGATCAGGTAGTCCCCTGAGCTTAGAATCCAGGATTGTTACAGCTGGTTCAAAGCTTCCCATTTTCTTCTTCACCCAATCAACAATGTGTATTCCATCACCTACTCGAGATTCAACAGCACTGCGCCCACTTAGGATTTCTAGCAAAACAACTCCATAACTATAAACATCGCTCTTCTCTGTTATGTTCATGGTGTATCCATATTCTGCATTATACATAACAATATCATTAAGTATAAACAAATCCATGAAAAGATATTAAAAAATGGTCCAAGTTACCAATGAAGAAAATGACTAAATTTATGCAAAATGTTTGCAAGACGGTATCTTTACAGTTGGTAAGACAGTGAATATAGATGTGTAATTAGCTATTGATGCTTAAAATCTATCCAAGAGAAGGAAGTATTAAGTCACTTGCCTGGAGCTATGTATCCATACGAACCAGCTACCCTGGACATTGCTTGGTGGTAAGTCGGAGAATTCATCAGCCTGGCCAGTCCGAAATCAGCCAGATAAGTTTCAAACCTAGAGTCCAGCAGAATGTTATTGCATTTCACATCTCTGTGTAAAATCGTTGGAACACAATCATGATGAAGATAAGCAAGACCCTGGGCTGCTCCGACTGCAACTTTATACCTCGTCTCCCAGTCTAAATTTCTGTTACTCTGCAGAAGTTGTTGGAGATTTCCATTCGAGATATAGTTGTAGAGCAAGAGTTTGACACTCTTATTGGAACAGTATCCTAAAAGCTTTACTATGTTCCTATGCCGAATGTGTCCAAGAATTTGAATTTCTGCAGCAAATGAGTCTATAGCTGCCTCTTCATCTCCCTTTGTTTTCCAAAGCTTCTTTACTGCTATCAACTCTCCATTGGGCATTTCTGCCTTGTAAACAACTCCGGAACAGCCTTTCCCGATCACATTTTCATCTTTGAGGCAATCTAGGATGTTGTCTATAGTGAAACTAAGCTTTTGAAATGGAATGAATGTCCAAGGATAAGAAAAATCCTCTCGTCCTGACGAAGTGGCTAATGCACTTGACGATTTGTCAACCAAATACTTGTGATTCCTCGATACAAGAATCCAGAAGGCAACAACAACTATCGTCACAGAAGTGAGAATAACAGCTACCAGAGCTATAGTCTTTGCAGATTTCAATCTATTCTTGCGAAACTGATGTGAAGAGCAAGTATAACCGTTAACGGATTGACAAAGATCTTTATTTTCAAGGAATGAGTTCGAAGATAATGTTTTGAAAAAAGGTGTCACGGGTATTGGACCTGAAAAATTATTGTATGAGATATTCAAATAAGTAAGGCTTGTGAGGGAACCCAAAATTGCAATTTTTCCATGGAGCATGTTGTGCGAAAGATCAAGGGCTTGCAGTTGTGTCAAGTCAGACATAGTCTCCGGGATCTCACCTGTAAATCCATTTGAGCTTAAGTCTAGACTAATGGTTAAGCTTGTAACATAACCAATCTCATCTGGGATTGCACCAGAAAGACTATTGAAGCTCAAATCAAGCAAAGTTAGTTTCTGAAGATTCCTAATGGACTTGGGGATTGAACCAGTAAGCAAATTGTTGTTGAGAATCAGTTTATTTAAGTAACTGAAGTTCCCAAAACTCCAAGGAATTTCTCCAGTAAAGCTGTTTCTGCTGAGATCAAGCTGCTCCAAATTGACAAGCTCTCCCAATTGCGATGGTAATTCACCACTGATATGGTTATTGTGCACATCAAAAAGCTCAAGAACCGTTATATTAGCAATCTCTGCTGGCAAACCACCAGAGAAATGGTTCGCATATAGATCAAGAAACACAAGATTTTGTAATTGGCCCAACTCCTTTGGAATGTGTCCCGAGAGCTGATTCTCGCCAAGTCTTAATCTCACTAAAGACTGGCAGTTTGCAACACTTGGAGGCAGCCCTCCTGATAAAGAGTTCCCCAGTAATAGTAGCTTGCTCAGTTTCTTCAAGCTGAATATCTCCTCCGGTATAATGCCAGTGAGTTTGTTCTTTGAAAGGTCAACTGAATATAGTTCAGTGCAGTTCCCAAAAGAAGCTGGGATAGTTCCAGAGACTGAATTCCCCCATAGAAAGAAACTCTGCAAGAATTTTAAATTTCCAATTTGCGATGGAATTGGACCTGAAAGTTGATTCTTGTCAAGCTGCAGAGCCGTAAGGCTAGTGCAGTTACTCAACTGCCACGGAATAGACCCTGTAAGAAAATTATCTGACAAATGCAGCTGTTCAAGAAGTACTAGCTTCCCCAAATCTCCCGGAATCACACCGGATAATTCATTTGCAGAAACATCAAATACCACTAAGGATGAACAATTTGATATTTCACCTGGAATAGGTCCACTGAGAGAGTTTCCCCACAGGAGCAAGCTAGTAAGTTTCTGCAACCTACCTAATTGAGGAGGCATTGAACCAGTGAGCTTGTTCATATGCAAATACAAATTTCTCAGCTCTGAACAAAACCCAAGTTCAGGAGGAATTTTCCCAGATATCTCAGTGTCATAAATTGCCAAAGTTTGGAGATTGATCAAGTTTCCAAATGTAGGCGGTATGACACCAGATAGTCCAGTAGCTGCCGCGCCAAATGTGGTGAGATTAGTGAGCAATCCCAACTGCAGAGGTATTGCACCACTCAAATAAGGATTACCCCCAATCCTAAACTGTTGTAAGGAACTTAAGGAGCCTAACTGCGACGGAATCGACCCATTAAGTAGATTATCTTGAACACAAAACACTTGTAAAGAAGAAAGATTCCCAATTTGTGGAGGAATAGAATCTGTCAATTGGTTTGTGTTCAAGAAAAGGAACTGCAATGAACTGAGTTGGCCTAATTCAGGAGGGATTGGCCCAGATAACGAATTCGACGACAAGTCCAACAGGTGTAAATGACTGAATGAACCAAAATAAGATGGAATATGACCAGACACATTGGTGGAAGAGAGATTAAGAAGTTGAAGAGAGGAGAGTGAAGCAAGCTCTAAAGGCAAAGCAGAGAGATTAAGAAAAGTGTTTGGTATAGAAATAGATATGACTTTATTTTGTGGAGAACATGTAATACCTTGCCAAGAACATGGAGTTTGGCTTGATGGTGTCCAAGAAGATAAAACTGAAGATGATGATTTTGAATAAGGGTCTGCAGTAGAAAGCAGAGATAAAAGAGCTTGACCATCAGGAGACAGAGATGTTACAAGCTCTGTTCTTGAAAAAACTACCAAAAACCAAAAACTCAAGAAAAGTGAAGAGACTATTTCAAGGGTTGCTTTATTTTTCTCCATTTTTTGAGCCTGAAAATCAAGAAATGGGCTTGCAAGAATGGTGCAGATTGTGATAGTGAAAGTCCACTCTAGTAGACAACATGCATGTGAAAGAAGATAATAATAAGAATGCTTATAACTCACACTTTTATGTTTATGTCATTGCATGTGAATAAAAAGTGAAACTTAAAGAGGAAACTAGAAGTATCTTGTTTATCTTGAAGTTATGTGTTGCAGAGTAGTTCTGTCTTACCGGAATATAAAGATGTGTTGTTGAAACTCCGGCAGCCACGGTGGCGGTGGTGGTGATTGTAGTTAATCAAGGGTTGTTTCTCTGTTAGCTCTCTAGGGTTGCTTCAGTGGTGGCTCATGTTTTGAAATGAATTTCAAGAGTCAAAGATGTTGCACTAAATTTATCTATTGTCCATTGCATTGAACAGTACTCTTTAATTCCATTTTTTTTTTAAAATTAAAAAATTCTGGTTTCAATTTTTATTTTTATTTTTTTGTGCTAAACCTCTGGATTCATTTTTGTAATGCATACGTATTTTTATGGCATAACTTAAGTAAGGAGTATATAAAATATAAACAAACCAGATTCAAATAACTAGCGTCTGTTGGTCAATTTTGTTCCTTTCTCCGACCAATTTTAGTTTTAAATTTTTCATATTACCAGTTACATTCTTTTATTTTCTGTTTTAGTGATTAAAGTTTAATTGATTGAAAAATGATCAATAATTGAATAAAAATATCAGTCGATCATCGATATATTATATATTATTTGTTCGAATATAATTATCTATGATAATCTTGACAAGTAAGCTTTGAAAATTTAATAATCACATATTCATATTTATTAGCATTGTTTAGGGGTGTAATTCAAGTTGAGTTCGAGCTTTTTTCTTCGAGTTCGAGTTTTTTTTTTCCAAGTTCGAGTTGATCCTAAAATTTATTGAGAGCCTGAAATTTCTGTTCGAACTCGGCTACTCGTTTACTGATCGAGTTTTCGAGTTTTGACTTAAGTTACATGAAAATTTTTTATTTACTCTCTTCGTCCCTCTCATTTTTATTTTTATTTTTACATTTTTTCAGCATTGCTTGGCACGCATTTAAAGATGTATAAAAAGTATAGTTCCATAAATTATTTTTAAAACTTTCTTTTTTTCAATAAAAATTTAAACTTTGAACTTTTATTCAGAAGAAAAAGAAACTATACTATATTATAAAAAAACGAAACATTAAAAGTTTGGTACCTAGTTTTTGGTACGGTACTTACCTTATTTAATTGTTTTACTTTATTACTCTTAATTATTTTATTTAATTATAAAAAAATAAAATATAATTTTTTTCTCAAAATATTACACGCACCTCTTCATAACACTTCTCCTAAACCAATTACCTTTTTCAGCTATTATATTTTCTAACTTTTCTAACTAAAATCTCTTCTTTTCAAAAATATGGTGGTTCTAATTAATGAAATAAATTAATAATATTATAATTACTAATATGAAATCAACAATAATATTTTAATTATTAATAACTAATTGATTACATTTTCAGCTAAAAAGTAATATCTTTTCTATATTTTCTATCTAAAATATCATATTTTCTCCTAAATAATAACTAGCCAATTAACTTTTCTAAGTCACTCAAAATATTGAAAAAATCATATAATATTAAAGAAAATCCGTGCACCGCACGGGTTATGGAACTATTGTTAGGTCCAATATGTTTGTAGAAGGGGGGGTTGAATACAAACAGTACTGTTTTATCGAAATTTGTCCGGATAATTTAATTTATATTTTGACAAATTTGAGCGGAATTAAATGAAACAAAATTCAAGTTGAATATAAAATTATATTAACTTGAGGGGTTTGTTACAAATACAGTACAGAATTTATATCTAGTTAATAAAAACAAATTAGAAAATTCGACATGAATTTTTCTAGATTTGTTAATAAAAATCAAGATATAGATTAGGAGTAAAAACTCGCTAATAGTACAAGAGTATCAAGGAAATCAGTTCTATCGGATCAGATATTAAAAATAAGATGAACTTGATTTTCTAAATAATTTTCTGCTTCTTGTGCTGTGTTCTTGATGAGAGAGAAGAGAGAATTCAGTTCTTGAATGTAATATTTTCTGTGTTCTTTTCTTACTGATTGCTTCTGTCGATATATCTTGTTATATATCAATCACTGACTCTTTGTCTTCAAATATAACTGCCAAGACAATCGTCAATACAATTTATTCTTCCAAGACAACCGATTTTGTACTGCCAAGACAATAGGCAATACAATCGTCAAGACAATCAGGTTCTTCCAAGACAATCGGCAAGACAATCAAATTCAGATATCTTTGTCTTGCTTTATCAAAATTATCATTCTGTCTGAAGCTTTATCTTTTTGATCATTATCAAGACAATCAAATTGAACTGCCAAGACAATCGTCAAGACAATCAAATTAGATTTTTATTCTACTTTTCAAAAGCTATTCAAACATTATCATTATCAAGACAATCGGCAAGACAATCAGGAATTGTCTTGCTTTATTGATTTCTTCTCCAATACAATCGGCAAGACAATCTCCTATTGTCTTGCTGTTCTGAATTTAACCTTCAAGACAATCGGCAAGACAATCTAGTTCATTTTTCAGAATTAAATTAAAATTGATTTATAAATAATCATTTTAATTTATTCTTACTTAAATAATTAATCTGATTTAATTAATCTAATAATTAATTATTCAAAATGAATTAATTAATTAATTAAATTGACTACTTGATTTAAATTAATTAAACAAGAATAATTATATATCCTTGGATTGTCTTAATTCTTTTCTGAATCACTGAAAGTAATAAAGGAATACCACTGAATATTTTGTTGACGTTCCATGTACTGTCTGGTTCATGAACGACTAACCTCAATGACTGTCCTTTAATTTTCACATTAATAATGTGATTCATTTTTCTTCTCATCTCTTTCTCCTTCTTGTACTTCACTGTATACTGTCTGAACCTGTCACTGTAGAAATCTCTGTCTTAGAAATAAATCCACTTCTTTGATGCTATACTGAGGCTTGATCAGCAATCTGAACTTCTTCCAGTGTAAAACATCAAAACTATAGATTGACTTTAGGGTTTTTCTTCTGACAGATAGTACCTCCTGAGATTCCTGTGACAGTTAAAGTTATTTACTTATTACAAACTAAGTTTAAGTTGAGTTGAGTCCTCGAACTACAAATAGGCTATGTCATATGCCTTTCAATCTCCCCCTATTTGTTTGTTAGACGATAACAAGCAAATTCCTAAAGGATTACTCAACTAACTCAACTTAACTTAGTAAAAGATAAAACTTTAAACACAAAGTAAATAAACGAAAAGTTCTGGTTTATATTTAACATTTACCAGATTCAAACATAAAAGATAAATACAAGATAGATGATCCTCTAGACTGATCATATAATACATTTTTCTATCTTGACCTATCTAAGCTCTAAAGATATTACATGTAGAGCTGATCTTCACTTTGAAGTTTCTTCATCCCTTATCTCTCCAGGTTCAACTTCATCTTCTTGCTCTAGGAATCTTCTGATATTCTCTGTGTCAAATCGTTCTTGATCATCCAAGGTTTTGATCAAATCCTTGTCAAGTACACGTTCATAATCTGACACAAGACCTTTAGGTTTCTTAGGCAAGATTCCAAGGTTACCCCAAAGCCGATTCCGAAGAATGTAATATTTCTTTTCAAATCCAGTTAAAGCATATGATCGAATAATGTCAGCAACAAAGATACTTTCTTTATCTTCGAATCCTGTAGTCCTCAGCATATGTTCTAACCATACCAGATGAGATGCAGTGTATAACTTCATCGACTTAGAATCAAGGAAACAAGAGTGTAGTGTATTACCCTTGAGAAACTTAACATGATGTGGAGTTTGAATAACTTGTGGACTATTCCTTTGAGCAAACTCCAAAAGTCTTTCATGAAGTAAAATATTCAGTTCAGAAAACCTTTTTACCTTTATAGACATAATCCACAGTTCCATCAAGCTTCTCTGTTGAAAGATTTGAAGTGACACATAGAGAGAACCCATTGTACGAGAGTCAATCTGAATTATCAGTTGATCTGCACATCTATCAAATCCAACTACTATCCTTGAAATTTCCAGCATCAGTGCATCCATATATTGCAAGTAATTAATCTGGATTGGTCTCTTGAAACTGTTGAAGTAGTTGGAGTAAACGTTTATCATCATTAGCAGTGTTCTGAATAGAATCAAAAATTTCTCTTGCTCTATCCCACTTTGAACCAATCTTCAACTGAATATCTCTTTTCCTTTCCTGTATACTGATTGCATGTAGCTTTTGTTTCTCTGCATCTTCAGCTTGCTTCAGCTTCAATCTTTCATTCACTACCTATCTGGTCTTCTCAAGCTTAGCTTGTCTCATCAGACGATCAGCTTTCTCCTCTTGCAGTTCCTTCTCAAACACAGGATCATCTTGCCAGTTTGAAAGATCTTCTTCGATATCATTTAATTGTTGTACTTCAAACTTACTATTCCTGAGATCAAAATCAAACTCAAATGCATCCTGATCATGAGCAGCTTGAGCAGCTTTTTCTTTTCCCTTGGTAGACTTCTCCTTATGCCTCCCTTGTGACTTACTACCTCCTCCTGCTTCTCCAGACTTACCTGCTCCTCCATCTCCAGACTTCTCCCCCTTAGTTGAGGAATCCTCTACAGACTTCCGTTGACTGTCAAGCTCCCTATTTGCATCATTATCCCCCTCATTATCATCATCATAGTCTTCAAAGTATGCTCTTTGTTCTGGTGTGATATTATGAGTAGGTTTAACAATGTTGTATAGATGATCAAGTCCTTCAAACATGTAATCATACTTTTCTTCAAGCTTCGCAAAAGTTGTAGAATATGATTGAGCAGATTCATGCATTTCCACTTGAAGTTCATCCACCCTATTAGAGAGTCTGTCAATAGCATTTAGAATATCTGTTCTTCCTGTAGATGCCTGAGAGTTGGATTGTATCAATGTATTGATTGCTGGAGTGAGTGTAGTCTTTATGTTGTGGACATCGTCACGAATGATCATGAGCTGATTGTTGACAGAGGTGGAAGAAGAAGACCGTTCATCCACTTGTGCTTTCAAAACTTGTTTTTCAGCCTCAGTTTCCATTAATTTCTTTTGCAGTTCTTTGATTTGAGCCATTAGAGACAAAGTGTTTGTGTCAGTGTGTGCGCTCACCTGATGTTCACTCAAGGATATGTCACTCTCCTTTCGTGCATGTGTTTCACTCATATTTAAGGTGGTCCTCACATCACTCAACACTAGCTCCTTTCCTTGAGCTGTACCTGCATAAGAAATCACCCTAGCCTCTTCTGGAGAGGTCAGTGGTGGTGCAATGGGAGTTCGCAATTCCCAATCCTCAGTCATCTCTATCAATTCATTTGGATTTGATAACTGAATTTCTTCAGTGATAGGATGACCAAGTTGCCTTTCACTTTCACCAGATAAATCTGCGAGTGAAGGATCCCTTGAGGGAGCCAGGAATGTTCCTCCTGGGAGGGGAGATGATGACTCTATTATAACTGGCAGAGAGTCAAGATTTCCCTCTGAAGCCTGTGAAGGCTCTTCTACCGTAACAATGGTAGGCACAGTAACAATCCTATCGTGCACTCCTTGCTCAATGTCCTTAGCAACATCAGATTCTAAGTTAATGTTTTCCCCCATTGTGAGTAATAGAGGTGTGCTTGACTCTGTACAAGGTGCCACGGCCCTTTGGCGAATTTCAATAATTGCATCCTGTTGAGAGGATGAAATTAGTAACAGTTCATCGGCCATTTCAATGTCCAAGTCCTGTTGGGAGGAAATGGATGGGCTAACAGATGCCTCAAGTAGTAGGTTTCTTCTCTTCTTTGGTGGAGGCAGAGCTGTGGGATCACTCAAATTATCACTTCTTCTATCAGCTCTTTTTGTCAACAACTTGCTTCTGGCTTTAGGTTTAGAGATTTGGTTAGACACAGTGTTTGGCTCTAAGACCTGGGATAGAGGCTGTGGTTCTACAACCTCTTGGTCTGACCTATCAGCCACTTGGGCTCCATAAACAGTTTGAGAGATAGAAGGCAATACCTGCTCCATTGATGCAGTAGCTGTACCTGAAGGAATAGATTGTTCCATTTGATGTTGATGTTCAGGGACAGGTACATCTTGAGGTTCAGGTTCAGGTGCATTCAAAAGTCGAGGAATGACAGGTAGATTTATGAAGTTAGACAAATATGGTGTAATATACACTGGCACATTTATCAACTTTCTATGTGTATCAAGGCTAGTGAATATTTTCTTGGTTTGCCTGCCTGATACCATAGGGTTGTCATTCCTAAAAACTGTTTGTTGACCAACAGGAACAAGATGATTAAATAACAAAGTTAAAAATCTAGGATAATAACATAGAACTTTCTTACCCTCATCAAAATCCTTTCTGGCCTTAACAATCCTGTTAATAATAGTATTCCAAAGTAGGTTACCAATATTGATTCTACGGTTGTTAGCAACAGCATAACCAATAGTTTGTAACATAGAGGTGAGTAAGTGAAAATTACCTCTGGCTGAATTAGGAAATACCTTGGAGATCGTGTCGAAGAATGCATCCCATGGTTGAACCAGATTCCTTTTGCTCAGGTTGTTCATATCAATTGCTCCATGATAATTAATATCAATGAAGAATTGATAGAGTTGTTCACTGGTTGGAAATGGATCATAATTATCCGCCGGGAGACCCAAAACAGTAGTTAGGGTTGATTCTGTCACGACGTGGTGTGTACCATCAAAATCAAAAGAGAATGAGGTCAAGTCTTCAGACACCACAGATTCTGTGCAAATCAATCTCAGTGGTCCTATCTTAATTGGGGCTTCAATCGAAATGGCAGTTCGGATAATTGAATCGTCATTCAAAAATCGTATCCAAGGCCTAAATCGATCGTAGGGACAATCGTTCGGATTAAAATAGCCAACCAAATTATGTTTCATTATCTCAAAATTATCAGCCATTTTTAAATACAAAAACACACTTTAATTTTAAGAAAATTAAAACAATTCGAAAATTTTCAGAATTAATAATTAATTAAAATTAATTAAAAATTCGAATTAATTCAAAGTTGTCAGAAAAATCCCAAAAATTTATATGATGTTCTCTTGATCACTGGGAGTCTCAATCTATTTTTAGAATTCACAGAAAAAATCTAGAACTCTCAAAACATCTAAAACCCGATTCAACTTTTTGAAAAAGTTGATTTTCAAAACTTAACAATATTCGAAACTGATCGGTTCAAAAGAAAGGAAATCAAACGATCTATTCGAATCTGTTCTTGGATTTTAGTTTAGTTGAGAAAAAATCGAGCAGCGGTTTGTTTAAAAACCGTGTGTATTGTATGTATATATGCTGAGATCTCTGTGTAAAGACACGAGAGAGAAAGAGAGATAATTGTATTGTTGTTGTGTTGTGTTCTGTTTTTTTTTAATTAAGTACTAAACTATACTACAAGACAATCGGTTTGATTGTCTTGCCGATTGTCTTGGTAGTATAAATACTATCAAGACAATCAATTATTTAACTGAATAATCAACAAATTAACACACATTTTTTTAATTTTGAAAATAAAGAAAAACACTCCAAGACAATCAGTTGATTGTCTTGCCGATTGTCTTGGTAGTTCAAAACTATCAAGACAATCGTTTGTTTTGAGTAAAATAAAATGAAAACAGAATAAAAATCTGAAAAATATTTTATTATCAACAAAATAACCTTCCAAGACAATCTGTGGATTGTCTTGGCGATTGTCTTGATATGATAACCACAATCATAACAATTAATTAGACTGCTAATAAAATGCTAATAAAATACAAATTAATGTGCAAAATTAATCCAATTAAAATACACTCTAATATATTATTAAAAATACTAAAAATAAATATTTTACAGAAACATGGATTAATCTTTTTTACGAAAACAAATATAAATAACAAAAGGACAAACATTACAAAACATTTAATAAAATAATTATTAAAATAGAAATAAATATCTACAAATATTCTAAAAATACAGAAATATGAAGTATTAAATAATATGAATAAACATAGTGAAAAATAACTAAACAAGCAAGAAAATTAGTTGGTAAAATAATTATACAAGTGATTACAAACAACAAATATTCACAGAATAATCACTTGCAAAATTATTAAAGATCAAATTTCAGATATTAACAGTATTAATTACTAGGACTGTTTAACATACCCAATTCACTAACAATTCTAGTGAATGAGGATTCATTAAGCGACTTAGTAAAAATATCTGCAGTTTGATCTCCAGAGCCTACAAATAGTAGTTCCACTGTACCATTCATTACATGCTCTCTTATAAAATGATACCTTATGTCAATGTGTTTTGTCCTTGAGTGCTGCACAGGATTGCTGGCGATTGCTATGGCACTTGTATTATCACATAAAATAGGGATATTTTCCAATACAATGCCATAGTCCATTAATTGATTCCTAATCCATAAGATCTGAGCACAACAGCTTCCAGCGGCTATATATTCAGCTTCGGCTGTAGAGTTGGAAACTGTTTGCTGTTTCTTACTGAACCAAGATACCAATCTTCCACCTAGGTATTGACAACTCCCAGATGTACTTTTCCTGTCTACAACACTTCCTGCATAGTCCGAATCTGTATATCCAATTAAAGTAAAACCAGATTCATTAGGGTACCAGATGCCTAAATTAGGCGTACCCTTTAGATATCTTAAGATTCTTTTGACAGCAGTGAGATGGATTTCTTTAGGGTTCGCTTGGAACCTTGCACACAAGCATGTGGCAAACATTATATCTGGTCTACTAGCAGTTAGGTAAAGCAATGAGCCAATCATACCTCTATAGCCTGTGATATCTACCTTGGCAGAACTTTCACATAAACCAATTTTGACAGCTATAGTTGATGGTGTCTTTGCTGATGAGCACTCCTCCATGTGATATTTCTTGAGGAGCTCCTTGATGTACTTGGATTGACAAATAAATATTCCATCTTGTCTCTGACTTATTTGTAATCCAAGAAAGAATTTCAGTTCTCCCATCATGCTCATTTCAAACCTACCCTGCATTAACTTAGAAAACTTCTTGCATAGAAGTTCATTAGTAGACCCAAATATAATATCGTCCACATAGACTTGGACTAGTATTATATCATTCTTATGTCTTTTAGTGAAGAGAGTTTTGTCTATGACACCTCTTATAAAACAATTTTCTATTAGAAATTCAGAAAGAGTGTCATACCATTTTCTTGGGGCTTGCTTAAGACCATAGATAGCTTTGTAAAGAAAGTAAACATAGTCCAGATGATCTTGATCTTCAAAACCAGGAGGCTGTTCTACATACACTTCTTCATCTAGCTTACCATTCAGAAAGGCACTCTTGACATCCATTTGATAAACTTTGAATCTTGAATAGGATGCAAATGCCAAGAATATTCTGATGGCCTCAAGTCTTGCCACTGGAGCATAGGTCTCGTCATAATCAATGCCTTCAGCTTGAGAATAACCTTTAGCTACCAGTCTTGCTTTGTTTCTTATCACAGTGCCATCTTCATCTAGTTTGTTTCTGAATACCCATCTTGTGTCCACCACTTTTCTATCTTTAGGTCTGGGTACCAGCTTCCATACTTCTAGTTGCTTAAATTGATTGAGTTCATCTTGCATAGCAATCACCCAATCAGGATCAGATAGAGCTTCTTCTACTTTCTTAGGTTCCATGACAGACAGGAACCCAGAATAGTTACATTGATTCTGATAAGCTCTTCTTGTCTTCACACCAACATCTGGATCACCAAGAATCAGCTCAAAAGGATGAGCTCTATTCCAAACAGTTTGTCTAGGAAGAATTGATCTTGATGATTCACCTTGATCTTCAGTATGATGTTGAGTATGACTTGTTGACCCTTCATTATCTCCCCCTGAGTTGTTGCCAGTTTGACTCATTGATGGTTCAAGAGTATTAGTGGTGTCTTGAAAATTATCATTGTTTTCACCAGCATCACCTTGATCAGTACCACCAATATTTGGATTATTATTATCAGCAACAACGTCAGGTTGATTGTCATCATCTGAATCTGAGTCTGACATGTCATCAAACTTGAGCTTTTCAGATGGATCTTCATTTTGGATACTTGGGAGTTGTGTGTCATCAAATGTAACATTGACACTTTCCATGGTTTTCTGTTGACCAATAAGATACACCTTGTAGGCTCTTCTAGTATAACCAATAAATATTGCTTCATGTGCTTTTTCTTCAAATTTACCACCTTGATCTTCTCCTTCTTTCAACACAAAGCATTTTGTCCCAAATACATGGAAGTACTTGAGAGTTGGTTTCTTGTCATGTAGAGCTTCATATGGTGTCTTCATTAAGTCTTTATTGATAAGTGTACGATTCTGGGTATAGCATGCAGTGTTGACAGCTTCAGCCCAAAAGCTCAATGGAAGCCTTGATTCACTTAGCATAGTACGTGCAACTTCAATCAAGGTTCTATTCTTTCTTTCAACTACCCCATTTTGCTGAGGAGTTCTGGGAGCCGAGTACTGTCTAGTTATACCCTTTTCAGTGCAAAAGTCATTCAGAACTGCATTCTTGAATTCAGTTCCGTTGTCTGACCTTATAGCTCTTACTGGACGATTAGAGTCCAGCTCAATTAACTTAATGTGATCAACTACCAGTTGTGGAGTTTCATCTTTTGAGTTCAGAAATAGTACCCATGTGAATTTTGAGAAATCATCAACAATCACAAGAGCATATCTTTTCCTTGACATAGACATCACACTAACTGGACCAAACAAATCCATATGGAGAAGTTGTAATGGTTCAGTTATTGATGATATGTTAGTGCTCCTGTGAGTTGCCCTTTTTAACTTCCCTTTTTGACAAGCATCACATAGACCTTCCTGAGTAAATTCAATCGAAGGTAAACCTCTCACCAATTCTCTTTTGACTAGAGAATTCATTGTTTTGAAGTTTAGGTGAGAAAGTTTCTTGTGCCATAACCAACTTTCATCAGTAGATGCCTTTGAATAAAAACATCTAATTTCTTCTTTGCTTCCAGAGTTCATATTGGCTATGTACAAGTTTCCTTTTCTTACTCCAGTCAACTGCGGCCTTTCATTTCTCTTGTGTGATATTAAACAATTCTTCTTGTTGAAATGAACTTCATAACCTCTGTCACAGAATTGACTAATACTGAGCAAATTGTGCTCAAGGCCGTTCACAAAAGAGACATCTTCAACGATAACATTTCCAGCTTCTAATCTGCCATATCCATCAGTTTTACCTTTGCTGTTATCTCCAAAGGTAACGACTGGGCCAGCCTTCTCCACCACATTTGTCAGCAGGGCTTTATCTCCGGTCATATGCCTTGAACATCCACTGTCCAGAATCCACATGACTCGTTCAACCTGTTTCAAACCCTGCAATGACAAATTGGTTAGACTTTCTTCGAAACCCAAATTTGATTGGGTCCGGAGTACTTAAAGAATTGACCTTTATCAGGCAAAGCAACACTTTTTATTTTAACAACATTTTCTTTAGGTACTGGACATTTAACCCTGTAAACAGCTTTAACTTGTTTTGGTTTCAGCTTGGGTAACCATGTCTTCACCATATCCTGAGAAGGACTTCGGGTCCTAATCTTAGAATTAGGTGATTTTTCAGTCCTGGATCGTACATGTTTATTTCTGCTCATTTGCTGTCTAGGAGCATTCTTATCAACACATGCATGATTACCGTTAAAGTACGCAGACATTATATTAAAAGCACAAGACATGCAATTAACAGCATCGCATTTCTTATGAGCAGTATCAATAACAGGAATAGCATGCATGGTAGATTTGTTGTTGCATTTATTCATGTTGTTACTTCTGCTACTAGTTTTCAATGAACTAGTAGACTCATAAACTCTTTCTGCTTTTACAAACACAGTCTTTCTATCTTTATCATTTTTAACAACTTGATTACTTTCTAAGACTACGCCATTAGCTACGTCCTCAATGCGCATCTCTTCCTTAATGATTAAAGATGTTGTATCCAAAGGTTCTGCTATGGATTTCTTAAAGAGTGGGTTACTAACACTCTTAAGCACTAATGGTATATCCCTATCTACAGCACTGACACGATTAGGGGTATTAATGCTTTTTCGTCCAATAGCTTCATTATAATCAAACCCAATTCCTACGGTTTGATTAATTGCTTGTTGGTTAAACAACTCTTTAGCCACTTTACAAGAATTAGAAGTAGCACTAACCCTTATTTCTAGTTCAGCTATTGTTTCACGTTGTTGAACCACTATCTCCGCTAGAGACCTCTCAAGTTCTTTTAGCATTCTTATTTCTGATTTTTGTATAACATGGCAATTTTGTACATCATGTAATTCTGATAATTGATTACTAAGATCTGTATTTAACAAATTTAGCCTTTCAATCTCTCTATTAGCATTACCTAGTGTATCAGTAAGTTGATAAATATATTGACTTTCAGTACATGATACCTCAGATGATGTACCACTGGAGTTATCAGATTTTGCCATCAGGGCAAGATTGCCATACTCTTCATCTTCAGAGTCTGTATCATCCCAACTCTTTCCAGCTGCCACATAGGGTTTACCTGTCTTCTTCTTTTCAGATCCAAAGTCTTTTCTTTGGTTTTGTTTTGGCTTCTGACATTCAGTAGCGAAATGTCCAAGTTCATTACAGTTGTAGCATCTAATTTTACTTCTTTCAACTGTTCCAGTTTTGTAACCTCCTCTGTTACTTGAGGATGAAGAACCTCCTCTCTGGAACCTGTTATAGTTAGATTTGTATCTGAACTTGGGATTCTTCCTGAATCTGAAGTTACTGAATTTTCTTACCAACAAAGCCATGGACTCATCTTCCAACTGATCTAGTTCTTCTAATGAATAGAAGTCACCTTCATCTGGACTAGCATTCGTTTGACCAACTTCAACTTCCAGCTTTCCACTGTCAACACTACAAGGTTGAATAACCTTATCTTCCACTTCCTGTTTGTTCTCAACAATAAGAGCTGTAGAAGTATTAGCAACTCTTCCTTTTCCATAAATCTCCTTTTGTTGAGATTGTTCCAGTTCATAGGTTTTTAAAACACCAAAGAGTCTTTCTATAGTTATTTCACTTAGATTCCTCGACTCTCTGATAGCTGTAATTCTATGTTCTAGATGAACAGGCATTGACAGTAGAAATTTTCTGTTGATCTCTTTCTGAGTGTAGTACTTGCCATGCATCTGTAAATTGTTGACAAGTTTGTTATATCTTTCAAACACATCTTGAATACTTTCATTGTATGCTGATCGAAAGTGTTCATACTCAGAAGTCAGAATTTCTAGTCGATTCTCCCTAACTTCCTCTGTTCCTTCATTCACAGTTTTAATGGTTTCCCACATTTGCTTTGCAGTTTTGCAGTTAATCACATGACTGTACATCACAGAGTCTAGAGAATCTATTAAGATCAGTCTTAAATTAATGTCAAGTCCAGCTTCCTCTCTTTCAGCAAGAGTGAATTCAGAAGAATCTTTTTGTACAAGCTTTGCAGGGGTAACAACTTTTCCATCAGTAACAACTTCAGGAGTTAATCCAAAAGGTATTATTGGTCCTTCTGATAAGACTTTCATGTATTTAGGATTTGCAACCTCGAGGAACATTAACATTTTGTTCTTCCACATATCATAACTGTTTTTGTCATATATGGGAATTTTCACAGTTCCGACTTTAGAAGACATGATGAATTTTTTAAGAGAGTTAAAAAATCCGGGGATGATTTTTAATCGAGTAAACTGGAATCGTTGATTTGTGTATCAATCAATCGGCTCTGATACCAATTGTTAGGTCCAATATGTTTGTAGATGGGGGGGGGTTGAATACAAACAGTACTGTTTTATCGAAATTTGTCCGGATAATTTAATTTATATTTTGACAAATTTGAGCGGAATTAAATGAAACAAAATTCAAGTTGAATATAAAATTATATTAACTTGAGGGGTTTGTTACAAATACAGTACAGAATTTATATCTAGTTAATAAAAACAAATTAGAAAATTCGACATGAATTTTTCTAGATTTGTTAATAAAAATCAAGATATAGATTAGGAGTAAAAACTCGCTAATAGTACAAGAGTATCAAGGAAATCAGTTCTATCGGATCAGATATTAAAAATAAGATGAACTTGATTTTCTAAATAATTTTCTGCTTCTTGTGCTGTGTTCTTGATGAGAGAGAAGAGAGAATTCAGTTCTTGAATGTAATATTTTCTGTGTTCTTTTCTTACTGATTGCTTCTGTCGATATATCTTGTTATATATCAATCACTGACTCTTTGTCTTCAAATATAACTGCCAAGACAATCGTCAATACAATTTATTCTTCCAAGACAACCGATTTTGTACTGCCAAGACAATAGGCAATACAATCGTCAAGACAATCAGGTTCTTCCAAGACAATCGGCAAGACAATCAAATTCAGATATCTTTGTCTTGCTTTATCAAAATTATCATTCTGTCTGAAGCTTTATCTTTTTGATCATTATCAAGACAATCAAATTGAACTGCCAAGACAATCGTCAAGACAATCAAATTAGATTTTTATTCTACTTTTCAAAAGCTATTCAGACATTATCATTATCAAGACAATCGGCAAGACAATCAGGAATTGTCTTGCTTTATTGATTTCTTCTCCAATACAATCGGCAAGACAATCTCCTATTGTCTTGCTGTTCTGAATTTAACCTTCAAGACAATCGGCAAGACAATCAGGGATTGTCTTGCTAGTTCATTTTTCAGAATTAAATTAAAATTGATTAATAAATAATCATTTTAATTTATTCTTACTTAAATAATTAATCTGATTTAATTAATCTAATAATTAATTTAATTAAAGAATTAATTCAAAATGAATTAATTAATTAATTAAATTGACTACTTGATTTAAATTAATTAAACAAGAATAATTATATATCCTTGGATTGTCTTAATTCTTTTCTGAATCACTGAAAGTAATAAAGGAATACCACTGAATATTTTGTTGACGTTCCATGTACTGTCTGGTTCATGAACGACTAACCTCAATGACTGTCCTTTAATTTTCACATTAATAATGTGATTCATTTTTCTTCTCATCTCTTTCTCCTTCTTGTACTTCACTGTATACTGTCTGAACCTGTCACTGTAGAAATCTCTGTCTTAGAAATAAATCCACTTCTTTGATGCTATACTGAGGCTTGATCAGCAATCTGAACTTCTTCCAGTGTAAAACATCAAAACTATAGATTGACTTTAGGGTTTTTCTTCTGACAGATAGTACCTCCTGAGATTCCTGTGACAGTTAAAGTTATTTACTTATTACAAACTAAGTTTAAGTTGAGTTGAGTCCTCGAACTACAAATAGGCTATGTCATATGCCTTTCAACTATACTTCATAAGAGCCATAAAATGGGTGTCGAGTCCTCGGTCCCAAGCGTAAGTAACTCGTTGGGGGAGTATATTATTTCCTTTTCAAGTTTAACCTAAATTTTTCCCCAAATTTCATATGATAATAAACTTTCAAAATTTTACATTTTATGATTTCAATAATCAATTTTTCCATTCAATTAAGTAAACTTTTAGTTTATTCTATTACTTCATATATATTTACCGATAAATTTATTTTTATTACAGATTGTGCATCTAACTATTTAAGCATATTAAGTAGTAAATGATGATGATAAGAATAATAAAATGTGAATTTTTTTTGATTGTGAGCTTATATGTGTTTTATTTTTTCAAAATAGGCAAATAAGCACTCTACCCTGAGAGTCATTAGTAGTTTTATAAATTTTATTTATAATTTAATAGAAATATTGCATACAACAAGTTTATGATGTTATTATCTTGCTGTTATCTATCTATACTTACTAATATATAATAAGCAAATTAAAGTATAATTTGGTTATTTGGTTCAACTATTTAAAAGAATAGTGATCGTTAGATATTTAGTAAATAGATAATAACCATTAAATCTAATAATAAATAATATTCTATATTTAAATCTCTATTCTAAAGATCCAAGGTTCGAATCCCGTCAACAACAAATTTACATTAAGATTTTATATTATTAGTTCTAAACAATACATATCATTTATTAAATAACTATTATTATTACTAAAAATTTTATTATTTAATATTACAAAATTAAATTATAACCATAATAAATTATTATACTCTATTTTGTTTAATCATATAATTTTAAAAATATTTGAAAGTAAACCGTGCTTTGCACGAGCTATAAGCTAGTAGTTTATAATACAAAGACAAAATATATGGAAGTAAAATTCAGAAATTGAACTTGATCACTGACAACTAAGGATCGATCAAAAGATCAATCGAAGTAATATAGACTAATTGTAATATCAGATATATTTTGATATTTTAATAACAATTTATAATATTAATTGAATTTTAAAAGTCGAGCATGTAAAATTTTTTTGACTCGAATTACTAATCATTACGTCGTGTATAAAAATATAAATAATTAATTTAATATTATAATGTGATAACAAGTTCGATCCAAGTTGAACTGACTTTTTCGAGTTGAGTTCGAGCTGGCTCGATTTAAATCACACCCCTAACATATTTAGTCCAAAACTTCGTATTCTTGTCTTCTTATAAAAATTACAAAATTTGCAATGGATATACTCTTCTTCAACAATAAATTCCTGGATCTCGCTAAGAAAATCATCGTTGAATTAGGTGATCATATAAAAATGACATTTTCATATTAAAAACGACGTTAACTTAATGGCTTTAATGGTTGCAAAAATTTTACCAGCCCCGCATCAAAAAATCTACCTAAATTAACAAACATGCCGTTAACAAATAATTTTTCTAAATTAACAGACGCAGCAGAAAAAAAAAACTGCGATTACAATCTCCCACACCAGAAGTTCTATCAACAGAAAAACAAGCTCCTACAGCTTACATTACATGACTTGTATTATGATATCATATACTTACATATATGAATAAATTACAGATTTGTGATTAAATTTTATTCGATTTTACATTGTGGTGATTGAAATTTTAAATTTATAATATATTGATTAAACATTGTTTTTACGTTTTAGAATGATGGCTAAGAACCATTTTTCAAATTTATGATACTAAAACGTAAAAATGTAAAAATAATGTTTGACCAATATATTGTAAATTTAAAATTATTGATAAAATTCAGACATCATTTTACTATTTACTCTACAGATATTAAACATGTTAAAATCTAACATAAGAATTAAAAATTACAATTTAAATGTACTAAAAGAAATAGCCAACTCTAACGAGCATCTCCAACAGTAATAGCTAAAATCATTAGTTATATAATGATTATCTAAAAATTTGCTGAACTTTAAGATGTTTTACTCCAATGGTATTAGCTATAATGAATAGCTATATTTTAAAAATAGTATTTTATTATTATTTTAATAATATATATATATATAAGTAAATAAGATCGATGATGTGTCACGATATAAGTGGAGATAATGAATTATAGATATTATCTATATATTATAGATGTCCTCCAAATATAGAGGATGTCAAGATGATTATCTAAAAATTTAACTAACAGGAAACATGGTTGGAGAAGAAAAATTATGTATATTATCTAAAAATTATGCCATATCATCAAGTTTAGCTAATAGGTGTGTAGGGTTGGAGATGCTCAAAAAAAGATTTTAATTTTTACGTAATATTGGTCACAACTCACAAGTAGTAGTAGTAAATTGAAGAAGTTTGGCAGAGTGCAACCTAGGGAATAGGAGAGTTTATGATACAAGGGTGTGAGTGAGGCAGCTTTGGGGTCTGTGAAAAGCAAAAAAGGGATGGATTTTTACCAACTAAACCACTTTTATAATTTTATATCTTATCTCAAATCAAACTATAATTATCTTGCTAATTGTACATTTTACTCTTTTTATAATCCTCATTAACGGTCACCCTTTTTATAATCCTCATTAAAATTCGAAATATGTAAAAACTTGTTGCTGTACAGTAAAAATGATTCTATCATGGCTGTACAGTAAAGCTGCTAACAAGAAATGATAAAATTGAAAAACAGGGTAAAAAAAAAAAAAAATGAAGGGTGGTGTTTGGTTAATCGATGAGCAGTAGTGGAGGTGTTTTGGGAGTAGGGCTAAAGAGAGATACAAGTAGAATATACAAATACTAGAATCACATGAAGTGAGGCTCCCAATAAATTAAGGCACATAAAACGATTTAGGAGTTTTATTTTATTTTGTTGGGTTGGTCTACTTTAGGGTTTTAGGTTTTGACTTGTTATAGTACTAGTACTACTTGTGTTTATCCAAAACAAAATATAATTTCACTCATTAATGTCACTAATCTTGAAATGGCTTAATTAGTACTTTATGTGATATGTATTGTATCAACCAAGAAAAGAACATTTTGATATGGGTGTTTCTAATTCTTTATAAGTCTAACCCTGAAGTTGTTGTTTAGGAATTCTATGGAACTCTAATTTTATGTGCAATTTTGAATTTTCACCTTACTATGCTAGTTCTTGGTTAGTCGACTTCGAATCATTTAAAAATCCGTCATGCACAAAACTTCCGCATCATATTCGTAAGATTACGAGATATATTTGAACACTAGTACAATAGTAATGAAAAAGATATCTGGATATGGTTATGGTATAAGCAGTATATCCATGACACAGAATAACTAGGTGATTGTAAACTTTGAAAGAGTATCTTCTTGGAGCTAGGACTGATCACATGGTTCTTCTACCAGGAAAGCTACTTGGAGTTCATGTCACTCAATTAACAAGTCAAATGTACACAATTAAATCTTGTCACACAGAATCATATTATGTTAGTACTAGTACTACAAATAGTGTAACCTAAGCTATATATCTGTAATATGTGTGTGAAAGATCTTCACTTAATTGACTGAGAAGGACATGCATATTAATGATTTAAGTGTAGATTAAGATTCAGTAAAAAAATCAAATTAAATTTTCACAGATTTCGTAGACTTGTATGCTTCATAATATGTATACATGAGCACACATTCAATAGTGGTTCATGTGCCCACTTTGTGGTTGGAGGATGCTGGCAAAATAACGTGGTGAAAGTAGTATATAGATTTTTCGAGTTTTGGGTCGTATTCATGTTAAAAATTTAATCTTATCGTACTCATATAATTTTTCGAACTACTTTTTGACGATAATTGGTTCGTGTTCGAGTCGGGTTTGTGTGGTGACATTGACACCCTAGTGCTGCCAAGTGAGGTTCTAAAGCGGGGAGACATTGAGCAACTTTTCATTAGCAATAGCCAGTTAGCCGAAAGAACTAATGAAGTATGGAAAATTGAAGATGGAAATTTAGACTTTTGACCCCACCAACATGGACACAACACAAGTCTACACTCAACAATGGCACTCCACAGGGAACATGCCTACACTTAACTACAGTTAACTGACAAAGTACTTGATTTATTACAATATAGTGCCATTGATGCTGCCTAATTCTTGTCCATACATCCAGAGTTTTATGCATCTTGCTCCCTCTATTATCTCTAATTATTGCTCCATATGCAATCTTCTTGTATTGTTAAACTTCAATCATGCCAAACACATAGTTTAAGCAGCTAGTTGGTTAAAGTCTACTATGTTTTGTAACTTTGCAGTGGTTTTGCTCTAGCTATAGTTCATTATTAGATTCATGGAGCCCAGAACCCTAAACTTAGAATAGGTGATAGGTCTGTCACACAGGGGCACTAACACATCACAATTCACACACATGTATGTGTTTCAAGTGTGTGTATATATTAGTTTGGTGAATCTTTAGAGCCAACTTTCTACAAGCTTAATGTGATATCCACAAGCAAACCACTCTGCTTGAAGCAGGGAGGGAGAACTTTCTTTACCTTATACACCCTCTAATACACAAAATAATACGATAGTGATATATCACATTGTTTGAAGATTATAGAACTAGATATAAAAGAACAGTTGCAAATGAATTAAACATATTATCGCATCTACAGGAAAATAAAATAAAATGAAGTCGCATTCACTGACAATGAATCAATGAAGTGAAGTCGAATAATAGAATGGTAAGTAATTATTAAATCACTGGTTTGTGCTATACAGACTCAACATACAGACTATATGCAATTGCTGATACAGTGATACATATAAAAGGGAGACCAGATCCATGGTAATCTTGTACACAATTTCTGGGACAAGGGGAGAAAAATGAATGAAATTCGGGCCTTGTGGCATTCAATTGAAAGTGTCTTGATTTATAATTCAAATTTACAATGCTTTTAAACATACAAAAATACCTTGTTCGCGACCAGCTCTCCTATTGGTTACTTTTTCCAATTTTTCCTAGTGTTAGACATGCAGTTGAAAAGGCCTCTCGGACTCTTTCCTGGCTAGATGTGTTTTAACTTAACTTCAGATTCTTGGGTAGGATCACTGGTTTTATCATCTCTTTCAAATTCGAACCATGTCCAATTTGAAAATAGTTTTTCATTATCTTCGAACGGAAGGGTATCATCAGGAAAGGTTTCTAAGTTCCGAGCTGCCGAGACTTTTGGTAGCTTCTGCCTGTACTTTTTTGCCATCATCTCAGCCTCGGAAAATACTCTCTACCAAAATAAAGGGTCAATGTGTTAATAACACATTACTAGCTAGTACTCAGGAAAAAATTAATGTTATGATGTCATAAAAGACGTGCCAAAAGACTTTCAGATGTGTAATAAGACAATTTATGGTACCTCTTTGTTTGACACAAACAATCCGGCCTCACTCTCAAGTTCAGCAGTACTGCAACGTGACGAAAGAAAATGTAAATTATAGCTTTTCGATGACTGTAACCATAGATGTATATGTAAAATTATGATAACAGCCACCACTTTATACTGTAAGATTATAATTTTGTTCAAAAGAGAAGGGTTTGAGGATCCTTATTGTAATACACTTTCCAGAAACAACTTCAAATTGAAGTTCTCTCCCTTCTTTTCTTCTCTCCAAAAAACAATTGGGAGCACGCCACAAAGAAAATTTTAAAATTTTCTCTCCTTTCTTTTCCATTCTCTCCTTTTTTTAATTGAGGAGAAGTATAAAAAGCATGGCATGCAGATTTAGTTGACGAATTTTTATTTGGTTCACCCAACTCGTGATCCGTCCAGACACTAAACAGGCAAATTAAATTGCTCTGCTATAACCTTTTCAACGCAGATTTCATCAAAAGATTCTAATAAACTAGGAAATAATTACTTTGGGAGAAAATAAAATTTGGAAGTATTCAGCCTGAACATACGAGAAAATTCGCAAATGCATTTTGTAAGATGCTAGTCTCAACGCAGCAGATAAAAATAACTGACAAAGAAAAATCGAACTCATTTCTTACTTACCTAAGAGATATTTTGCCAGGAAACATCGACTTTATAACCAAAACTTTGACCTTTTCATCAACTGCCAGCAAGTCCCCCACAGAAGAGACTCGTTCTCGAGTAATATTTGAAATATGCAGCAATCCACTGAAACCAAGTACAGACGACAATGCATAAATTTCAAGTATGTAGTTAAAAACATTTACGACAAATATCATCCTAGGCAGTTAAAAATATGCAAGAAATCATAGAAATGGTGTTGGGTTTTAGAGTGATAGTGCTGGTAGTGCTTAATATATTGAGAAGATAAAAGAGAGAGAATGTATATTAATAAAAACTAGATTATAACCAGTGCCACACACGGGTCCGAGAGAATTTTTTAAATTGGTTACCAATTTATTATCTTGATTAATCTTAAAATGTTATTTTATTTTGTATTATAATATTAATAATATTATTAAAAACTTTGGTTTATTTTTGTTAGAGTGACATTACATTTTTTGTATATTATTAATAATTATATTTTTCCAAATACTTCAGTCTTTCCAATAAAACATGAAAATGTTTTATTTTATTTATTTACAACTAAATGAAACAACTACATCAAAATCATTTGTAATATGATAAAGAAAATGAAGGTCAATAAATACTTTATAATATTGTAAAATCATAATTATAAAATTAAAAATAAATTATACTTGTGCAACTCAATAGTTTTTAATAAAATAACTGAAATTTAAAAAGAATTTCAAGTATTCTATTATTTTATTATGAACATATAGAGTAGTAGGGGAGATCGGGGTAAAATCAAAATGGAGATTAAATCAAATTTGGTACCCAAGTATCATCAAAACGGGATTTCACTTATTATTAAAAATTAATTTACTTAGAGAAAATAACCAAAATACCTCTTTTTCACTACCCCATGGTCCAAAATACCCATTTTCGGATTGATTGGCCCTATCTACCTACGGAACACGCTACTGCGTGTAGCGTGTCCCAAGTCTCTCAATCCCCTCTCTCTCGGTGGTCTCTCGATCTCTCCAGTCATCTCTTTCTCCGCACCACCACCATCACCATCGTCTCTCCATCTCCCTTCCTCCATCCTCTATCTCTCTCTCGTCTGTATCTCTCTCCCCCCATGTCTCTTTCAATCGGCCCCGCAGGGGCGTTTTCCGATTTGACGGAAAATAAGGTTCGAATTGGGGGTTTTAAATCCGGCATAAGGAATGAATTGAGAAGGGTATAGGGTTGTAGATCGTCGAAAGATGATTCGAATGATATATATCATAAACGGAAAGATACGTTAAGAGACGAACGGAGCTGCCGAACTTTGGTCGGGAATCGGCTTTGAAATCGCCAGGCAGAGAGAGAGAGAATCGAGTTTTTTGCAGAATGAAGGAGACTGGTAATACGCTAGTTGCAGTAGCGTGTCTTCAGACACGGTTTTATGTACAGCGTATCAAACAAAGAACCCGCCAACTATAATAGCGTGTGACCATAACACGGCACTGCCAGAAAAGTGTCTCAAATAATACGGAGCACGCTCTAGCGTGTCTCAGGACACGGTACACGCAACAGCGTGTCCGCGTGTCCCGTCTATAAAAAGGACCGTTGTTCCGCTGTATTTTGGGCCATCACCATTTATTTTTAATTATTTAGGTCCTTCACCCACTTATTTATCTAATTTTTATTATTTATTTAAGATTATTTCAAGAAAATCAAGTAAAAAAAAGATATATACGTTATTTGAGCAACTCATTAGGATTATACAACACTCCTCCTTGAATAACTTTTTTCGTATGCGGAGCTTATTCTTAAGAGATTCAAACATTGCTTTTGGAAGTGATTTGTATAAATATTAGTTAACTGCTCTTCTGTTTCACGGTAAACTAGGTTTAGTAAAAAAAATAAACTATTATTAATTGTTAAATAATAAACCATTACATTATATATGGTTTAAAATATTATTGATTAATTGTCATTAAGAAACATTGATTGTGTTTAATCTATGATTAATTGTCATTAGACATTGATTGTGTTTAATCTATGTTCTATGTACTCAAGCTATAAGTATATAGGGTGAGTTCTAGTAAAAACTTTCTTAAATACAAACTTACAAACATTTTTTTTTCAACAGATTTATAACTTGGGTTAACATAATTTATAACAAAAACATATTTATAACATTTTACAACTTATTAAAAACATATTTGCAACATTTCTTACAAGAAATATAATTTTTTTATAACGAGTGTTCGACAAATATATAACTTGAGTTCAACATCATCTGTTGAATAATAGTTATATATAACAGTTATACCGAATCCAAATATATAGATAAATTTACATTGGTATAAGAAAATTATATTATAATATTTTATATTTCTATATTCTATTTTGGCATTGGTGAACCCCAAAACGATAATTGAAAATTATATAATATTTATTCGAACAAATTTGTAACTACGGTTCAACGCAACCTATATTAAATAAATATAATTTCATATTTCTATACCCTAATTTTGGTATTGGTGAACCCCTGATGAATATTGAAGAATTAAATTACGTTTATTAATTGAAATACTAATTATTATATAATAAATGATGTTGAACGTAAGTTATAAATCTATTGAACAAAAAAAGTTTGTAAGTTTTTATTTAAGGAAAGTTTGTATTTGATCCTACTCCAAGGTATATATAGGTTGATACAAATTGTTGTACTTAAGAAAAAGATTTGATATATATATATATATTAACACACATTCTCTCTCTTTTATCTTCTCAATATATTAAGCATTACCACTCTAAAACCCAACATTTGGTATCAGAGCCTCAATGATCAAGAAGACATTTTCCTCAATATCTATAAAAATAACCATGACATTTATTTGGTGCAAATCATCAACAAGCTATTCCACTCATTAATGGAGAAAATTATAAATTTTGTAGTATCAAAATGAAAGTTGTCCTGCAAGAAATACAATTGTGGGATATTGTGCATAAAAGCATACCTCAAACTGAGGCTTCTACTAGGATACAGACATCTGCTAGCACACAAACATCTACACAAGTTGATTGGATGCAAAAAAGATGCTAAGGCATTAGTCAAAATTCATCTTGCAGTTACAAGTACAATATTTCCCAGAATAATGAATGTTACCCCGGCAAAGCAAGCGTGGGATATCTTAAAAGCAAAATTTGAAGGAAATGAGAGAACAAAAATTAGGCTTCAATCTCTTAGACATGAATTTGAGAACCTTAAGTGAAAGATGGAGAAATACTTAAGGATTACTCCTCTCGAATGATTAAGTTGGTGAACGAATTAAAATCAAATGACAAAAATATTACTGACCAAAGAGTTGTAGAAAAAATGTTTGTTAGTTTATCCGAAATATTTGATACAGTTGTAACTGTGAAAGAAGAATCCAAAGATCTCACACAATTAAGTATCATGGAATTAATAGCGTCACAAATTCATGAAGATAGAAGGATATGACCTATGAGTTCTTTCCATTTATTGGCATAAGGACTACATTGATCTGATGTGCCTCCTTTTTTATTTTGTTTGAAGGATGATATTTTGTGTTTTGACCGGAAAGCTCCTTCTCCGGATGCTTTGTTCCTTCCGGACATCCCATCTTCATGAATTTGTAGTGACGCTATTAATTCCGAGATACTTAACTGTGTGAGATCTTTGGATTCTTCTATCACAATTACAACTGTATCATATACTTCAAACATACTAACAAACATTTTCTCTACGATTCTTTGGTCAGTTATATTTTCGCCTTTTGATTTTAATTTGTTCACCACCTTAATCATTCGAGAAGAGTAATCCTTAAGTCTTTCTCCATATTTCATCTTGAGGTTCTCAAATTCACATCAAGAAGATTGAAGCCTAATATTTGTTGTTTTCACATTTCATTCAAATTCTGCTTTTAAAATATCCTACGCTTGCTTTGTTGGGGTAACATTCATTATTCTGAGAAATACTGTACCTGTAACTGCAATATGAATTTTGGCCAATCCCTCGGCATTTTTTTTTACATCCAATCAACTTGTGTACATGTTTGTGTGCTAGCAAATGTGTGTATGCTAGTAGTAGCCTCAATTTGAGGTATGCATTTATCCACAATATCCCACAGTTGTGTTGCTTGTAGGACAACTTTCATTTTGATACTCCAAGATTTATAATTTTCTTCGCTAATGAGTGGAATAGCTTGTTGATGATTTGCACCAAAAAAATGTCATTGTTATTTTTATTGATATTGCGGAAAATGCCTTCTTAATCGTTGAGGCACTGATACCAAATGTTGGGTTTTAGAGTGATAGTGTTGGTAGTGCTTAATATATTATTGAGAAGAAAAAAGAGAGAATGTGCATTAATAAATATATTAAATCATTTAATTAAGTACAACAATTTGTATCAACCTATATATACTTAAAGGTTGACATACATAATTACAAAAATAGATTAAACACAATCAATGTCTAATGGCAATGAATAAATAATGTTTTAAACCATATATAATGTAATGGTTTATTATTTAAAAATTAATAATAGTCTATTTTAATTACTAAACCTAGTTCACTTTATTGCAGAAGAGCAATTAGTTGATATTTTTACAAATGACTTCCAAACGCACAGGAATAAGCTCGGCATACAAAAGAAGTTCTTCAAGTAGGAGTGTTGAATAATGAGGAACATCTCTGTTTAGTAAATAAGATGAACTATTATTAATTGTTAAATAATAAACTATTAAATCAAATATGGTTTAAACATTATTTATTAACTACCATTAGATACTGATGGTTTTTAATCTATTTTCTAATTATGTATGTCAACCTATAAGTGTAAATAGGTTGATACGAATTGTTGTACTTAGGAAAAAGAGCTAATATATGTATTAATATACTCTCTTTTTTATCTTCTCAATATATTAAGCACTACACGCACCATCCCTCTAAAACCCAACATATGGCATGTACAACCATCACGTGCAAGTATCCCCAAAATACCATTTTTTATCAATTTTGGTTTAATTAAAATTCTCATTATGACAGGCTAATATGTGAATTCTAGATTATGATGGAAGGTAAACTTTGGTTTAAAGCATAAATATCAAGTAAACCTTGGATTTGTTCCGACCTATCAAGCTTCAATTCTTTTCATGGATAAAACTAATGTTACCAAAACCAAGAGAACCACATTATGTGCTTCACTTTATAAGTATAATCAGTACAATAATAAGGGTTTATCTGATTCATTAACTCCCCTGGTCAATGAGTGTTGGTGATCTCTTTCTTGTATTAGCTTAATATGATTTGCATGAGTATGCGTACTACTTGGGTCACATACTGTATCTCCTTAAATCTTGTTCAAACTCGTTTTACATAAGTTAACTTATAGCATTGATTATTTCTTGTCATTTCAAAGTGGATTTATTTTCATGGAGTAAAAACCGCAAGCAAACACCACAAGGATACTTTCATACAAACATTACTGAACAACAGATCTCTTTCCTTGGGTAGGACATCTACTTGCCTTATCACTATCTTTTACATAGTCAAGTGCAAACATAGTAGAGTTGCCAACACTCATAATATGCACATGATCATTAAGTGATATAAAGTGTTAGCGTGCATGCGTTGGACAGATATTAGAGGAAGGGACCCAATTTTACCATTTGTTGCAATTCTCCAAAGGAAGGAGGGACCTAGTTTAACAATTTTCTTTGATTCAGCGATGCAAGTCAATAGTCGAGATGTTTTGGACAAACTACAGTATTATGACATCACAAGAAGCACCACCTATGAGATCAATTTTCTACATTACTCACTTCTAGTATCCCTTATTTAATTAAACTAGTTAGTTACTATATCATTTTATTTGTTGTACTTCCATGAAGCTCTTCATCTTAATTTTTGTTTCATTATTTACACTTTAGTTTCATTACTAGTAACAGCTACAATTGCATAACAAATAAACAAAGAAAGCAAGTCTGCATTAAATCCAGGAGAAATGTCCCAGCTAAAATTACAAAATCACTGCATACCTTCTATTACTGTCACCTATCCTTATTTGAGCACCATAAGGGAATATATTTTTAACCGTACCGTCCAAAAGTGTTCCCTCTTTGAGATGTAGCAGACTCTGTTAAGTGGACATGAAGTTAACTAGTTAAGCATTATGTACAAACAGGAAAAGTTGGTATTGCATGAAGCTGAGTTAAAGACCAACCCACGCCTCCTTTTCGCTAAGAACTAAGTCATTGGTACTTTCATTAATCCTCGTAATCTGCACATGTATGCATCGTCCAACCTGCATTACGACAACTACAAGTTAAACAGAAGAACAGCACTGCATGTTCTAAGAAAGAGGTGAACTGCGGAATAGTTACTTTACAACAATTGCCGAGGTATCCATAAATTCGCTGTTTAAGTGCCCACTGCAACCTTTACTAGGCTTTACAATGAATAAAAGGAGGGCAGTTCACAAGGTATTCCCAATCATGCTACTACATGGTTCTCGACTCAATTAAATTCTGGTACCATCTCTTATATGTTACTACTTCTGTCATATTTCACATGTTAAAATAATTGCATCTGGGGTGTCCAAATTGATGACAAACAGACAAAGTAACACAACGGAGACTTTCCTTTCAGAGAACATATACAATAAATAGTGGGTCGGTCCTTTGTTCTAAACAAAGAAAGCTACAATGTTTACATGTTACTTGGATTCTGGCAGCAGATTGTAGTAGAAACACGCCCAACTTACATTGAATCTGATACTCAGTACTAGCATGGACAATTGAAATTTAAAATTCTGAAAAAAGGTTTTCATGAGGACATATACTACACCCTGAATTGAATCATCACCCATCAAGAATACGTGATATAGAAATCTCAGATAATGTGTCAACTTACATTTTCTTTTAGTTCAGTGAAGGTGTTCGTTCTATTTACTAATTCAGCTTTTGGGAGAAACGCTCTTAAACCCTGCCAAACCAAATTTAACTCATTGTTAGAAAAAAAATTGACATTTTCCAGACATGCGCACAGGCAAAAAAAAGCAAGGGGGAGGAGGCATAGAATGCAAGGTCAAACCTCAATTCTTGTAAGAAGACCATTGCTATTCCATTCGGTAATTTTAACATCTATAGGCTCATTGAACTGCTTAATCTGCAAACATTTATGTAGACATATTAACATGTTAGTAAGAACTCAGCACGGAGTATCAAATGATTTCAAATTCGGAACTGATAGGAGAGTGTTGATCATAATACAGCATTGATCATAAATCATCTAGGGTTCTCGATGGATCGCGTTTGGAATGGGACCTTATATCCCATACCTTCCCACTCAAAACAAATTGCCTCATACCCAGCATTGATCATAAATCATCTAGGGTTCTCGATGGATCGCGTTTGGAATGGGACCTTAAATCCCATACCTTCCCACTCAAAACAAATTGCCTCATACCCTCCATCCCCCCCCCCCCCAAAAGGTTGAGAAGCTTAAATTCATCGAACTTCTTGCATGCATTTAATGTGCTATGAAATATGAAGAGCTTTGACTACTGGAATCATAAAACAATCAATGATCTCACTTCATTTCTTTCCACTAGTTTAAGTGAGATGCAATCCAACGCCAAACACTAAACGAGTCATTTCTTGTGTATTGTTGATTTAAGCTACTCTAGACACCAGCATCTGCAAGTAAACAAGCACTCCTTTTGAACGGTGGCATGTGAAGCGGATGTTCAATAATTTTCCATTTATCATATATAGAAGTACTTCTATAAGTTAGGACATTACATGAATTACTAGCTGACTTGTTTTCACATGGCCCAAGTATTACTTATGCCATTACTGTCCAAGACTATTACAAATGTGTGAAGAAGCTTTGGCCTCGATAGCTTTTCAGCATCCAATACTTGCCTTGAAAGTCTAATAATTTCCTAATATTAAGTAAACACACACATAAACCCAACAGAACACAACATGATTGGTAGACAAACAACTGAACAATCTATCCTTTATGTGACTGTATGTACGGGGATGTACCTCATACAGTCACACTCTACACTACTTGCTACCATATAGAATTACTACATGCACCAACAACCAAAGTGGGACTTTGAGGTCTAAGGAACAGTTCGCTTACTGCACATCTCCTTCGGCCTTTGCCATCCAGAACTATTACGTCAAATGCAAAGCACAGAATATCGAAATATGTTTGAGCGAAGTGTTGAATCCTTTAATGCATATCAAATCTTCTTTTACAGGGTACAACTTGTATTAATATTCCTTAATAAAAGATTGCAAATACCAAAACTAACATGGATTCACTTCGCAAAAGATAAAAAAAACTAAACGTTGATTCATGATCAATATACACAATGCCAAAGTCAAAAATACTATATCTAAAATCAGGCATATATACAAGAGAGAAAAGAACCTGCCTAACTCGATGCCATGCAAGACGCCTAAAGTACCGTCTCGTAGAAATCAATGGTTTTCCACTAAGTGTCCTTCCAAGAACCTCAGCAAATAAAACAGTTCCAGGTTCCACAACAGGCCTTCCAGGACCAACAATTTCACCACTCACCAAATCCTCATTTTTCAAAATCCCCATTCTCCCTTTAACCATAAAATCATCCGCATCATTATCGATATCACATAACAAATGATCCAATTCCTTATCAAACAAAGGAAGCACATCTTTCTTCAACATTATACCCAACACATCAGCTCCTATATTCACATCAATCTTATTCTCATTACCCGAAACCACAACACCTACAACGAAATCACCCGGTTTCGGATCATAATACTCGAAACCAACCTCATTCCCTTCTTCTTCAACCTCATCACTCTCACTCTCCTCACTACTCACTTCCAACTCATCCAAATCTTTTACTTTTCGACCCAAATCTCTAGGCTTAAAAAACCTCAAAAAAGGCTCTAAAACCTCCTCTCTATCCAACTTTTTAGGCTCTTCTTCAACCTCAACCACAATTTCATCACTTATAGGCATTGGAGAAGGCTTATTTTGCAATTCAAGCTCTTCAACCTCACCATTTTTATCAAAATTCAAATCTTTACTCAAATGGGTGGTGCTAAGATCTTCCAAGATTTCACCTTTTGAACAAAATGAAACATGGGTTGTTCTTGAAGTTGCATATTTTGTAACAAAATACAATCTTTGACAAGACCCATGTTTTGAATTTGAAGTCTTGGTTCTAGTACATGAAGCTAATGGAAAGGTTGGAGTGGCTAAATTGTAAATAATGAAGTTGTTGAGGGGTAATGGTGGAATTAAGAAAGTGAAAGAATTGCAGGGATGAAGAAGGACCTGCATTTCTCCTTATCTTGATGAAACAATGGTGATCAAACTTATCTTTTTACATTTTGGGTCTTGAAATGTAATCTGGTTAACTATAGCCCATTAGGCCCAGTTAGATTTTCATGAAATGTGTGACCGCGACAATTCAATGTTTTTGATATGTCCAAATTAATAAGTCAATTGTATACCAGGGGGTGAAGGAGTTGCAAACATGTGAAAATGAGAAAACTATGATAGTCAATGTTTTTATGTGCAATGAGTGTACATCTTGTCCTTCTATATGAGTATGTAATTAATGCCTTATATATTATATATATTGTAGTTAGTAATTTGTATAATTATCATTTAAGAGGACAAAAATATCTTTAAGAAAGCATAGTAAATTAGTTAATCATGATTACAATAAAAAATAGGGCATATTAGGAAAATAGAATATATTTATAATTATTCAATAAAAAGGGATATATTTAAAATTGACTTGTTAATTTGAGACATATTAGAAAAAAAACTCTTCAATGTTTTACTAAAATGAAATTTTTTGTGGAGGAAAACCTTCTAAGAGCATCTCCAACGGGAATAGCTAAAATTGGTTGGCTAAATTGGACCTGTAGGACATTATGTAAAATTTGTTGAATCTGTAAGACATTTTACTTCAATGGTATTAGCTATATTGGTTGGCTATGTTTTAAAAATAGTATGTTATTAATAATTTAGGTTGTTATAAATAGAATATATCACTTCAATATGGTAATGAATGATGTGGAATCTTCTTACAGATTTCTTACAGCTATATAGAGGTTCGACAAATATAGCCAACCTGTAGAAATTATCTAAAATTATAGCTAACAGCTTTGACCCATTGGACTTCAAGTTTTTTTTAGATAATCTCTATAATTTTTATTTATGGTATCTTTTATCTAATTTTAGCTAAGGATTTCTTGTGGTTGGAGATGCTCTAACAACTAGTAGTTCTCCGTCCCACTTCAAATGCATCCCGTTTCAAATGGTTCATTTGACTTTTCAACCATTAAATTTATTTATTTGTAATAGAAAATTAAAATTTTTATTTTTAAAATTTTAAAATTTTAAAAAATACATTTTTAAAGTAAATTAAATACTATATTTTTTAATGATATATATTTTGTAACTATTTCCAATTATATAATATATGTATATTTCAGTGGAACGGAGAGAGTATTAAATTTCTTGTATTTATTTTGAATTTTGATCATTTATTAAAATATTATGATATTCAATTACTAACCTTAACTAATCTAAAAATATCTCCAAAAAATTAAAATGAAAAGTTTTAATAAGTGTGATTTATATTAATAGAAAGTCCATTCATTTACTATTTTTATAGGAAGCATAACAAAACACATTATATTATAGAGAAACTTTTTGAAATTTCTAACATTTTTCATTTGGTAATAATCTTACTATATTTGATTGTACTCAATTAGAAATTTAATTTATTATTAAAAATTTAATTATGACCCTGCCTTTTAAAATTGGTTTTCCGTTGATTTTATTAATTTTGTTAAATATGGTATTTTAAAATAACTTTCAATATATAATTTCATGTTTTTGAAATCAACATTTTAAAATTCATAAGTTACTAGATGCACGTGCTTACTTTAATGTGTTGTAAATTTTATTTAATATTACAATTATGTTTTATATAATTATTATTTTCAAAAAACAAATAATTTAGTATAATGTAAATTAATATACTAATATTTACGGATTATACTCATGTTTTCTTATAATAAACAACGTATATGAATTTTTTACATAATTTTTTTATATATTATTGGAGGATATAGTGTGATATATTTGGGTACGGAGTATATACTAATTATTGCAAGATTAGGTTAAATTAAAAGGTAACATATTTTAATAAAAAAGTATTAATGATTGTAAGATATGGTACAATTGATGTTTTTATATGTCTATAAAAGATATCAACTTCAATTAATAGTAAATGTGAAAAAGACAATCGGTTAATTAATAGTAAACGTATTTGGGCTTTATCTTGAGATCTAGAAATTAGATTTGGATGATTTTTACAATCCACGCGAACCTCATAAAATTATCTTTAATTTAGTGATGCTTTAATAATTATTATTCAAATGGAAACACTCAAAACGCTTTTCATCTATTTATTTTAAGATCTTTGACGTACGGAGGACAAGACTACCGATTATCAAATTTTTTGACAAAATCTCTCTTACACAGACTACCGATTATTAAAATTTTTGACAAAATTTGATAAGTGGATTTCATATCCACTTGGAGCGCTTCATTTCGGTTTAAATTGATGTATTGACCTCAAATGTGTTGTATTTTTTATGTGTTTTTGTTTAGTTGTGCGAGATCGTAAAACGTCGGCTAGGGTTGGTGATTTCCATTGTTCTTAGAGTGGATTTCGAGCTAAGGAATGAAGAATGAACTATTTACCTATGATACCATGTAGATTATGAGTCAAGGGAGTGAAGAACGGCAGCTAACGCAAAAGAAACGGGAGAAAACGGAGTTTAAACGAAGAAAATAGCAAGAAATCAGTTTTTGGCAGAATGTGGCAGCGCAGCCGCTGCAGGGGCGCCAGAAACATGCTGAGTAGCACAAGGGCGCTCCCTAGTGGCGCAGGGGAACTACCTGTCACTGGAAAAATCCTGAAAAATCTTTTATTTCGACTCAGATTGGTATTTTCGGTAATTTCTTGTTGGAAAATACTCCCGGGGCCTATATAAACACGTTCTATCATCCTTGAACGAAAACAACACCCTTTATAACACAGAGAGAGAGCTGAGAGACGGAGATTCAGACTTGGAGAAGGATTCCTACGCTCGTGACAAGCAACGAAGATCTAGATCTACTTTTGTTTTCTTCTAATTAGGCGATACTCTTGGATGTTTACGGATTTGTTTTCTTAACTCTTTACTCTAGCACTATTATTTTATTCAGACCTTGTTTATTACCATGGTTTCATCAGATCCCATGATGACGAACGGTTCGATTATGAACTAATCGTTGTCATGGGATACTAATGGATTTATTTACGGAGTTTAGTAGTTTGTTTGCTTTAAAGATCTGTGTGTGATGTATAATTGATATCCTCGTATGGTTATGCTTAATTGTTAGATGCGTAGCTAACATCTAATCTGTTAATCTCTTGTGAAGCGAAAGTGGATTTTGAGATTTAGAACTTGTCATGCTAGCATAGGTTCATGATTGTTTACCAACATGATTCGTAGTGTAATTTGAACTATTTTACATTGCCCTATGTGATCTTTATGGATAACTTGTTCTTCACGTTATGTTTTCAAATTCTATAGACATATAGGGTCTAAGCATAATTGGTGTCTATTCATCTTCTATCTCTTTTATAGATGTATGAGTAGTTTGGTATTCGTATACTGAAAGGTAGCCTATACTTGTTTCGTGTTGTCCGATCAGTTATCATAACCATCACATACTTTGATTAAAGGCATCAACTATAAGCGAAGAATTTAATGAAGTTAGGATCCCATGTTTTAATTCTCATTAGTTAAGTAATTCTTAGTTTTGCTAATTTGCTTCTTAGTTAATTTAGATAATCAAAATCCATCTTTGATATTGTCTTAGCAGTGAATAATAATCATACATTGTTGCATAGGTGCATAAATCTGTATTAAACCTAAACCAGTCTCTGTGGGAACGAATTTGGACTTAACCTTATATATTACTTGTGATCGCGTACGCTTGTATGATGAACAAGTTTTTGGCGCCACTGCCGGGGACTCGGTATTTTTAATATAGTTTATGTGCTTGTCATCCGTGGTCGTTAAAGTTCACTGACTCAGATTGTTTACTTACATATCTTGTTTGTTTGGTGTGTTTCAGGTACTTGAGCGTGTATGCAAACACGTTCTCAAGCTCTTAAGGAGAAACTGGCAGAAGAGGAATTAGCAACAATAGAGATGGCAGATCCACCAGTAGGTGCAGCAGTTAAGGCTTTGAAGGACTATTCTCAGCTGAAGATCAATGACATCCAATCTAGCATTGTCAGACCAGCCATTGCATCTAATACTTTTGAGATCAAGCCTAGCACGTTTCAGATGATACAGAATTCAGTTCAGTTTGGGGGTGCTCCAACGGAAGATCCCAACATGCACATCCGGGACTTCATTGAGATCTGTGAGACCTTCCGATTCAACGGTGTGTGGAAAAATGTTGTCAAATTGAGACTTTTCCCATTCTCTTTGAGGGATAAAGCTAAGGCCTGGTTACACTCTCTACCAGCCGGTTATATTTTTACATGGGAGGATCTTGCTCAGAAATTTCTCACTAAATTCTTCCCCATGGCTAAGACAGCAGCAATAAGGAACGCTCTTACTCAATTTGCACAACAATCTGAAGAATCTTTATGTGAAGCTTGGGAGCGCTATAAAGAGATGCTTAGATCATGCCCTCATCATGGTATGCCAGACTGGATGGTTATCAATTCTTTCTACAATGGGTTGGGGGCATAGACGAGACCTATGCTAGATGCAGCATCAGGTGGAGCTTTATGGGCTAAGAGCTACGAGGAAGCTTATGAGTTAATTGAGACGATGGCTGCTAACGAATATCAGAATCCAACTCAGAGACTATCTCAAGGCAAAGTAGCTGGAATTTTGGAAGTTGATGCAGCTACAACTATTGCAGCTCAGTTGAAGGCTTTAACGATGAAAGTGGATTCCCTTACCAACTATGGAGTTCAGCAGGTTGCTAGTGTGTATGAGCTTTATGCAGGTGCACATGAGACGAGTCAGTGTGCTATCTCTTCTGGATCGGCACAGTTTGTGAGTAATTTTCAGCGACCTTCGCAACCAGCTCCATCCACCTATCATCCGAACATCAGGAACCATCCTCATTTTAGCTGGAGCAACAACCAAGGTGGTAATCAACAACCACAGCAGCCTCCAAGGCAACAACCAAGGTGGTAATCAACAACCACAGCAGCCTCCAAGGCAACAATTCCAGCCTCCGAGATTTCAGCAGCAACAGCCTCATGGGAATGCTAGTCAATCTTCGAATGAAAAATCTGAATTGGATGAATTGAGGTTGATGGTTAAAATCCAGGCGATATCTCTCAAGACGTTGGAGAATCAGATAGGGCAAATTGCAAGTGCCTTACTTAACAGACCACATGGATCTCTTCCTAGTGATACGGAGGCTAATCCAGGCAAGAGGGAAGTTAAAGAACATGTGAAAGCAGTGACTTTGAGATCTGGTAAAGTCACGAGCAATCAAAAATCAGTAGCTGAGGAGGAAGAGGTGATTCAAGAACAGCAGGTGGAACCTTCTACAGAAAAGCCGATTTCTTATTTGGCAGTTGGGCAGTTAGATGCTGAAGCAGAAAAGAGCAAGAAATCTGTTAAATTGTCTACTCCTAAGCAGTCTACAGAGAGCAATCAGATCTATCCGCCTCTTCCGTATCCTCGAAGCTTGCAGAAAAGTCAAGGAAAGCAATTTCAGAAATTTTTGGAAGTCTTCAAGAAATTGTCCATTAACATACCTTTTGCAGAAGCTCTTGAACAGATGTCGAGCTATGCTAAGTTCATGGAGGGTATTCTATCACGGAAGCTGAAACTCGAGGAATTGGAAACTGTTGCTTTGACAGAGGAGTGTAGTGCGGTTCTGCAGCAGAAATTGTCACCGAAGCTTAAGGATCCAGGAAGCTTTACCATACCATGCACCATTGGTAAGCTTCCTTTTGACAAGTGTTTGTGTGACTTGGGAGCTAGCATCAATCTCATGCCTCTGTCTGTTTTCATGCAACTTGGTCTGCCCGATCCTAAACCTACAAATATCTCTTTACAGCTGCCTGATCGGTCGATCATTTATCCTAGAGGTATCGTTGAGGATGTTTTGGTAAAAGTTGATAAGCTCATCTTCCCTGCGGATTTCGTGATTCTTGATTTTGAAGAAGATAAGAAGATCCCATCATCTTGGGAAGGCTTTTTCTCGCTACTAGCCGTACTTTGATAGATGTTCAGAGAGGAGAGCTCACAATGAGATTGAAAGATCAGACTGTCTCTTTTAATGTGTTTAAGGTCATGAAATTTCCTGCGGAGAATGAAGAGTGCTTTAGAGTGGAAGGGGTTGATACTGGCCAAAATAAAGCGATTGATCAGATGTTGAAGTCGGATCCATTAGACGTTGCTTTACAAGGAAAATCTGATACTGAAGATGAGGAATTAGGTGTGGCTGATCTTTGGGATTCTCGGGTGCTGATTGATGAGGTTGTTTCATGGTCAAATCTTGAGGATAGTGCAATTTAGTCTTTTCTTGAGGAAGATGTTTTGTTAAAGTTTGGGGGTAATAAAGATCTTCATGAGTTGTATAGGAATTTTACTTCTAATGAGATGTTAGAGGAATTGAATGCTATTTGTTCTAAGCATGAAATTCAACTTTAGGAAAGTTCTTTTGATCCTAAGTCTGTTGTTAAGACTTCTGTTGGTGAACCACCCACTTCCGTTCCTAATCCGTCTATTTTCACTCTTGATCAGTCTTTGGTAGTTAATAATGAAAATCATCATGTTGAAGAAGCTTCCAAACTCGAGCTTAAACCACCAGATCACCTGAGGTATGCATATTTGGGTCAATCATCTTGCTTATTATTATTGTTGCTAACTTGTCAGGTAGTGAAGAGAACAATGTTACTGACACTTTTGAGGATCAAAGAAGGCTGAAACTTGTCATCAAGGATGTAGCCCCAGAAAAGATAATTAAATGGCCATATAGAGATACTGTGTAGAAATTTTCAAGAGAAAAAGCCATTGCCATGTCTAGCTAAAGACTTTAAACAAAGGCACTTCCTGGGAGGCAACCCATGGATTTCCTGCTTTCAATAAAAGAGCATTTTCCCCAATTCTTCATAATTCTGGATTACTATTTTTATAATGCTCAGTATCCACCACCAGATTCACCACCCGAGGAGGGTGATCCTGCCGATGATTAGGTATCTCTGCTATCCCTTGTATTACCTTCAATGGGGACATTGAATATTTCAAGTTTGGGGGTGATTTGGGGGATAAGTAGTGTTAGTGTGTCATTTGTTCATGTAGGAAATCATATTTTTCATGTTAGTAGTAATTCATTCATGTTTTGTTCGTATTATTGCATGTTTGTTTCATATAGGACGTTTTGTTATTTTGTTTTTATACCATGTGAGTCCATTTAGCTGCATTTGCATAGCATATTTCATGATCCCTTAGGATGAGCTAATTCTGATTGGTGGGTAGATGTCAATTTGAGTGTGGTAATGATGAATAGAGGGTTGATTTATAGTTCTTATGAAATTGACTTGCATGCTGCAAAAACAAAATCTTTACACAACTCATCGTTTGCTTTTGGGCTAGGTCGAGTCATACTTGTTTGGTTGTTTTGAGATTTAATTACTTGTTTATATTTAGAATTTTCTTTATTCCATTGATGGCGTAGGAGCACTAAAATATAAGTTTGGGGGAAACCAGGGATTTCATGCTAGTGTTAATAACGGTTAGGCGTCAAATGGCTAGTAGTCGGCTCATATTTTTATGAGTAGTCTAGGGTTGGATGAGAATACTCATTCCAGATCGCGTTGAAAAAAAACAATAAAAAAAATCAGAAAAAAAAATGGGAAAAAAAATGTATGTTATGTTTAAATTGTTAAATGCAGAATTAACCAGGATGAGCTCTTTAATACTCGAGCAATTAAGTTCTAGGGGACTTTGTGCCTGGTGACCTAAGTCTTTTATAGTCTGGGATCCACTAACCTAACACTCGCTACATGGGTATTATTGTATAAGCCTTTTGGGGTCTCATCCATTGCACGGTTAAATAAGCATGCGTTGTTGTGTATATTATTATTTGTCGTAGTTGTTAGTAATAAAGCATGAATTCCTGTCTAACTCAAATGATGATGGAGGTGTTTTGAGGTTATGAAGTGTCTAGCGTCCATTCTATTTATAAACCTGTGATTGTCTTGGCGAAGAATGAGTATGATTTTGATCTATTGTTAGGAGTATATCTGATGAGCATCGCACACACCCACATTTCTGTTCATGTATTGTTAGTATACGGGGACTTAGTCGAGCTTTGTTTGGGCGTATTGCAATTCTTTGAGATATTTGCTTATTGATTGGTTTTGGTTAGTCTAAAGGGATCGTTGCATTTCATATTAGTTGCATTCATGCATTGCATTGCATTAGATAGTCTTGAGTCTATTTTATGCTTCAGGACAAGCATCGGTTTAAGTTTGGGGGTGTGATAAGTGGATTTCATATCCTCTTGGAGCGCTTCATTTCGACTTAAATTGATGTCTTGACCTCAAGTGTGTTGTATTTTTTATGTGTTTTTGTTTAGTTGTGCAGGATCGTAAAATGAAAATATTGAGTATTGAACGCACACGGGAATACAGAGGGGGGTGAATGGATTCTAAAACTTTTCTTTTTCTGATAAGTGTTTTAGGTGAAGGTTGTTTTAACTTGGTTTGAATCTGGTTGTGTAACAGAGTGTGTGTTTGTGTTTAACAGATTATGTAAGTGCGGAATATAAACACAAGAACACGATATCACTTTAATCTAATATTGTATTAGATAAAGATCTGCTACAATCTGTGAATACAAATGTTAGTATTCTCAGCTTCTTTCTCAGAGAGATATTACATGTAAAAACTCTAGATCATTCTGTTTGATACTTGCTAAAGAAGTAGGGTTGTTCACTTATATCACGTGAACAACTTGCTTACAACAAATAATGTAGCAAACAGATTTGCTTTTTAATGTGTCTATCCTATTTGAGTAAACATCCAAACTGTTACGGATTTGACTTCATAGAACTCTGTTCAGATCCACTTCTTTAGCTCTTTGTCTCTTGTACTATCTCTCCAAGCTTCTTTGTAGGCTTTCCAACGTGCTTTACAGTATGTGGTCCATAAAGCGTCTTGGCTTGTTGCAGGTTTCTGACTTGTACAATTCTTCAGTATTTTGTCTCCAAGATTTTATTCGAGAAGTAACTTTGTTGGTGATTCGAGAACTAGAATTTGCTTAATCGATAACTCTGAGTTCTCGAATACTGTTGAACTGACATATCGAATCACTTCTCGAATAAGTCTTTTCTTTAGGAATCCTTGAGATATCGAATAGAGCATTTTACTTATCGAATCCCTGAGATATCGAATAGCTTCTTTAGTCCTTGAGATATCGAATAGAGCATTGACTTGTTGACACTTAGAGAACTCGAATGATGCTTTGACTTGTTGACTTCTTGAGTTCTCGAATAGAGTATTAGACATGTCGAATCTCTGAGTTCTCGAATGAGGCTTTGACTAGTTGACCTCCAGAGATATCGAACAGTGTCTTTTGAGATATCGAATCCCTGGCTTCTCGAATGCTAGACTTCTTGAATATAACAAACATACTTCTCGAATTGGTACTTAGGCAAATATTCATTCTCCAAATTCCCACTGTGTTTATTTTGACAGTCTTGATCTTCAAGCTTGAGGCATGATCCTTGGAACTTCTTTCAAGCATTATTCTCTGACTTTAATTACAGTTACACATGTAGAATTTGATGCCTGTTATAAGTACTACAGCAACTAGAAACTCTACAACTAGAGTTTCCCTCAGTTAAGAGGTCATGTAGGTAATGCAAAGCATTACAGACAATTAGGCTTGTTATTAGATGTATACAGGCATGCCTCTGTGACTAACATAAAACGTTGGCTAGGGTTGGTGATTTCCATTGTTCTTAGAGTGGATTTCGAGCTAAGGAATGAAGAATGAAGTATTTCCCTATGATACCATGTAGATTATGAGTCAAGGGAGTGAAGAACGGCAGCTAACGCAAAAGAAACGGGAGAAAACGGAGTTTAAACGAAGAAAATAGCAAGAAATCATTTTCTGGCAGAATGTGGCAGCGCAGCCGCGCCATGTTGGAGCGCAGGGGCACCAGAAACATGCTGAGTATCGCAAGGGCGCTCCCTAGTGGTGCAGCGGCGCTACCTGTCGCTGGAAAAATCCTGAAAAGTCTTCTATTTCGACTCAGATTGGTATTTTCGGTAATTTCTTGCTGGAAAAGACTCTCGGGGCCTATATAAACACGTTCTATCATCCTTGAATGAAAACAACACCCTTCATAACACAAAGAGAGAGCCGAGAGATAGAGATTCAGACTTGAAGAAGGATTCCTACGCTCGTGACAAGCAACGAAGATTTAGATCTACTTTTGTTTTCTTCTAATTAGGCGATACTCTTGGATGTTTACGGATTTGTTTTCTTAACTCTTTACTCTAGCACTATTATTTTATTCAGACCTTGTTTATTACCATGGTTTCATCAGATCCCATGATGACGAACGGTTCGATTATGAACTAATCGTTGTCATGAGATTCTAACAGATTTATTTACGGAGTTTAGTAGTTTGTTTGCTTTAAAGATCTGTGTGTGATGTATAATTGATATTCTCGTATGGTTATGCTTAATTGTTAGATGCGTAGCTAACATCTAATCTGTTAATCTCTTGTGAAGCGAAAGTGGATCTTGAGATTTAGAACTTGTCATGCTAGCATAGGTTCATGATTGTTTACCAACATGATTCGTAGTGTAATTTGAACTATTTACATTGTCCTGTGTGATCTTTATAGATAACTTGTTCTTCAACCGTCACTACACCATATATGGCCTACCGTAACCCCTACCGGAGAAATGTTACCCCAATATGTTACCTTAGCTATACTACTTACATCCTTAGGTAACATCGTGTTTTTTATGTTACCTTAGCCAAAACTATGATGTTACATTAGCTAGAAAGTGTTAAAGCATGTAACATAAATATGTACGTGTTACATTAGAGTTGACCATGCCAACTCTTTTCATCCAATTTAAATTTCTTTTAAATTCTTTAAATAAATTTAGTTTTTAAATTTTTTTATCTTTTTTATTAAATGAGTTGGAAAATTATTTTATTTTTTAAAATTATTTTTTTTTTCAAAAAATAATTTTTTTTCAGAAATTGTAATTTTTTTGTAAAGATTTTTTTTTAAATTGTTAAAAATTTTCTCGATTTTTTAAAAAAAAATCGAATAAAAACGTTTTTATAAAAAATATCAAAATTATTATTTTTTTAATAAATACTTTACGTTTGTGTAGTGAATTTTTTATATTAAATTATAAGTATTTTAATAAAATATTATTAACAAAAAAACAGTTTTTCAAAAAAAAACAAAAAAACATAAAAAAATCACTTTACTTTATTTTTTGTTGGGCTGGGCGGGAGGTTTTGGGGGGATTTTTGTTGGGCTGGGCGGGATGTTTTTGTTTCGGCTGAGCGGGATATAGGTTTTGATCACTTTACTTTCCCCAAATCACTTTACTTTCTCCACCCAAAGACAAGAGTAACAAGAGTAGCCGACTTCTCAGCAATTCTTCGGGCTTCTTCTCAGATTGCAAGAAGAGCGGCAATTAGGGCTTCCTTCAATTAGGGCTTCTTCTCCACCCAGCAATTAGGCTTCCTCCAATTAGGTATTTTCTATTTTTTCATTTTGATGTTGATTTGGTGTTTTTGTTCTATTTGTAATCCTATGTGTGTAAGCCTCTATGTAAGCCTCTATGTTTGTTCTCTGTTTTTATAAGCCTATGTGTTTTTGTAAGCCTCTGTGTAAGCCTATATGTTCTGTTACTATTATGTGTGTGTGTATGAATTAACTATTATGTGCGTGTGTGTGTGTGTTAATTAACTTGATAAACTTGATTATATATGTGGTTGAATTTGGTAAGATTGTATATTTTCTGCAAGTACACTTAGGGTTTCTAGTTTGTTCATTTTTGCAATTGAATCGGTGAGTGTGAACTTAAACACTGAGTTTTGATGATTTTTTGTTGTATTATTAACTTTTTCGTATCGTAAATGTTTGTTATATTGTCCAGCAGATCTATGCTCCGTTGCGATTTTCGTTTATGTTGAATAATTGTTGCTTAATCGGATTGGTAGATTTCAATACGAGAAAGCTGAAGTTTGCTAGTGTTGTCATTTTGCTATGATTTTCAGTTTTGACTGTTTTTATCATTAATATAGTTTAAGTAGTAATGTAAAACCAATGTTGTTGTATTCAGATTTGTTAGCTAATTGTTGTCGTTCATGAGTATACGTATGTAATAATGATTAGATTTGTAAACTTATGACAAGGCCTAAGGCAGCTCTTCAGATAGATATCTATGTTTAGCTTTTACAAGTTTTAATTGCCTAATCTTTTGTAAGCCTAGAGTGTACTTATATTTTATGACATTTTGAGTTGTCATAACTGTAGTGATGGACGACATGCCAAATATTTGGATAAACCTTCCAAAGTATAGTCAAGAGTATATGATAGGGATAAAAGCGTTTATGGAAAATGCATTCCCCCAAGTGGCTGTAGGTGACGAAATGCTATGCCCTTGCAAGAACTGTAAGAACATCAAGTGGCATGTACAAGATGTTGTCTACGATCATCTTATATGCAGCGGTCCTTTTTCCCTGTATGCAAACTGGATTGTAGAAGTTTCAAAACATCTTGTCCCTGATCGTGCACGTAATGACGAGGATGTAAATATGGAGAACGATATTGATTTTGGAGATAATCTAGTAGAGATGTTGCATTGTACTAATGGACCAAACGCTGATGTTAAGAAATTTAATAGACATCTGGAAGAGGGGAAAACTTCCTTTATATCAAGGCTGTACAAAATTTTCTAAGCTAAGTTTCATTGTCCGACTTTATTCCTTGAAGTGTGTTCATGGAATTACAGAGTCAGGGTTTGGGGAAATACTACAATTGATCAAAGAAGCTTTTCCACAGGCAGACATTCCCCTGTCTTTCAACGCTGCTAAGAATATAATTAGAGATTTAGGTCTCGATTATAAAAAGATACACGCGTGTCCAAATAGTTGTATGCTTTATTGGGGTGAAAATGAAAATGAACAAGAATGTAGAACCTGTGAAACTTCAAGGTGGGTTATGGTTGGAACGACAAGCCCAGATGACAATGAAACGGAGAAGATGCCTCGCAAAGTCCCGGTAAATGTGATGCGATATTTTCCATTAAGGCCAAGGCTGCAGAGATTGTTTATGCACAAAGACTATTCAACTGATGTCGTGGCATGCATTTGGACGTAAAAAGGATGGGAAACTTAGGCATCCTGCTGATGCGGAGGCTTGGAAGAAGATGGATGCACTTTATCCCCTTTTCTCGTCAGAAAATAGGAACATCAGACTAGGTGTAGCATCGGATGGATTCAATCATTTCCGTTCGATGAACATAAATCATAGTACTTGGCCAATAGTTTTGGTAAATTACAACCTGCCTCCTTGGTTATGTATGAAGCCAGAAAACCTAATTCTGTCAATGCTTATCTCCGGTCCTGAATCCCCTAAGAATAGCATTGATGTGTACATGCAACCTCTAATAGCCGAGTTGAAAGAGTTATGGGATGAGGGTGTAGAAACATACGATGCTTCTGCTGATCAGACATTCAACTTACGTGCAAGTCTTTTATGGACAATCATCGATTTTCCGGGATATGCAATGTTATCCGGTTGGAGCACGAAGGGGTATTTAGTTTGTCCCGTATGCAATTACGAAACTTCTTCACAATACCTAAAACATAGTAAAAAAGTGTGCTACATGTGCCATAGGAAATTTCTTGATCCAGGACACAAGTGGAGGTTCGATAAGAATAGGTTCAATGGTCAAATCGAGATGGGGAAGCCACCTGAAATTTTAACTGGAACAGACATAGAAATATTATTGTCGAATTTTCAAATGAGTTTGGAAAGAAAAAGAAGGTGCCATGCCAAAAAAAAGTTAAAAAGGTTGATTCCCCTTTCAAGAAGAAGTCGATATTTTTCACTTTGCCGTATTGGAGTCAGAACTTACATCGGCATAACCTCGATGTTATGCATATCGAGAATAACATCTGTGAGAGCATACTTGGAACTTTACTGAATATTCCTGGAAAGTCAAAAGACCATGTCAATGCTCGCAAAGATTTGCAAGAACTTGGCATCAGGAAGGAACTTCATCCTGTTTTATCAAGTGATATGTGCGAAACAGAAGTAAACCTGAGGGTTCTATCGCCGAGGGTTACCTTGCAGAAGAATGCTTGACATTTTGTTCAAGATTCTTGGGTGACAATGCCGGATCAGGTGATATTACCAAGCCTGTAAAACTTCAAGGTTGTCCAGAAAAGTTGCAATACCATATTGGTACAAGAAAAAATAAAAATGGAAAAGCTATACATTTAGAAGTACCTCAATGGATGGACATGCATCGTTATATTCTATTCAACTCTGGAAACAAAGAAGTAGAGGAGTTAATTGCGTAAGTTTCAATTCCTAATTCCTAACTTAGTTTCTTTATATAATTAGTCATTTTTTCTAGAATTTTAAACTAGCTACTTTCTGTAGGAAGCATAAAGCTTTGATTGATGGTCAAACAAAGTTGAAAAAATTTAAAAGGGCCAAACAACATAGCGATGACTTCTGGAACTGGATGCAGGAAGAGGTTGGCAAAAGAGGAAATATTTCACAGGAATTAGATGCACATGAAGAACCGGGATGCTAGATGCACAACACAAAATAGTGGTGTTTTTTTGACGTCTTTGACGACCAGTTTTGCATGCTCAAAAGATGATAAACCAAAGGTCGGTGATGTCAATTACTATGGAGCAATTGAAGAGATAATAGAACTTGATTATTGCTGAAAATTAGTTGTAGTGTTGTTTAAGTGTTGTTGGTACCAAGAAGAAAAGGATTTATATGGGATGACACGAGTGAATTTTAATCGATTATGCCATAAATCTGATCCATATGTATTGGCTTCACAAGTACAACAGGTATTCTATGTAGAAGATCCAGTTGAAAAGATGAAGTATAATGTCATCAAGAAACTGCCAAGGGACTGGTGTGATGTGGAAGATGAAGATGAAGGTCAAGATGAAGCACTTTTACATGATGCACCACTTGGATCAGAAATTGAAGTTCAAGACAATGAGGATACATGGGCTAGGGATGATGTTCCAACTAGACATGTTCTTATCGAGATCGACGTAGTCGAAAAACCTGCATAATTTTCTAAATCTAGATGTTTTTATGCAATATGTTAATGTTCAATTGTCTTTTGTAATCACTGAACCTTTAATTAATTAAGTTAATTATTTAGCATTCCTAACATTTACTTATTTATGTTCATTTATTTATGTAACACCATGTGGTAACCGATTACTTGCTATGTTAACTTGACATTTACTTATTGTTTTTCTTATTAGCTATGTGCACTCTGTTCTTACTCTAATGTAATTTCCATTCTTAATTATATTTCAGGATATATGGAAAAATTTATTCATCTCAGATTCCACCATCAAGGTGAATTCCAGAGTACACGATATACTGGTGGGACAGAGAATGTTGTACGTGGTGTCGATACTAAAAAAATTTCATATACCGTACTCATGGAGCATGTCCACGATGACCTTAAATATTCAGAAATTGGAGGAATTTATGTAATGGCAGAGAATTCTGGTGATTGGAAGTTGCTGACGAGTGACTTGGAACTTAATCGAGTAGTTGACCAAACTAAAAGCAATGACCATATTGATTTTTACATTGATAATGTCATTGACATGAGTGTGCATCCAATCAAAAAAAATGCAGCCGCATGTGGTTATGAGGCCAAGACCTATAAATCTACTTACATGTACAATGTTTATATGGTTAACTTCTTGGTACTGGTAACTTCTTGCATATTGTCTAATTTATTTCACTTAACTATTGTGTAACTACCCTTGTACTTTTGTAGCTAAAACCCCCCTAAGCGCCAATTCACAACGGCTCATCAACTACAACAGCAGAGGAAGCACACAGTGAAGCAGATGGGTTCAGAGAAGTGGCCACAAGATGGTACTCGAAAGTCACCACGACTGAATAAATTGGGAAAATCCATTGATACACCTGTGATGCAGAGACCTATGACTGCCAAAAGAAAATTGTATTGTTCCAGTCCACGGGAAAATGAAACAATGGGAGAAAATGAGGTTCAGGTTAGATGTCTTCAATTTTACCTTTCTTGTTCAATTTTATTATTCCAGAAAAAATTTACCTTATATAATTGTTTCCAATCTTTATATGCAGAGCAAGAGGACCATCATCCCACCCCCTCCACCTATAACAGATTATGAAAAACAAAGGATGGTAAGAATCCAACATAATAATCAAGTTCTTTACCAGCTGTTACCTTCACTGTCAGCGAAAGAAAACAATAATAGACCGAAGGGCAATGGAAATGATGTGGCCCAAGATGTTAGTGCCGATTATGATCCGGGACAGGATGCAGGACATGATGCAAATAGTGACGGTGATGCATCAGTGACTCCACCAAAGGTGTGTCGTAGCTAGATGTTTGTATTTATTCATGCATTATAACTAGAATCATATTATTTTGTACCTAAGTGGTTGTATTTTGCAGGGTAGAAAGAAGACAAACAAGAAAAAGCTTGCTCGGGGACGGGCACCAACAACACGTTCCCGAACCAATTCAACACCCAAGCCTGCAAATAAAGAAGCAAGGGAGAAGGATGAGACATGTCAATTTGTGGAATCTGAGATATCTCCACATCCAGATGAAGGACAAGGTTCAATGGATGCTTGGAGGGCTATGCGGAAACGCCAAAGAGAACAATCTGAAAAGGAGAAAGCTCGGGGACAAGAAAAAGCAGGAGCAAGTGCAAGTAAGAAGGTTGTCGAGGAAAATATCTTGCCTGATATTGAGGAAGGCGATATGGAAGGTTAGCCTAATATATATTATTCGTTGCATATCTATTTATATCTTCATTTAAGCAGAAGCATATCTATTTTACATTCACAAAATCTTGCAGATCCAGTTCCTAAAAAATTGAGAGGAAAAACCAGGATGGATGCTGTTCACATGAGAAGCTTTGACAAGAGAGTTGTCATCGGGATGAATGACGATTTCCAGCCTATTGCAGAAAATGACAAAGTACTATCAGAATTAAGTTCCTACCTTGGAACACTTGCTAAGCGTCGTGTGTCGCTAAGTTATGTTAGTTGGCGCCATGTTTCGAAAAACTTAAGGCAGGCTATGTGGAATCATGTCAAGGTAATTTATGACCACATATCGATTTTTATCGTTACTTGTTATTTAATTAGGTTATGATAATTTGTTAAAAACTGATTAGGTTTGAGGGTTTTATTTATTTATTCTTATTGATTTTTGTAAGGAACGATATATAATTCCTGATGAGTTGGAAAATTGGGCGCTCGAGACAATTCATTCATGTTGGAAGGTGTACAAGAGTCGAATCAAGGAAAATCATTTTACAGCGTATGAAAATGATGAAATGAGGTTGGCTAATAGACCAGATGACATTGCACTCGAGACTTTCAAACTGCTTTTGGAATATTGGAATGATGAGAGTGTTCAGGTATATATACCGATTTTAAGCATTTAGGCTCTCTCGAAAACATAATTACATCATTTTTCATTATTTTCTATAGGAGAGAGCGAAGAAAAATGTAGCAAGCCGTAAAAAATATGTTGACACTCACACTCTTGGTCCAAAAAGTTTTGCACAACGCCGGTATAAGATGGTATGTGATTATTTTATTTAAATTTTTTGTTAACATTATTTTTTTGTTCGATTTAACTTGTTCATTGTTTCTGTCTAAAGTAATACCACAATGTTGATTATTGTTTCGTGTTCATTTTTTTTACTAAAAAAAAAAGCAGTGGCAGATGAGCTTGAACCATGTGATGCAGAGGTTTTTATTTGTTTACTGGATTTTCTTGTTCGGTTTAACTTGTTCATTGTTTATGTCCAAAGTAATACCACAATGTTGCTCATTTATTCGTGTTCATTGTTTTTACTAGAAAAAAAAAAGATGTGGCAGATGAGCTTGAACCAGGTGATGTAGAGGTTTTTGTTGAAACTCGGAAGCGAGTTGAAGGACGTATCTACAAGACCAATCCTGAAATAATCACAAAAAAATTGTAAGTATTTCATGGTAACATTACATATGGTTGTCTATATATATGGTTGACATTATCTGTGTTCTGTAAGAAAAGTGGATATTACTGTGTGTGGCGTAGGGCTTTAAATGTTGTCTGTTAGCCCATCTATATATACACAAGTTTTCTTTTATGCATGTTTAACCAGGTGTGTTTAACCAGGAGAATATTATAATTAACTAAGTAATCTTATGCATGTTTAACTTGCCAAGTCTCTGTAGTAGAAATCTAAATTCTAGTTGAAAAGAAATCTTTTCTTTTTATTTAAAAGATCACACACTTAAGTCTCCCACATTAGTTGAGTTCGGAAAAAATGTTTCGATATAGGTACACTTGATTTTAGAATTATGACCTAACTAAGAAAAACATGAACTTAAGTTCAAACTCATGCCCCTAGCATAAGCCTGTCTAATTGTTGAATGGATTCTACTTGGAGGTTGTGACGTTTTGTTTGCAATGTAATACATTACGATATTGGTACGTCTGTTAGAAGCTCTTTGCCAGACCCATAATACTTCTGGTATACTTTAACTCTTTCCTGATACTATCATTGTGAAATCAGTGGGAAAATGCTGTTAATAATATGTAATCTGGAACTTTTTCTATATTTGATAGTTTCCTACCCTGTTCCCAGTTCTCACCACACAAGTCTATTATAGTAGCCTTCCTACAGACAGAAAATCAGGTACTCTATAGACTAAAATAAATTAACTGTGAATTTCCGAACACACCTGATTCGGTCTTTGTTTGTTTCAACTAGAATTTAGATTTCTACTGCAGAGACTTGGCATGTTTAACCAGGAGAATATTATAATTAAATCAAGTAATCTTATGCATGTTTAACCAGTTGACTTTTATGTTTTCTTTTGTAGGACAATATTACCAAAAAACTCACCACCGGAGATGCCGCTTCTGATGAGCTTGGTGCAAAACATGGTCCTAATTGGCTAAAAGGAAGATGCTTTAAGTCAGAAATGAGCAGTTGTTCTAATCCACCAACAGAAACATATGTGAAAGAGCTGACCACAAGGATTAAGGAAAGCCTCGCTTCTGAGGTGGAGGAGAAAATGAAGAAAGTCGAGTCTTAATTTGAACAGAAGATGCAACGGAACTTGGCATTTGCACTTAAAAAACTTGGAGAGGCCAACCCGGACATCACAGTTGATGTCGAGCAGTTGTGTGCAATTGCTACAAGTGAAGCTGATGATGGTACACCTATCACTGGAGGTAGTAGCTTCTAGTATCACTGCTTTCTAAGTTTAAGCTTCTAGTACATTATTTAACTTAGAATTAGGATGTAAAAGTACTTATGGATGTTAACTAGCTTTTATCTTCTAATTCGGATGTTAAATTAGTTTGTTTTGTTTGGATGTTGAATCAGAATTTATAAGTTTGTTTGGATGTTGAGATTGATCTCTTTGTGGTTCATTGTGATTGAATGGTATTTTGGGATTGTATACTTTCAGGCAAAGGTGGGGCCCAGTAGTGGGGCCCACTGGTGGCCCCACTTTTTTAAAAAAATTGAAGCACCCTAAGGTAACCGAATTTTATGTTGCAATATGTCATTTTTATGTTACAGTAGACCTCTAAGGTAACCGATAGGGCATGTTACCCTAGGGGTGAAATATGTTACCTTAGGTACCCTAGGGTAACATCGAAAATTGTAACTTATAATTTATGTTACCTTAGCCCAAAAATGGGTCTATAGTAACATTTTAGCACCCTAAGGTAACATAATTTTTTGGTTACCGAAGGCCTTATATGGTGTAGTGCGTTATGTTTTCAAATTCTATAGACATATGGGGTCTAAGCATAATTGGTGTCTATTCATCTTCTATCTCTTTTGTGGATGTATGAGTAGTTTGGTATTCGTATACTGAAAGGTAGTCTATACTTGTTTTGTGTTGTCCGATCAGTTATCATAACCATCACATATACTTTGATTAAAGGCATCAACTATAAGCGAAGTATTTAATGAAGTTAGGATCCCATGTTTTAATTCTCATTAGTTAAGTAATTCTTAGTTTTGCTAATTTGCTTCTTAGTTAATTTAGATAATCAAAACCCATCTTTGATATTGTCTTATCAGTGAATAATAATCATACATTGTTGCATATGTGCATAAATCTGTATATTTTCGTCTTTTAAAACTTCATAAATATTTAACAAAAAAAATAAATTAAAATTGACTAATTTTATGTAAATACCCCGTATCTCGCAATCGTAAAAACAAGCAACAGCAACACGTCCCGATAATTATTTTTTGTGAATTTTGTTTTTAACCTATTTCATTCAATATACGGTTCCACTGGTAAGAAAAGTGGGAAAGTGGTATTAGCCGTGGCTGTAATCAAGATTTACATTCCGGTTCTAGGAGAGATGACGAACATTGACACCGATACAGGAGAGATGATGACCCTGGGCACCGATATAGGAGACGTGATAATCCGGCGGTACGCCTTGTTTTCCTGGAATTTTGTTAAATGTTTCTAGGGTTTCTTCAAAACTAATCAACCATCTTTTTATATGTAAATATATAGGTACAGTAAAACCTCGTTAAATTAATACTCGATAAATTAATAATCTCTCTAAGTTAATAATTTCTTCCGGTCCCAACTTGGACCAGTTCAAAAAATGATCAATTTCGATAAGATAAAAAGATAATAATTTTTTTGAAAACCCTATATAAATATATTGTCCCAATAATATTATAAATTAATAATTCCTTTATAATCATAAAAATATATGTATTACCCTTTGTACAATATAAATCTAGGGTTCTTAACATTGAATCTATATGAAACTCATATTTAACCATCTTTGTTGCATCCAAAAGTTCGAATGTGGTGTTTTCGTAAAGCATTAAAAAGTTATTAATCAATGTTCTTCTTTAGGTGAAAAAGTTTCAAAAAATGTTAGTTTTATCCTTGATGTCATCTAAATATACATGGATATTTACTTTGAATCTCGCAAATACTCATTAAATTTGTAAACAATATGTATTGAATTAATTGAATTAAGTATAACACATAAATTGTACAATTCATTCTATTTAAATGTATATAATTGGAAATTAATTTTCTTTGATGTCAAAAATTAATTATTAATTTATCGATTAATTAATACCTCTCTAAATTAATAGAATTCTCCAGTCCCAACTATATTAATTTACAGAGGTTTTACTGTATGTGTTGTTGCTTCCATGGACTAGTAGTATATATATATATACGTCAATTCAAATACACAAACTAGTTTAGTGATATCACTGTTTAAATTAAGTGTGTTGTTTTCTTGGTCTCTTCCAGCTCGGAGTATAGTCATGCTGATGGTTCTATAAAATATCACAAGTCTCTTTACCTGCACAGTAATGGTGATATTTGCATGTTTCCTAGCTCCACTCCGCCACATACGTAAGTATTTGATGTAATTGGTGAATAATTCCCAAATTTTCTGCAGCAATCTATTACTTTACCCTTTTCTTTTCTGATCTTGGTCTAACTTAAAGTTTGTTGTTTCATTTTTTTAATGCACTTGAAGCTCCACGTGTACCGAGTCTCGCAGAAAACAAATGAGGGCCGTGTGTTATGAAACTTGCCGAAACCAAATGATCAAGGACTTTGGAAATGAAAAACCGCTTTGGAAACTTACATGCTACGGACACGTGAACTAGTATGTTTTACTTAAGTATTATCAGCATATTTTCAGTTTAAGTTCCTCCACATTGCATACTATGAAAAATAGGGGTATCTACTAAATTTGTAAAGAGCTTTAGCAATGCAATTGGGTTTTAAAGTTCTAAGTTTGAATGGTACAAACTTCTGGGATCCCTGGATGATTATGGTCGATTACCTAACAATACAAATTAGCATTTCCAAGATTGAAATTCACCTAAATGTTAAAGTTTTCGTTTGAACCTCAACCTTAGTGAATTATTGTTCAAGTAATATTCTGACATATATAAGAACATTATGATACTCTCCAAAAAGTTCCCATGCTGGTGGGACAACTGACAAGAACTCAAGAACCCATCTCTATGGTTTTGTAAAACTGGGAGAAGTATTATGCTATATACTGTCTGATATTGGTTCTATACTTATATCTCTAAAGGCTTTGTGATTTTGGTCCAAAGTAAACACCTAAAATATTATGATCTTATGTACTTTAAAATTGTATGCTAGACAATGTTTATTCATCATATTAATTGTAAGTCCACTTCGTTTGAGAGTTTGAGCTATTATACATTACAATTGCCTTCTTTGTAGTGGTCTGTGCGACATTGTTGATGATACGAGCTACGAAGAGTTGCGGGCATTGGCATATGAAGATGCAAAGAGAGGATTGTGTTTAGAGGCAATAGTAAGACGACTTCTTTTTACAAGTATTGTATATCTATACAATTCATCCATGTGAACGTCAATTCTGACAGAAAAAAAAAAGTTATTATTTTGATGATGACAACATGTTAATTGTTAGCATTTAAACCTGTCAGCACATTCTCTCTCTCTGGTATATTATTAATGAAAAAAGAGCCTACAGTTTCCTTCGAAAAATCTAGTCATATGGAGTAAACGAACGTAAGGAGTATGCCTGTTTTAATATTTTTCTTCCCTTTGGAGATTGCAGTATCTTTTTGTACCATGTGCCATATATTCTTGGAACAGATTGTTTTTTTATAGAAAGAAAATTTGCTTTATAACTAATTCTTATTTTGTTTACTCATTCAGTTTGTAATTATCTCCCGATTCACATGGTCGAATTAATTCCGAAAAGTCTGAATAACATATATTTTGGTTTTGTTGTGTAATGCGTGGCTGTGCCTAAACATTGGTATGTTCACATAATATGTTTGTGTAATTGTGTATGGTGACAGTCCCTACTATGAATCTTTTTTTCTCTGTTGCTCGTCTTTCTAATGTTATTATGTATTCAAAGAGTTTCTAGTGTTATGATATGTAGCATATGTAGTGTAGTAGGCCTGTCAGTTAACTCTAAATTTCAGAAATCAGTTTAAGGTGAGACTGTGACGATATGTGTCTTGGTTCAAATATACATAATGAATACAATTTGATTTGTTTGCTGTCATGCTAACTTATCTCATTTCAATTTAGGTTGAAAGAGAGAGGTGGTCATTGATGGTCAAGCTTTGTAAATTCGATGGCGCATTAACTTCCAGAAAGCACAGGATGAGGTAGGGACTTCTTAGCAATCTCTTGATTTAGCCTTGAAATTCTGTCCTTAGGTTTTTTATTGACATTGGGGCCTCTTATTGGATACTTTTTTGTCCAGATGTTGTAGTCCTCCGCTTCAAGAAGTCCCTTGGACAATCCCTACCAGCACATCTGAAAGTAAAGGTACTGCTAAAATAAAATGTCGACAAACGTTACGCATGTGCTTTTACAATGTACATAAGATGCAGAACCTTTTCTTCTGTTGCAGAAAATATAAGCAGCACTGGGACAGTTGCAGAAATTACAAATTACACATCACGGATTATGCCACCGTTAACCAATTTAGCAAATATTCAGTCTTCCGTATTCCCCAAGGGGTTGAATGCTGCATCTTTTGAAATAACAGGATCAAATGCCAGCCAAAAGGCCCAAAACCTGATGTAAGTTCTTTAAAGTAGTTAAAATCAGTAGTAGTTCAGTACATGATAATCTTCTTCTGATTGAAGTAAAGAGGATAGAAGAATGGCAAACCGAGTCAAGCATTTGGGTATGTTTGTATCTGAGACGGTGATCATGTTACATACTTAGTTAATGTTTATAAATCACTATAGTATTTAGAGCATGTTATAAAATTATTTGCAAAATTAGTTAGACTTAAGACCCAGAGATCGAAATTTTGCAACGATTCATCGTACTCTTCAGTTCTCACGTGCCCTCAAGGTCTCTATAATTATATAGATAGGGGTTCACTTTCTAGTTTACTTAATTTTTCAGCAAGTCGGGATACTTGAAGTTGTATATATTTATGTTTTCTAACGTGAACCTGATTTTAAGTTCCCCACAATAAAATATCTATAGTTCCTGGTCCCTTCGGGTGTAAATTGCTATATTGATGTACAAAATGTTGCACAGATACTGCTTATAGATACTGTATTACCAGTAAGCATTACTCATCATTGGTTTCTCTTCATGCAGAGTTGAGATGCTAAAAGGTGATGCTGGAGGGTGTAATAGCATCTGGTTTAAAGAGGAATGGGTTCCTGCAGAGGTAAAATCCGTTTTGCTAAATTATGCTTAATATAACAAGTTGGACTTAAGAGACTTGTAAAGGGTATCCATGTTTCATAAATTTCATGACTTGAATATTTTAATTATTGAATGAGTGATATTACAAAGACTTGCCTACTTGTATGAACAATGTTTATAAATAGTAAAAAGAATGTCAAAGGCAATATAGTAGCTGCAATACTCTCATTTTGTATTCTTTGTACAGATCCCAGAAGCAGCACCTCCAGATGAATATGTGAGATAAAGACTCAACTGGGTGACTTGTGCCAGTACTAGGGCCAATATTTATTTAGGCCATGTTGAACCTATCATCTCTTTTGGTAACACGAAGAAGCAGGGGTTTTGATAAGACTTGATCATATATGGTGCTAAATGTTTAAAGTAGTCTGAATTATAAATATAGTTATGATACTTGTGTAAGTTAACTTTGCTTGATATATGTTTGAAAAAATTGGTGTATGTTTGGCCTTATTTCAACCTAATATGTCCCATTTTAAAAATTGATTTATAAAAATGTTTCATTATTTATAATTGTATTTATAAATATGTCCTATTTTCAAGAAAAATTATAATTTTAAATTAATCATGGTTAACTTCACTACTTCAAATATTTGAATGGCATATATAACCTTAGCAATGAGAAAATCATTGTAATGGTTTATTTATCTAAACTTTAATCTTTTTTCACTTTTCTTCAAGTGCATATTTTTTTCCACGGAGATGAAAACAGAGCAGAAGCTGCACGAGTAGCTAGTTTTGAGTAGCAAAATCAATCTTCTCTAAATTACATCCATGGACTTGGGTCATAAGATTATGCTTTACTTTTTGAACTTCTATACAGCGTTCTAAAGCTTCTTGTGCCAAAAATTATGAATGTCAAATGTAAACGGAATAAAAGTGTGTGATTTCTTGTGTTTAGTCACTTTAGCAAAATGTTTAGTCACTTTAGCAATTTTGCTTAGACAAATTTAGGAGGAGCATTTCCATAGCCCATAATATAAACTTCGATACCCTACCCTATATTTCAGCAATTTCTTTTGACTATACCCTCTGGCCATGTTTGTTTTGTGGAGGGACTGAGATAATAATTCGGGTACAATAGTCCCATCATAAAAGGATTATAATCTTGGGCTTTTTTGATAAATAAATAGGAAAAAGTAAATTTTTGCACATTTATTTTTGTTAAGAATAGCTATTTGCAATTTTACTAAACTAAGTTCTAAATTGCAAAAATACTAGAAATTAGGGCACCCCTTCTCCCCTCCTCCTCCCCTGCCCTGATGCCCTGCGCGCCTTCTTCTCGCCCCCCCCCTTTTTTTGAACGTGGGGTGATTTTGGTGGATTTGGGTTGCAAGGCCCCGCCAGGGGCCATATTCAACATATTCAATTGAATGCTACTGAATGCAACCACATGCAACTTTTTTTTTTTAAGGTGGGGTGATATTGGTGGATTTGGTTTGCAAGGCCCCTCCAGGGACCATATTCAACTGAATGCATGTGGTTGCATTCAGTTGCGTTCAGTTGAATAAGGCCCCTGGCGGGGCCTTGCAACCCAAATCCATCAAAATCACCCCACCTTTAATTTAAAAAAAAGTCGATGAACAGTAACCTACCACATGGCGGTCACGTGACAGTTTTTTTAAAAATAAAATTAAAATTGGGTTGAAAAAGGAAAGATAGTATTTTTACAATTAAGATAGTAAATATGCAATTAATTAAAGAAGATGGTATTTTTTCAAAGAGAAACTTTAAACCTAGTATTTTTGGTAAATTCTCTATAATCTTTTAAATTATCCTATTCCACGTTTGTTTTGAGCATTAAATTTAGGAGTGGACTATAATCTTTTAATCCGGATACAATAGTCCCATCATTTATAATACTTTGGATTATAATCTTTTAAATTATCTTATTTCACATTTATAAGTCATATGATTAAAAGTTCTAGAGAAAATGCCCAAAATGCCTAGATTTGGAGCCTCATGGCCCAAAATGCTGAATGGCAGAAGCATGGGTCCAAAATACCAACGGGTCACGCATCTCACAGATGCGTGACCTCTGATACACATTTCTCGAATGCGCATCACAGGTAACGCATCTGTGAGATGCGTGATGACGTCATACGACGTCATTCTCATAGATGCAGATCGGCGTTGCTCTGAAGGCGAAAATCGCCTGAAAATCGTCGCTCTTCGTCCATGCTATTCCGGCTACCTTCAATACATCCAAGGACATGAAAATGAAGCCTATACGAAGCACATCACATTCCCCCATCGATTTGTTGATTTGTGTCCCCGTAGGGACGTACACGAGGAAGTCGGAAAATGGATCGTGAATTGTGCCTTTTCAATCCAGTGAAACAAACAAAAATCGAAGGATGGAGGGTTGTAGAGGAGGAGGAGACGATTCTTTTGATATATAGTACGATAGTGGTCGATGGCTGGACAGTACAAACGAACCGACCGAAGTTTTAGTCGATAACACGATGGCGGCGGAGCTTTTAGGGACGATAAACAGTGACTTCAGACACGCATGTTGAACATGCGCATCTCATGTCACGCATGCTCAACATACGTGTCTGAAGCCACTGTTCACAGAGCTGATTGTATTTTGTGAAAGACACGGCGCCCACAGTAGCGTGTCTGCACGATACTACACTCCCAGTAGCGTGTCTGAAGATGCTCCACCACCAGTAGCGTGTCCCGTGGGTATTTAGGGCTGTGCTGATTGGCAATGGGTATTTTGGTTATGTGTATTTAATTTGTGGGTATTCTGGGCCATCAAGTATAATAGGAGTTCAAATTTATAGAGAATACAAGTTCGAATTTATTGAAAAAACATATAATTACTTCAAAGTTCTATTGAAAGTAGAATAGGTGTTTGAATCTACAAAGGAGACATATAATTAAATATTTTGGAAGTAGAATACAAGGTCAGTGTTGACATCTTCTACTATCTTCTATAATTATATATTTTTTATATAAGTTAATTATACTTCTATTAGGAAAATTTATTCATAAATCCAATTATTTTCATAAAAAAAGTCTTTGTATTTAAAAAAAGAATTAATGTGTTAACATAATAAAAGAACATTCTCATGCGGGAACCCTAAATAAATATAGGAGTATCTATAATATAAAGAGAAATTAAGATGTATTTTTATTTTTTAAAACTCCATAAATTTTAAAAGTTTAGAAAAAGTAAAAATGGGAATTTACTCTATTTTGATTTTAACGAAAAAAAATTTATAAGATAAGTATCATTAATAATATGTAATGAAGTTGAAATTTCGATCTCAAACGAAAGCGACTCGAAACGTATTTAACGGGAAGATGGCTCACTATAAAATATTGTATTAGCTATTAAAATTTGATATTGATGTTATACTCGAAACGTGTTTAACGGAAAGACGGTTCACTATAAAAGATTATATTAGCTATTAGAATTTGATATTGATGTTATAAATTTTATTTTATTTTTAGGATTCGATTTTTGTGGATAAACATTGTTATACAAGTAATATATGTAAAAGTTAGGATTTTGGTACTAACAAGAGAGCGGCTTAAAGAGAATGACCATGTGTAAGGAGAAAGCGGTTCACTAGAAAAGACGTTGTTGAATATTAAAATTTAATATTGATGATATAATAGAAGATAAATGTATTTTGAATTTTTTAAAATTTTAGGATTTTAAATACTAATAACTAAAAAATTATCATTTAACATATTAGAAGCATAATAGGTGTTCAAATTTATAGAGAATAAGAGTTTGAATTTATAGGAAAGACATATAATTAAAAGTTCTATTAGAAGTAGAATAGGTGTTTGCAAGACATATAATTAATAGTTTTATTGTAAGTAAAATAGGAGTTCTAAGTTATAGAGAATAAGAATTTGAATTTATAGAAAATACATATAATTAAAATTATTGAAGGTAGAAAAGATGTTTTAATATATAAAAAATACATATAATAAAATGTTTTACTGGAAGTAGATAAGTCTTATACGTTTTTTTAAAATTGTATATTTTATTTCCTAGAAATACTTTATTTTAACTTTTTTTAATACAAGTTAATTATACTTGGATTAGAAATATATATTCATAAATTCAATATTATTCCCGTAACGAAAAGCCTTCGTATTTAAAAAAAAATTGATGCGTTAACATAACAGAAAGAAATTCCCATGCGGAAGATATAAATAAATACAAAAATTATATCCTATTATATAATAAGAGTAAGAGGGATAAGAAGAGTGTATTACCAAAGGTCAAGTGATCGATTATTATCGGCTACATGACAATAATATCCTTTATTATATCTATATATATAATAAACTTAAGAGAGATTTTATCCAAATTTTTGGTTTGGTCTGGTCACTGTACCACCAAATTTATATGACCCATTGGATTAAAAAAAAGACGATTAAGATTAGATCACATTAAAAATAAAATTATAATCTAAAAAGGATATAATTAGAAAAGGTTGTATTAGAACTGAATTTTAAAAAGAAAATTATAATCTAAAAAAAATATAATTAAAAAAGGTTGTATTATAATTGAATTTTAAAAAGAAAATTATAATCTATAAAGGATATAATAAAAGTGAAAATAGACATTGAGATATATCTCAGGAAACTTTCCCTGAGATACAATATAAAATAACTTTAAAAGAAAATTTTAATGATTTTTACAATCCAGTGAAACTCATAAAATTATCCTTAATTTAGTGATGCTTTAATAATTATTATTCAAATGGAAATACTTTGAACGGTTTTTATTTATTTATTTTAAGATCTTTGTCGTACAGAGGACCAGATTACCGATTATCATATTTTTTGACAAAATCTCTCTTACACAGACTATCGATTATCAAAATTTTTAACAAAATCTCTTTTACACTTATTGTTACAATGGTTTTTGGTTGTTAGTATAACTATCTTAAAATAATTACAAGGGTATTTTGATAATCAAAACGAATTATAAGTAGAATTCATAAATCAAATAGAATTTTCAACGTAAAAAAACGTCAATTTTTGCGTAGGTTTAATTGGACAATAATTGTTAAACCATCACTAAATTAAAGATTATTTTGTTAATTTCACGTGGACTGTAAAATCGTCAAATCAAATTTTAAGAATTCAAGATAGAGTACAAATATTAAATCGAATGCGTAAAATCTTATATATATCAATTTTTTTAACAAAAATTTAATATATAAATTAATAACATATAATATTAAAAAAATTAATATAATTATAAATATTAAAAAAGGAGTCGTGCAACGCACGGGCTATAAGCTAGTATATATACAATCATCATTGCTTTTAATGATCAAATTTTATCATCATGTTTGTAATCTTTTTCTTACATTTGTTTACTTTTGTTGTCGTCTATTTTCTTATAGTTTTTTTTATTCATTCTTATTTTGTTTAATTCTCAATGTACATGGCTTCTGTTTAGTGATTTTCAGGTTGTTTTTTTTTTGTTGGTTTGTAAGGTTTTAATTTACTGATTTAATATTTGCTTTCTTCGTTTTATTTTTAAATTTATGATTTGTCATGATTTTAGTTATAATTATGGATTATTAGTAACCAGTTGTTGTTCTTTACTTTGGCTTTCGTATTTTTTTTAGTGATCTCGGTCAGAAACACCTAATCCTATGGATTATTAGTAACCAGTTGTTCTTTATTTTGGCTTTTGTATTTTTTCTGTGTTGATCTAGGTCAGAAACACCTAATCGTATGAAAAAGAATTAGGAGATCTTTCTCTATTTGAAAAGTAGAAGCACTTGAGAAACTTGGCACAAAAGGTTTGAATTTTTACCATTCGCTCTTTATTTATTTACTTTTAATTTGTAATTTATAGTTATTATCTTCTCATTGTTTTTTTTATTTAGCCAAAAAAATGCTTTTTTTTAATCTATATGTATTTATTACAACGGGTGTTGGCTTAAGCAAACGTGTCACAAAATCGACGTAAAAAATAAGTATATAATTTATTTTGTTTTCTATGTATTTTTAAATTTATACAATATTGTTCACTAATTTATTTGCAGATATTTACTTTTTGATTTCTTTCTTAAATAGACTATATTTTTGAAAATTTAAAAAAAAAATATAAGGCCGCCGCAACACGCGGTTTATATGTATTTATTACAACGAATGTCGGTTTAAGAAAACGTGATACGAAATCGACATATAGAAAATAAGTATATAGTTTATTTAGTTGTTTATATATATTAAAATTTGTACAATATTGTGTTCATTAATTTATTTATGGATATTTTCTTTTCGATTTCTTTCTTAATTTTATATTTTGTATTTTTTTTAAAATTATTATAAGGCCATCGCGAAGCGCAGCTTAGTAAACTAGTTTAATTAAAAAAGACAATCGGCTACTTAAAATTTATTATATTGTCTTTTATTATTTTTTTTTATTTATTTCTTTTATGGTTGTTTTTCAATTTGTTATTTATTTATTTATTAATCGATACAAATTTAAATATTTTGATTTTAATATAATAATATTGAATATTAATTCATCAAAATTTTGACGTACACTTTGGGACCTCAATTTGCATTATATAAGTGCAACCACCAATCCGAAACTCTTGCTCTCAAAAGATGACAGATAACCATGTGAAACTAACATATATCACAACTCACAAGTAGAAGTAACCCGACATCGTAATGTAACCAAACATACGTTTCAAAAGTTGGCTTATCTGCAACTAGAATGTGTACTTCAACACATGTCTTCACTTGCTTAAATTTAGAACCACCCATTGCCCAAGTCACTCACCAAAACTGTAATGTATTAAAATTGCATTCTAGATGTAATACAAGTTGTTAAAACTGCGTAAAATTTGTGAACTCAACCGAGTATTAGTTAGAAGGAATCGAACTCGAGATATGAATGGTCAATTTTTAATGACATAACTGAGTAAATTTGATCTTCGATGTTTGATACTAATTATTTGAAGTTAAATGGAACTTAGAAAATAACATGCAGTGTACTAGTTTCTCTGGAATTAACCATGCCTAAAAAAATCTTCCTAACTATTAAAGAGCCGAATTTAGGTCGGTTTTAGTCCTGATCGTGATCAGACTTGCCAGCCAATTATATTATAGAATAAAAGTCTAGTTCGAAGAGAAGTAGTATACGAAACTTAAAATCTTTCCCCCTTGTCCAAGAAAGTATGCAGCCGGGGGAGCCTATATATTGCATGCGTTTATACGTGTTGTCATCCATAAAAAACATTCGATATCTATTGTTTAGCATTAATATTTACAAATTTATATTCAGCAAAAATAAATAAATTGCAAAGTTACAAATGAGCAGCTTCGCACATGTTTTAGCAGTACCACATCCAGCACAAGGCCATGTCATTCCAATGATAGAGTTTGCCAAGAAACTTGTACATCGTGGCTGCAAGGTCACATTCGTGAACACCGAATTCATTCACAGGAAGGTCACGAAAGCAATGTCATCGGAGAAAGATGATAATGACAATGATGATGGTTGTAGAGACGGACTCGAATTGGTTTCGATCCCGGATGGATTGGAAGACGGGGATAATAGGTTTAATCTTGAAAAGTTGAGGGAGTCCATGCTGAGAGTAATGCCAGGAAAGCTAGAGGAACTCATCGAAAAGGCGAAGAATGATGACAACAGAAGGATCACTTGTGTTGTTGCTGAAGGATTTACTGGATGGGCTTTGGAAGTTGCGAAAAAAATGGGAATTAAGACTGTTGCATTCTGTCCTGCATCAGCCTCAGCTCTGGCCATGACATGGAGTATTCCTAAACTGATTGAGGATGGATTTATTGATGGCAACGATGGTGAGTTAATATCCCATAATATATTTAAATTCTTTGAATAAATTCGTATAAATTCCTTGTATCGTAGCCTGGTGGGTAATTATAAGACTAATTACGAGACTTGGTGTGTGTAATTATTAGGCTGCCAGAACCCCGACTCATAATAATTTTGCAGACATACAAATTCCTTGTCTATGTGCTTTTCTTGTTCTTACAGTTCTTTCATTTGTATTTCAATATTTATGTTCGAACACTTGATTTGATCTCCGCTAAAATTTAATGAGGTTGTATTGCAGGAACTATTTTGAAGAAACAATTCATTAATATCTCGCCCACAATGCCCACGCTACATAGTACTGCAGCATTTTTTTGGGCTTGCTTTGACGATGCAGGGACAATAAAAAGTTTATTCAAACTTACTGCTAACAGTAACGAGTTCATTGCGAAATTTGCAGACTATGTAGTATGTAATTCAGCTGATGAGCTCGAGCCTGCTGCATTTTCATTTCTACCGGAATTCTTGCCAGTTGGTCCACTATTGGCAAGCAGCAGGCTTGGAAATCAAGGAGGCAGTTTTTGGGCAAAAGACTCGGATTGTTTGTCATGGCTTGATCAACAACCAGCTTGCTCTGTCATTTATGTCGCATTTGGGAGCTTCACAGCTTTTAATCAAACACAATTCCAAGAATTGGCTTTAGGCCTTGAACTAACCAACAAGCCATTCCTTTGGATTGCTCGTCCAGGCATAACTTTTAAGGAGACAGCTGAAGAAGATTATCCAGAAGGATATAAGCAACGAATAGGTTCTCGTGGCAAAATAGTGAGTTGGGCACCTCAAGAGAAAGTTCTACGCCATCCATCAGTGGCTTGCTTCTTGAGCCATTGTGGTTGGAATTCCACCACTGAAGGTGTCAGTAACGGCATCCCTTTTCTTTGTTGGCCTTACTTTGCAGATCAGTACCTTAACGAGAGCTTCATTTGTGACGTTTGGAAGATTGGATTGCGGTTTGAGAAAGATGAGAATGGCATTATTAGGCAAGGAGAAATAAAAAACAAGGTTGATCAACTCCTTGGTGATAAGCATTATAAAGCAAACGCTATGGATTTCAAAGAAAAGATTGTGCATAGTGTCCAAAGTGGTTGCTCTTACAAGAACTTGAGCAATGTTATTGACTGGATTAGAGACAAGTGAAATACTTGACACTGTTTTAGTTGCTCTGTTAAACATAGTAATGGTACCCGTGCATTTGAATTTCATTTAGTCTTCATCTAATGCTACCTCTGAAAATCGAAATAACACTTTGAATTATTATTAAGATCATCTCCACCCTTCGATGATGACAAGATCATGAGTTTGAATCTTCACTCCACCTACAGAGTATGTAGACCACCAAGAAACTATCGCATAACGATATAAGAACTACTCATAGAAAATAGGTAACTTGTTTATACTTTCAGAAAGAGTGGATCCTCTTCGTGGATCTCTTCTCCCATAACAAAGAGGTTGAGGGTTCGACAAAAAAAAAAAAAAAAAATCTAGATTTATGTAAGTCAAAACAAAAATAATAAAATAGATTACAGTAAAACTTCGTTAAATTAATATTCGGTAAATTAATAATTTCTCTCTAAGTTAATAATTTCTTCCGATCCTAACTTCGACCAGTTCAAAAAATGATCAATTTCGATAAGATAGTAAGATAATAATTTTTCTGAAAAACCCTATATAAATATAATATTATAAATTAATAAATCCTTTATAATCATAAAAATATATGTATTACCCTTTTGTAAAATATGATTCTAGGGTCCTTAAAATTTGAATCTATATGAAACTCATCCTTAATCATCTATATGAAACTCATCCTTAATCCTCTTTGTTGCATCAAAAAGTTCGAATGCGAAATTTTCGTGAAGCATTAAAAAGTTATTGATCAATATTTATGATGTTTGGAGTGCTCAAAAGGTTCCAAAATGTTATTTTATCTTTGATATTATCTAAATATACATGAATCTTTACTTTGAATCTCGCAAATTATCATTGAAATTGTAAAACAATGTATATTTAATTAATTGAATTAAGTATAAAACATAAATTGTACAATTCAAACTATTTAAATGTATATAATTGAAAATTAATTTTCTTTGATATCAAAATTTCCATAAATTAATAATTATTAATTTATCAATTATTTAAAACTTCTCTAAATTAATTAAATTTTCCGATCCCCACTATATTAATTTATAAAGGTTTTACTATAGAGACTATACTAAGTTAGTATGACAATGTTGACATTTAGAAAAATTAATTGCTGGTATTGGAAAATTGTGTGGAGTCGCAGTTTAATTTGGAAAATTGCACGAGAAAGGCCAAGTAATATCTGTGTAACGTAAAAAATTATCAAAGGGTAAAATTTACATCAGGCTTCGATATTATAAAATGAAATTCACTACAAATCTACAATCAGTCTAGCCATACTCTAGTGAAATTTTTAAATATTTATATTCATCCATTTTGGGATAATTCTTCTTTCCAAGTGAGGAAAAATGTAGTCAAAATTTGGGATCTTTATAGAATAAATATTGAAAAATGATATGAAATTAGAAAATTATTTTCATAAAAGTTCGAAATTTTTAAATATTCATATTCATCCATTTTGGGATAATTCTTCTTTTCAAGTGAGGAAAAATCTAACCAAAATTGGAATCTTTATAGAATAAATATTGAAAAATGATATGAAATTAGAAAAATATTTTCATAAAAGTTCTTAGATGAACGGTGTCTTGTTAGGGAACCAAAAAAATTCTTCAAAAATATTCTCAAAATGATGTGATAGCTGTTAAGTTGGCAAATTGGATAATTTTAATTGAAAAATTCATATGAATGCAGGATTCATCACATTAATTATTCTATTGTAAGGAAACATTGTGGCATTTGAGAAAGTTTTTGGAAATATTTTTTGGTTCCCTAGTATTTTTACTTATAAAAATAACAATTGAAATAAACATTCTTCTTTTCACATCATTAAAAATTTCCTTTTTGCCAGTCACCAATGCCATTAATTTATTACTTTTTTCTTTTTCTTTTTCTTTTTTTGTACAAGAAAAATAGTCGAAAGGACTCGGCCATGTAATATTACTAGAGGCTAAAAATACAGAGAACTGGGCCTAAGTTATTATTTTGAAAGAAAAGAATCCTAGGCCTAAATGGCATGGACTTGCTTGAGATTTTGAGTACCACTTTGAATGACTTCGTGCACTTCCAGATAGGCGGGTCCGCTAACCACACCCTATGTCCGCTCGAATCTAAATTCCGTAAAAATAATAGCGAAATTATATTTTTAAATGATTCTATATAGAAAATTCCAAAATTGAGAAATAAACAATCAGTCCGAAACTAACCTCAATATTTCGGATAAATTTTTATCCAATCCAAAACTCGAAATTATCGACTCAAATTCATATTTTTTCAACGTCCGGTTCGTGTCATGTCATGTTTTCTGTTTTGTCAAATTCAACCTCTACCCTGATATGTTGCCTCCGTATTACACTTTACAAGAACCTCTCACAACTTCACCCAAGTCCCAACTAATTGAGTTTGAGTGCGCCAATGCCCTTCATATTTTACACTCAAACTGCATGTTATAATATTTACTCAGACATGTCTTCCACCACTTCCCTATATATCATTATTTTTTCACAGAATTCCAAGCAATATATGCACACACAGTCACATACACTCACCACCTGTATATTAATCCTCATCAATTTTCAAACCTTCTCACACCTTTTACTTGACCTGCAACCATCAAGAAATATGAAGGAGGTCCAACGTTCCAAAAATCAACACGAGGTACTTCTCTTGCTTCAATCTATCTATCTATCTATATATTATATGTGGGGTTCGTGACAGATGATTGTTACGATCGTACCAATTTTTAGTATGGTAAAATATATGTATGCCGCACCAATTATTTGTCTAGGACTAGGATCCTTGTACGTATGTGTGTACAACACATACGTGTATAAATATTAGCATTTTTGATGTAATGCTGTTTTTTTGAAGCTTGGAATGGTAGTGCGGAAATTGTTGAATATGAAAAAGAAACAAACTGATTATAATGCGGATGAGGTGGAAGATGATCTTAACAGTAGTTCTGAGTCCGATACTGAAGGTTCAAATTCTACTTCATTACTAAGTATCGGTTTTTGATTTGAAACTGCATCCATAGAGTTTAGTTCGTGTAACATAAGACTCAAATATTTAATATTGGTCTTCATCTTTGTTGTCAAATGTTGTATGAAATAACTGACTTTCTGTAGCTAAAGCTAGCTCAAAGTTGAAGGGTGATGTCAAGATGTGACTTCGTCTTCTTCTTTTTTTTTTTTTTATCAAAAAACAAGTATTTTTGTTATGTATATTACCACTTTTTGACCCACCACGGGTGTCCCAGTTGGTTGGTACCGTGATTTTATGGGCTTACCATCCCAAGGTCATAGGTCTCTTTCTGGAAGGCACAAAAGTAAGTGGATTGTCATGTTCGGTGGGTACAAGTGTGCTAGCAGTCTTCCTAATTAGTCGAGGTGCGCGAAAGCTGGCCCGGACACCGGATTATCAAAAAAAAATGTGATGTAATATCACCCGAGAGTCTCTCCTTCGCAATCTATTTTTGCCCTTTAGGCCTTTAGTAGTTTAGTGTGTGACTAGCTGCACAGTGGGGCTCAACACATAACACGGTCAAGAATCTAAGAAACTACATGGAGATAATCTTTGCAGTGATGCAATTGTTAAGTGTTATTAGGCCCTATCTCAATTCCAAAAGCTAGTTGTAGGGTGAGAAAAATGAACTGAATAGCTCGATATAAGAAGCTTGAGTTCAAACTCGAGAAGCTTGACTAAACTCCGTTTTGTAATATAATTAATTGGAACAAATAATTAACACTGGTTTTAGCTTGAATGTTGTTTTTAAGTTAAAGCAACAAAACACGGACTCTAAGCTTTTATCCTAACATCTTAACAAATTTTTTTATTATCAATTGTCAGCTGCAATTTTCATTGTCTTTACTCTTGACAGAACTTTCTGAACACCCGATACAATCCGAATTTCAAAATAACAGAGGTGGAGAGGTCACAATTGATCCGGTAATGCATCGCATTTCATTTTCCTATTTCTTACTATAATTTAATGTTATTTTGGCAACTATTGACTTTCTTTTTATTGGATGCAATCCTGGCTTGATTCTTCTTGCCAATTAATTTGTCTTTTAGTTTTTCTACTTTGCTTGTCTTTGAAAAACTTGTTGGGCTAGTGGGTTATGATATAAGAAGCGCGTATTAAGGTTTTAGAATTGAGTTCTCCATGCAGCAGTTCAGGAATTCGAAAAAACTCGAAAGTAGCTAATTTGCATATTTAACAGCTATACATAATGCAATATTGGAGCATTCAGTGCAACAGAATTAGTTGCAATATTGATTTTGTACTTAGTGTTAGCATATTCTGTTGCATTAGTAAGTTTTGTTACTAGATTGTTTTGCGAGAAGATCTTATTTAGTAGATCTACATATTCAATCCACATAAGTGGTTTTAAATCAAGGTTATATGTGTTTCTGCAGTTTTAATCATTGAAATCCTGTTGCATGAAGACTGTTGTTGTTCGCATAATTTGAACTCGTTTATTTTGATTTTTTTTTTTTATTATCTTAAGCTTAAAGAGGCACTTCCTAGATTGAGAAGACGAAACTCTGAAACGTTCAGGGCACAGTATATAAGACCAAAAGAAGTCAGGTACGCTTGATTATAGCTAAACTAAGTCGATGAATAATATTTTTTTTGTTTGCATGCAAATTTAATACGTGGTCATATTTATTACTGTCTTAAACATTGGGGATTTTGAACTGATTCCTCATCCTTTTTGTGATGTGTGTTACTAGAGTACATGCTTGTACATGGAATGTCGGAGGTGAGCTTCCGCCAGATGACCTAGATATTGAAGAATGGCTAGATATCAGCGAACCTGCTGATATATATGTTATTGGGCAAGTATCCGTTTTATAAGGAAACAACTACATTTGTGTGCTCAGTCTTTTATTTTTGCTACAACTTACTTTAATTTCTTTCACTGACTCCTAAAATGCTGATGCCAAATTGTATTGAGTGCTAATTTTTTGTTATTCAACTGATATAGAGATATGTACACTTAACGAATGATAAGCACACTCAAAAAAGGATACAGGAGTACCGTCCCAAATTCATTGTTTTTTGCATTCTGATATTTGATATGCCTAAAAAGAGGTAGGTTAATTGACTCGTTCTTTTTCTGCAGTTTTCAGGAGATTATAACTTTGAATGCTGGCAATATCTTTGGTACTGAGGATAGTCGCCCCATTCAGAAATGGGAAAACATCATTCGGAGAACACTTAATAAAACCCAGCCTGTCAAAGCGAATTGCAAATGCTATAGTGATCCTCCTTCTCCATCAAAATTTAAGCCATCTAAAGATTTTCCACATCTAGAAGATGAAGTCTCACTCGGAACTGATTGTGATGATGAGGAGATATATTCATCAAATGACAAATCAGGTTTTCGTGAAGACATTGATGAACTAATTACAGGGCAAGAGGTTCTTTCAACTGTTGCTGCTTCATTCCCTGCTTTTGGTGCCAATCTAAGTCTGCCACATGATGGACAGTTATCAAGATATCCAAAAATATTGGATAGATTAGAATGTCTTCAAACAGAAGTCTGTGAAGGAGCTTCAGAACCATCTTCTCTTATGCGGAGTAATAGAATAAGAAGACCTCTCAGTAAGACAGAAGTGGTGGGCTTAAGCTGGGCTGAGCCACCATTGGATCTTCTGGCTCAGTATACTCTTGATAGGCCTAATTCTTTCAAGTCTTTTAAAGCTTCTAAATATTTTAGGGCATTTAATCCTTTCAAGTCATCTACGATGGATGATGCTGGAGTGCATTCTGATGCAGCTTATATCTCGAAAGTTGGCCTCAAATTGCTTGTGAACCGGAAGAGAAGATCCCGTTATGTAAGAATATTAAGTAAGCAGATGGTTGGTATTTTCATCACTGTATGGGCCCGCCGAAGTTTGCGAAGAGGTATTCAAAATGTGAATGTGTCTACTGTTGGAGTTGGTGCTATGGGTTACATAGGCAACAAGGTCTGTTCTGTTGTCTCTCCCTTTTTTTTTATCTTTGTCGTAACTTCTTTTTATACATTAGTTTGTTTTTGATAAAGTCTTTAAATAAAAAGCCTCTCTAGGAGTAGAGGTAAGATATCTTACCCTCCCCCGGACCCTGCTCTGCATGGCGAGATACATTGGGTATGTTCTGATTTGGTTAGTTTGTTTCTGATAAAGACTTCTAGGTTTTCTCTCCACTTTTAGTTTCATAGCTTCTGATAGTTTGTCTAATATTGGTTTTAGTTCGAACTTTGATGACAATGAATTATACCTGCGGAAAGCAAATGTAGAGTAGTTCATGCACCTATGTGTTTTGTAGGTAGGTAAAATAAGTTTACACAAGAATTAAGTAACAGTTGGAAGAAAAAATCAGAATAACTAAAGGACTGGATGTCGCTCTACAAATACTGCCCAGTAGAATTGCTTGGTGGCATCAAAGCCTACGCTATGACCATTAGTTCATAGGTTCAATATTCCGTCTCTCTAGTTCTCAGCTGTATAACTTATATGGCTATACTCACCACTCACCAGAACAGTTCTCAATTATAATACTTACATGGCAATAGCTCATCTGGGCTACTAATTGCTCTTGTCCTTAACCTGCTTACAACATTTTCACCAGATACAAGATTCATAGTAAAATTAACTAGTGGAAGTCACCTAATGAATCTAGCTAAGGGTCCTTACTGTGGAAGACCTGTATCGTAATACTATAATAACCAAATTAAATGAGACAATTATTCATGAATGTTTAAGGTCTACTCGGTGCATGTAATGGTACGAGACTGTTGCACACATATTCTTTGGGTGCGTATTCCTGATTCGCTGGAGAATTCACACTTTTACTCTTGTTTATTGTGACACCGTGGTATGCATGTCAGCATGGGTTAATGGGGGGGGGGGGTGTTGTACTTGTATAGCAGAAATTATCGTTGATATATGGTAAATGTCTTGACCAATCCACTAGCTTTTTCTTAATCTGTAGTTAGTTAAAGAAGTTCTTGTATGTAGTTAATGTTTTCTTTTATGATGACACTATTTTTGCCTTACAGGGATCAATATCAGTCAGCATGTCTATATACCAAAATCTTTTCTGTTTTGTATGTACTCACCTTTCATCCGGTGAAAAAGAAGATGAAGCGATTAAAAGAAATTCTGATGTGCGTGCAATACATCGTAGAACCCAATTTAGTTCCTTTTCAGGCATTTCACTTCTAAGAAGCATCTATGATCATGAGTGAGTTTAGATCTTTCTCTTATCTTTCTGACTAACACAAATGTGGGGTCTGCAAAAGATTTATGAAATTCTGCTAATGTGGTTTTGGCATTATTGATGAGACTTACCTATCTCGTGATCATTGTCTGTCTTGTTCCCTTAAAAATGAAAAATGCAGTGTATATGCAGTTAAGGAATATCAATTTATGTATTATTCTCTCTGTAGCAGATGTAGGTATTCTCAACTTTAAATGTCATCTCTGAGTCTGTACAAAATTTTCACTTGGCAGGAGAATAATTTGGCTAGGTGATCTCAATTACCGGATAAATTTGCCTTATGATGAAACACAACAGCTTGTCTCTAGAAGGGATTGGTCTGAGCTGGTTGAGTATGACCAGGTAGGTAGATATCACTCAGATTTTTGATCCTCCTCTGAATTATCTATTTATCAGGAATTTCACAAAACTAGAACACTAGTCATTTTTTTACACTTCAACATGTGGTTTTGAAGTGGACCATTCTGGTAAACCACCATACTTGATTACTCTCTTCAAGTTTATTACCATTCTGTAATTTATTTTATTTTTTTGATAAACTGCTATTCTGTAATCTTGAAGGTGAAAATGCTCAGTTAATCGTGGACTCTAATGGATATTGTTTTGATTTTTTAGATTATGTTTATTGTGGTTTAGAAATCAAAAAATCTTATCATATGCTTTACCTGTCATGTATATCGTCTATGTCAAGAAGTTGCTTATACTTCAAATTTTATGGTTAAATGCTGAATGTTATCGTCATTATTCATAAATTATGTACACAGAATGTGAAGTTCCTCTGGTATTAAGTCTTCATTAATATGCTAAGCTAAAATAAAACTATTTAATGATTCTTTTGTTAAGGTGGTGAGTGGTAAAATAGCAAGTTACATAACTTCATCACATAGTTTAACCATAACTTCTAGTCTGTCTGTAAACAATTATATGAGTTGTGTTTGACATGGCCCGGGGCTTGAAATTGTATTGTTATTACTACCAGTTGGCCCTTTTTGTTTTGTAGTTAAACACATTCACACACCCACCTTGTCTCTGACAAGGTTCGAACCCTTGAGATACCACTAGACCATACTACTAGTTGGTCTTGTGTACTTGAGTGATGGTAAATATTCTTTTCTATATTGGTATTTTGTGCAGACGCTTAATTTGTCAAAATCTTCGTATCTGGCAGCTTGTTCAAGAATTTAGAAAAGGTAAAGCATTTGATGGATGGTCAGAAGGTACTCTAAACTTTCCACCAACTTATAAGTATGAGTTGAATTCAGAGAAGTATTATGGAGAAGATCCAAAGTTTGGTAGGCGAACTCCAGCATGGTATGTAAGATACATAATTTGTTACCTTGCTCGTTATAGATGGATCACTCTTATTTGATTATCTTGTTACTTTAGATAAAATGTCTGCTAGACATTAGCTTTGGAGTCTCAAATTCTTTACAATATTCCTCTTTAATCGACTATTATCTTGTTACATTCCTATTCTCTTTGTTTCTTATACTAGTTTTAATCTACATCTTTGTCCAGCAGCAATAGCACTATCATTTTTTCTTTATATAATTAAAAGGATCCTCCTTAATTCTGTATATCTGTTTTTCATTTTTTTTTCTTTTTGCTAAGTCCACTTTTGATTATCGCAGTATTGATCTTTCACCATAATTAACTTCTCCCTCTTGTAGCATCTATTCAGCACTTCCTGAGGACCTGAAGTCTATATGAGTATGTCTATGTCCGGCATTATTTAACTGATGTGGAACATGAATGAAAATTGCAAAATTCTATTCTGTAGTATTGGATATAGGCATATAGCTCAGTGTTGTTAGGTTATGGCTCTACATTACAAAACAAAAATGGCAGAAATAAGGTGATAGTTACATATGATATGGATAATCATTTAAAGACATTTTTTAGTATTGGCGGAACACCTACACGTTTTCCATGATAGAATTTTGCATTTAGTTTAAGATTGTATTCAGAACCTGCAACTAGTTATATTGCTAAAATCCTGAAAATGAATTTATTGCTGGGCAAGACCAAAGCATGGAAAGCACAAGGAGACCATGCCTACTTGATGCTACATGTTGTAATATCTACTTTCCGCATGTACTAATATATAAATGGTGTTTCCCATCTAGTCGCTTTATATAGGTCAAATTTCAAACACTCTGTATTGCATGTCATTTCTTTCAGGTGTGACCGCATTATGTCACATGGGAAGGGGATGAAGCTTATAAGCTACAGGAGGACTGATCTCAGGCTCTCTGATCACCGACCAGTGTCTGCGTCATATATGGTAGAGGTCGAGGTCTTTTCTCCAAAGAAGCTACAGAAAGCACTTTTATTTACTGATGCAGAAATTGAACATGACGAATTTGTTGCTAACATGGGACTTCAAGGTGGAATGACTAAGTTAGGATTAATACAGGTGAGTACTTAACTAGTTTACTGGTTGTTTTAGATTGCAAGAATGAATACTCTTTTTTTTTAAGTCAAGCAGATACTTTCACTTGTAAAGTAAAAGTATCTGTACAATTTCTAGCTCACTAGCTACGACTTCTACAGTTTTCTCATTAAATCATAATCATGGTTGCGGGTGCTATGTAAAGTAACACATATTGCTATTACTACCAGGCACCGTGTACATGATTATTGTCCTCGTGATTGTACCATAGCACCTCTATATCTGGCTTGGCAAGGAACATTTGTACGATATTGATTTCAGATTGGTGTTACAGATAATGTACTACACGTATCTATAGAATTCAAGTTTATCAATTGGGATGCTGCTATTTTTCAAACAATGATTAATGTAATTCTCTGAATCTGATGAATTTTGTTGCGGATGCAGGATGCATCTGATCGGGGTCGCTAGATTTTGAACTGTAAGATACATGTACAGACTGAACATGAGAGGCTCCAGTCAGTGACTCCTGTAGAACTCAAAGCCGTGGCAGTAGATCGCTACATTAGGGTGCCCAAAGTTGCATATTTCAGTTTTGTCTGTTTAGATGATCCTTAATTCATGGAAAAGAATGGGATTGCAAAAAAGTCAGCCTTCACAGTTTTTGCAGCTTCATTGCCAGTTTGCGTGGATCAAGCTTATTTAGAAGGATCTGTGGTTGCTACATGCAATTGCAAGTTTCAAATTGCAATGTCATATCAGTGCATGTAGCAACGTATCATCTTTGCTATACTAGTCTACTATGGCATAGTGATGACAGTGTTGCTACTAAGTCTGTCAGTATATGCTAAGGGAGTGAGCTCACGTATAGTTTTATTTGCAGTGAGATAAAGCTACACACCTCAATATGATATGTTAATTCTCTTCTCAGTCACAGTGACTTGGTTTGTTGTAAGTTGTACTCTTTTTATCACAACTAAACAATTAAAGATATCACCACATGCATTTTTAAGCTAAAATAATCTGTAACTTTCCTAATCTTCGTTTAATATTTTAAATGTCAATGTATTTGATTCTTTTTTTCCAAACAGATTAAGATATACTCACTATTACACATCATACATAAGAGTTTTCTGTTTATATATTTGGGTCCTTTCAAATTACATTCTTAAATTTGAGCCAGGCAACATGGCCACAAAATGGCACTAGAGCGAGGAACAATCAGCCAAGGATCATCTGATAGCATGATTGTTTATATTGTAATATATCACACTAATATACATTTTCACATGAAACACAACACATACACACTTTTCAGGAAGTAAGATCTGCAGAACCATCTTCAGCATCAGTAGATATTGCTTTTGTAGCCATGGGTAAGAGTTGTGGCTTTCTCAACCAGTACTGCTCAAACCTCTGCCTTGCATATTCCATGTAATCAAAATCTATATTATTCACATGTGCCTGTAATACCAAAGATTTAAGATTAACCAGTGTCCGAATTCTTTGCTCATCTATCTGCAGTAGATTTATCATGTTCACAAGAAAAGCTTTATTTAAAGATTCGTACCGAGATGATCCCCCATAAGCCCCAGAACAAATGGTTTGCTAAAGTGTACTTCTCTACATCATGGACAAGCCTCTTTACTTCACTCTCACTTGGTTCATGACCTATACATGTACAGTATTCATAACTTTAGGTGTATGAAGATAATATTAGCCCGATAAGATCAAGAAAATCTGTGTTGTGCATGTGTTTCTTTTAGCCACAATTCATGCAAGTTGACAAATAATTTGATGCCCAGTCAATGTCTATCTGCTGACAAAATAATATACAGATCAGCAGAACAAATCAGATGACATTCTGGGTCCAAAAGAGTTGAGAATGACATGTGAGCTAACATAAAGATCACTTGTCTGGCACAATTATGTACACGTGATTGATTTTATCCAAACAGTTTCGGATGGCAGTGAGCAAACAGTGTAGCGCAGTGGAAGTATATTAGATTGTTAGTAAGCAACCAATTTAAAGTATGAGAGTTAGAATAGTAGCTAACTTACCCTCATTTTGCTTACAAAAAGCTTATTAGATGGCCTATGGAGTTACTGTAATCACATTATGCTAAGCCTGTTAGATATTATAAAGTTCAATTAAAGTGACGAGTAAAGTGTTTCACTGGTTAATCGCAAGATTTTAAAAAGTCAGAACAAGAAAGCACATCGAAAATGGAAGCCAGAACAAGTACTCCAGAATAAAAACCAGAAAACAGAGATTAAAAGAACTAACCAGTAGAACTCAGATATGAACGTACAAATCTATCACGCTCCTCCAGACCTGCCAATATAAAAAGAACAGAAAATGATGTAAAGCTGTATGATGCTTCTTTATTATTTAGCTGGAAAAGGGTGGCTCCTACAAATGAATGACATAAGTAACAGGTGGATTACCTGGGTAGATATTATAGTCTAAAACATGCGGTGTCTCAGAGTGATAATTAGCTGCCATTTCACAGAAATGATTTGCAAGGTCGTATGCAGCAGGATTGTAACTGGCATACTCATAATCCTGTCAAATAATAGATAAATATAATGAAACTTAGCGTATAACGTGATTGCAATATGCTCGAGCACAAACAGAAGAGTGAATACCTCAACTACATTGCACATTATGTTCACTTATCGTGATTAATTCTCAAGAGACAGATTGACTGCACTTTCATTTAACATTATGCAACTACTAAAATGTACAGGACAGCTCCAATTATTTATGGTAAAACATTGTATATTCCACCCTATACTCAAATTGTTTGTACATTGTGCAACTAATAATATTCCTTTCTTGCTACCACAATGAAGTTCTCTGTTTTCATTTATCAGTAAGAACTTAGAAGAGAAGTTGTGAAGCAACTAGCCTTAAGAAATCTATCTCACCCCTAAGATACGTGTAAATTTATAATAGAAGTAAACATTTCAGTTCATTATATTATACCATCACAAGGCTCAAGATTGTACTCACAATTATAGTAATCGATCTCGTCTTTTCATCAATCATGATGTTTCCATACTGCAAGTCGTTGTGACAAAACACAATATCCTGGGGGTTCTGTGACAAGTCCTTTTCTACTATGTCAATTTCATCCGCTAATGTGTCCAGGTGAAACTCTTTTGCACATTCATTAGAGCACAAATTTCTGGCCTTAGTAAGCCAGTTTCTAGTAAATGCACAATTTGTTCAGTATAAATTGTGTCACATAAGTATGTATGTCTCGATAAGCAAACAAAACTATATGTTGTGAGCTTGGCAATACCTTATTCTGTCCCAGAGAATTACATTTTTTGAACCAGGCATCGTAAGAGTATGAAATTCCCGCAGTTTAGCTGCAATCAGAGCAGAGGTTTCAGGATCACGAAGATCACTAGCTGATAATGTCTGAAAATTGAAGAACCATTATCAGTAACTTTTCAGTAATTGTATCCAACCTAATAATAGATAAGCTAGGAACCTCATTGATCAGTTACTTTACAGGTATTCTTTGGTTTTAGTAACTTCTAGTCCTCGATAAATAAAACCTAATCTCTTACTCCCTCCGTCCCTTTTTAGTTGGCACATTTGCAAAAAACACACATATTAAGAAAGAATTAATTGTGTAATTTGTTTCCATGTTTGCCCTTAATCTTAATATTAAATGAAGAGTTATGGGTGTGTATATTAAATATAAAGTCAAACATTGGTATTAGAAATAAAGGGGTATATATGGAAAAATTCGTAAAAATATGTATTGGAACAAGGAATGTGACAATTATTTAGGGACAAATTTTTTTTGCAAATGTACCAACTAAAAAGGGACGGAGGGAGTATCATCCGTGCTAATTATAATAGTAATGACCATGCATGAATGATTAATTTACCTTTACTGTTTATGCATTGGCCAAGCATTGACTTTGTCACCTACATTACTAAATCCTATCATATAGATGCTTTAGTATATATAATTAGTAGAATGCTAAAGTATATACAAGAAAGAGAGATAAAGAAAGTACCATGGACCCTTGTAATATATATTATCATATGTAAAGCAGAAAATCCAGCCCTTAAATTTAATTAACAACAGGAACTATTTTATAAGAAGCAAGAAACATATTAGACCTTTTCAGAAACAATAAATTAGTTACATTTCCTAGCAGAACCAAACCAAGATTGATCAAAGTTCTGTAAAATACTTAAACTTAACGTACCTTGGCATGAATGAATTCCTCCACTCTCCCTTCCGTAAACAGACCAAGAAGGCGAGGACCATGTCCATGCTTCGACAAGCAATCAAACGTCTGAATTTCCTCATCGCGATCAAAGAAAATATCAACACCTTCACCATAAATCCTTAGTAAAACATTTCTCAAAACACCATCCGTTGCTGTAGGCCAAGTTATTCGATAAACTTCATTAGTCATTGCACCACTTAGATGGATCACTTTCAACATGTTGAAGTCAATCACATCTCCCCATTTCGCAGCCACAGACGACAACACCTTCTTCAATTCCTCTGGTACATTACCTTCTGCCAGCCCTTTTGTCTTTACTGCCATAGAATATTACCAGCTAAAGATCCTTCACCTTAATCAAGAATCAACAATTTTAAAGATCAGCACATATTTCCAAAATCAAGAATATACACTAGTACACTTCAATTCAAATAAGTAAAATTTATGTATGAAAAAAGGGTAATAACAAGAAAATTATTAGACTATTTCAAGAAACAAAAGGTGGGTCCAACTTAAACATGTCTTTTAGCTCAAGAACACCACATAAATCATACATATACATAAAAATCTTGAAAAGCTAGTAAAAAAACATTGAAACTCTCACCAATTCAAAACATATAGAGTATACTTAAACATGTGCATAATTAATCATAAACCATTAAACCGACTTAAATGAAAATTTCAAGAACTATAAAAATGCCCACAAGAACAAAAGAAAGCTACTCAAGAACATACCTGTGATGCTGAAATGAGAATTATACTGATACCGGGAGAGAGAGAGAGAGAGAGAGAGAGAGAGAGAGAGAGAGAGAGAGAGTGGGTATATAGTATGTAGTACTTGGTCCTTGCTAAGAATCTTGGTGTGTTGCTTTGTATTGGAATGATTCAAGAATCAAGAATATATAGAAAGTTTCCGTATGTAAAAAAGATTAATTTGTTTGGATTGGTAAGGTGACGCGGAAATGAGGCGCGTGATTAATAAACAGCCAATGGGAAGAAAGCACGTGGGTGTGTAGTTGAAAACTACCGGGAAATTTGGAGGCTCTAAAGTCAAAGTAAACGCCTGTAAGTACCATTCTCTGTTTTTAAATGTAGAAAATGAAATTTGGACTTTGGAGAACTATACATATATTAAATAAATTTACAATATTTTTAGTATGAATACCATAATAATTTACAACTATAAGAGCATGTCCAACCATACATATAGCTAAAATTGTATCCGAAATACTATAAATAAAAATTATGGAGAATGTGTAAAAATATATCATCTCCAATGGGACATAACTGTTAGCTAAAATTTTAGATAATCTCATTGTATTGGCTATATTTGTCGAACTTCTAGAGACCTGTAAAACTCCACATCATCAATTATCATATTATAATAATATATTCTATTTTTAACAACTTGAAATAATGAATATATACCATTTTTAAATTATAGTCAATTAATATAGCTAGCTACATTGATTCAACAAATTTTACGTAATCATTATTTAGCCAATTATTTTAGGCAATATCATTGGAGAAAAGGTTAGTAGATTACAAATAAATGTCATTGTCGAAACAGTAGCAAAAAGAAGAAGTCTTTACTAAGAAATTAGCAAAGAAACAGTCGTTAGCACCACACATGTAACACAATTTTTATTTCGAAAACTGTTCTTAATAATTTTTAATTGTTATTTTTATGAACGTGTATTTTATAATTTGGTTAATTCTTCATTTTTTATTATCCCCATATATTTGGTTAGGCTTCTCATTCACAATGATGAGATTTTCAACGGAAAGAATGATGATTCTTGAATAAAATACTAAAACATTATTATATACAGAGATCTAAGATTTAATTCCCACAAATAATTTATTAATTTATATCTAATACTAAAAAATGTTATATACAAATGTGTAAGGTTCGAATCCTCCAAATAACATATTAAATAATTATAATATTATACTACATTATAATTGTAAGCAAATTACAAAAATTTAAAAGCAACTCATGATTTTGTACGGGTTATAAACTAGTATAATATTAAAGAAGATTATTTTTTATTCGTTCTACCATTATTTTATGAACAATGCTAATGATTCTAAACTTAAAATATTCATATCACATGTTTTAATTAGAGCTCTAAATGAACAGAGCTTTGGGTGATTAACAAATATAACCGGTTTTTTAGATACGATATACTAAAATAACCAATTTTATAAAAGTGGCCAAATATAACCGATGGAATATGCATTTCTAAAAAGAGTAATAAATGATACGCATTCTTTGGTAGAGTAATCAAGAGATTTTTTAATTTTATCACAGGATACGCAATTTGGAATGGAGTATTGTGAACCTAATAAGCATTCCATGTAGGTCTGTCAACGGGTCGGATTCGGATCGGATTATCCTAAATCCATATCCGAATCCATTAAGATTTTTTGGGTTCGGATCAGATTAGGGGCGGATATTTTTTAGTCCGATCCATACCTGATCCGTTCGGGTTTTCGGATCGGAGGTCCGATCCGTTTAATTAAAAAAAGGAAAAAATAAATTCATTTGATTTGGTAATTTAACGGTCAACTAGTATTTTGATTAGTACTTTGACTTGTATTCAAATTTTTAGATGTTAATCGAAAAGTCTATATATATTTTTATAAATTTTATATTATATATGATAAATAAAATATATATATAATATATACTAAATAAGAAATATAGTATATTATATATTATATAATACATATAAATAATAAATATAACATGTATAATATATATAATATAGTATAGATATGTAGATATATTTTTTATATTATATATTATATATAATAAATATATAATATATTTATTATATATAATATATAATATATAATATATAATATAAAAAATATAAAAAAATATTTAATATATAAATATATTCGGATCGGATCATGCTAAATCCATGCCCGCTCCTTATCGGATCGGATATATTTTTGAAAGATCCATACCCGCTAATTTCGGATTGGATCGGATCAGATCGAATCAGATTCTTGATCCATTGACAGGCCTAATTCCATGAATGCGTATTGCTATTACCACAAGTCTGCTCTTGATTGGACTAAAGACTGCTTTTTGGATAATATATAATATTTGGATATCAAAACAAGTAGGTGGTTTAGCCTATATCTGTATCCCTCGACAGCTGTGCAATCCCACGTGATGTCCCTGCCCTGTTTAATTTACATGCAAACAGTGGTAGACTGGTAGTGTGGTACGGTCTAACAAACACTCAAACACATAATACGCATTTGACGATTCTGTAATCAAACGGTTATAATTGTCAATTATTTTGAAAACGATTAGTTTTGTAAAAGATCATTAAAAACAAGTTATTCTTGTCATTTTTTCCAGAGCTTTTAACGAACAGCTCGAGCTCGGCTCGATAAGAGCTCGGTTCGGCTCGAGCTTAACGAGCTCGAGCCGAGCTCAAACAAGATGTTTGTTCGTTAAGCTTAACGAGCTCGAGCCGAACTTTAGGGTGCCCGTTTCGAGCTCGGCTCGTTAAAGCTCGAAAAAAATCAATATTTTTTATTTTTATTTTTTTATCTCCAACGAAATTAATTTTTGTTTTTTGAAAATTTGGGAATATCACTAAATTAGATCTATCTTGACATCCGTATGGTTGGATCGTCGAGAAATATTTTTTAAAATATAGAAACAACAATTCGTGACAAAGCACTAGTTACTAGTACTAGTTAGAATAGTAATGATCTACTAAGATCTCTAACCAAATTAATTTTTTATTTTTTGAAAATTTGGGAATATCACTAAATTAAATATATCTTGACATCCGTACGGTTGGATCGTCGAGAAATATTTTTTAAAAATAGAAACAACAATCCATGACAAAGCACTAGGTACCCGTACTAGTTAGAATAGTAGTGATCTACTAAGATCTTCAACCAAATTAATTGTTCGCGAACAGCTCGAGCTCGGATCGAGCTCAGCTCGAGGCTATTCGCGAATAACTCGAGTTCGACGGTTCGGTCAAAGCTCGGCTCGCTTCGTTAAGAAATCAGCTCGGTTCGTTAAGATCAAAACTCGACTCAGTTCGTTAAGGTCAAAACTCGGCTCGGTTTGGTCAAAACTCGGCTCGACTCGGTTCATGAACAGCCCTAGTTTTAATTGATGCTGATATAATAATAATTAATATCTTAATGTTAGGCAATTTTTTTAGAATTATCTTCCAAAAGAAATTGAAAATTCCAACTTAGAAATAAGCTAATATAATTTATAACAAATTATTAATAATTAATAAATTTTAATCAATCATATTTAACTTTTTTTTTAAGTAAGTTTAAGAATAACTAGTTTATAACCCGTGCGATGCACGGATTTTTTTTAATATGTAATAAATTTTATTTTATGTTACAATTATATTTATATATAATCATTATTTTCAATAATTTATTTTAATCTTAATTTCAATAATTTAATATAAATTTAATTAATGATATGCATGGTTTAAAACTTATATTATAAAATTTTAAAATAAATATGTCGTTGACGGAATTCGAATCTTGAAATTTTAGTAAATTAATTTGATCATACAATATATCTAAACATTAGATCTAACGGTTCTGATTTTTTACTAAAAATCTAACGGTCATTATTCGTTGTATATATTTTGTTAGTGATTAAAAGATATGGTGTGATATTTTTGGATATATATAAATTATTGCAAGATTATATTTTAAATTAAAATCAAGTGTTTTAATTATAAAAGAAATATCATTGATTAGAACATACAATATTTTAGATGTTTATAAAAAGTAATATCATCAATTAAAAGTAAACGCCTTTTAATTTAAAAAGGCAATCTGCTAAGTATCATTAATTAGATTATTTTATTATTTATTTTAATAATTAGGATGATCGTGCTGAAAATCGAACCGACAAACTTTCAATGTCCATGCGATGCATGAGTTTCTTTTATTATGTTATTTTTAATAATTTTTTAATTTAAATTTAACATATTCATGTTTACGAATTATACTAATGTTTCCTTATTATAAACAACATATACATATTTTTAATATAATTTATTAATTATTAGAAAATATGGTGTGATTTTTTCGGGTATATATATTGATGATTGTAAGATTAGTTTTAAATAAAAAAGGTAACGTGTTTTAATTAGAAAGAAAATATTAATGATTGGAAGATATGGTACGATTGATATTTTTAGGTCTTCATAAAAGGTGATATCTTCAACTATAAGTAAATGTGAAAAAGACAATCGGCTATTTACCATTAATTATATTATGTTATTATTTATTTTAATATATATTTTTTAATATTAATATGAGAAAAAGGCATTTTGGCTGGCTATATTTTTTGTTTTTGGCACTTGGATGGCTGAGAATAATTTTTGACATTTTGTCTGGCTGTAATAAATTTTTTAAACACTTGAGGGGCTTCTGTCAAGTGCCGTTAGAATATAACCCCAAAACTTGAAAATGACAGGGGTGTTTTCGGTAATTAATGTTCCAACAATCAGTTTTGCAACAGATATATATACACTACCCCAATACTTCATCAAAGCCCAAGACCACATTATCCATCACGTTGGATGAGTCTTTAAGGGAAAGTTGTTTATTCTTATGCTTCCCCTGCTTTTCTTTTTTCTGTTCGCCCTTCCCGGTTTCCGAATTGTGATTACTTACAGACCCCTCCTCAGCACTGCACATCTGAGACTTCAAATTAAGCCCGAATTTCGTAGACACGTTTCCCCATGTGCTGGTCCCAACACGGCTCAATTTTTGAATCTCCTGCTTCATATTTGAACACTCTTTCTCGAGCTCGGATACCCTCATCCGCATGCTGTCCATTCCAACTTTTAGAACTTGATTTTCTATCACGGCTGTGTTCCAACCTCCATCGCTAGATGCAAGCTTCAAGGGAGAGTTTCTGACAGTCCATCAGTCTGCATAACTCTTCTCGATCGGCATCTGCCAACCATGGGTGTGCCTGCATATTTAATTAAAATCAACAAGATGGTTAATAATCATTACAACACGAAAATATATAGCTTTACTAAAAAAATCCCTTGCAAATACAACCAGTGACAAAGCCGATAAATGTTCTTACAACTAGTTCAAGACAGGGAGATCTTAGGGCCACGTTGTCATGATAGGCATCATAAAATAATCGTATAAGAACAGAAGCTACTAGATTTATAAATATACCTTCAAATATATGTCGATTGCACGATAAAGACCATCATCTAAGGGTCTCGCATAATCAGGAACTGCCGCAGCAAGAGACTGAAATTTCGGGAGCTTCAAATTAGTATCAGGGGCAACCTCTGCCAGGTACCCATCAATTAGCTTGGCCACCATTGTGATTGATGTCAACGATGGGGAACCCATCAACTGGCCATCATTAAATGAAATAGGGGACACCCCACCGGTGACCTGGTCCATGGCCAAGAAGTGCTCAAGAATCCTCTGCACACACTCAACATGGTGTAATGGTCATTACCCTCCAACGTGTTAGGCGGCATAAAAAACTCCAAAATGTAATTATCATTTCCCGTATGACTACTCTGTAAGCAGATAGCAAAAGAGCTACTTAGTCCAAACATACGAGCATAATGTACCAAGGGGTACTCAGGTTTGGAGAACTTGGTAATATCTTCACAGAAGCAGGAACTCTGGGAAGCAAAAGATCTCCCAGCAACAATCCAAGCTCGGCAATTTTCAAAAGAACAATCCAAACTCAGAAAACATATTGTATTACAAACTCGCGACTCAAAATCCAGGTAAATCCATAAACGAAACCCATGAACACGCGAACTCAGTACACCAAAACTCAATAAACAAAATCGCCAAAGACAGACTCGTAATGCACTCGGACTTACAAAAACTTGTAATTAACAACTAACACAAAAGGGGAAATCGTGTTTGTAACAAATCGAAAAGAAAAAAAAAACAGAGACAAGGGGTAGCAAATCGATTAGAAAAGGGGAAAGGGGTTCGAATTAACGAGAACAGAGAAGAGGAGGCTGTTGTGTGAAGAGACGAAGAGGAGGGAGAGGGGAACTTGTGATGAAGAGAAACAAAAGGAAGAAGTGCTGGGTTGTTTAAAATTAAGAACGAAAATGAAAAAAAAAAAGACAGGGGAGTAGAGTTTGTGATCGTTCTTGAAACCCAGCTGAAAGAAACTGATTTGGGGAAAAATATTTTACCATTGTATTTTTGCACTATCAACGTCAAAACATTCTTAGTGCTGAAAAGACAATTTTATCCTTGATGTTTAGACGGCGTTACTAGCGTTTTGACGGAAGCCCCTCAAGTGCTTAAAAATTTTATTACAGCCAGACAAAATGTCAAAAATTATTCTCAGCCATCCAAGTGCCAAAAACAAAAAATATAGCCAGCCAAAATGCCTTTTTCTCTATTAATATTAATTAATATTAATATTTTAATATTAATGATTATAAGATTAGTCTTAATGTGACACCCCTAGATCCGGGGTCAAAGATCCAGGTCATCACGGTCCAATTTCCGATCAATATCCATATCTCTTGAGTCTTTTTTTTTTTAAATTTAATACTTATGCAATTGACCCCACACTAATACACACACACACCAGTCATATGCTCATAGAACAACATCCATAATATTAAAAGTTTAAAGTTAACAGTTATTACAACCCAGAATTCTACTAAGTACATTGTTGAATAATACTTCTACAGGAAGCATTTCAACAACCAAAAGTTTATTACAAACTTACACACTTAATTTACATAAGTCTACTAAGCCCCTTTCACTTGTCACTACCTCGGGGATGGTCGCCAGCACTCGCTCAAAAGGTCGCCTTTCCCTTACCCTCTTGCAGGGTGTAGTGCGAAGTATTGGCATGGGACCTAGCTGTAGTATAAATAAATAGCAAGAATGAGCTAAAATAGCTCAACAAGATAACTTCTATCTACTACCATAAAAGGGAAAATAAACCTTTACATATATATATATATATATATATATATATATATATATATATATATAAATGGGAAAATTCATCATAGTCATTAAGAAAAGAAATAATTCTTATCTATCAAATGCACCATCTATTCCTCTTTGTACGAAAAGTAATATGTAGTATTATAATATCAGTTTCTCTTCTTAAATAATATAATAATCCATACTTCATTTCCGTATAATTTTCCAAAAATAATATTCCATTTGAATAAGATCTCGCAATAATATCCTTCTGTTTCTTGTATACGACAACCATATAAAAATAATATAAAATCAGTTTCTCTTCATTCCATATAAATAATTCCATCACCTTATCTCATTTTCTTGGTTTCAGCATATAACTCTGAAAACCATTGTCAACATTTTCTTTTCAAAAACATTGGGGATATCTGCTGTCGCCTGATACATTAGGACGATGATTAGTCGCCTAATCGTACCTGCTCTCTTTTAACTACCGGTAGAAGGAATGAAGATCATCCCTGGAGGAAGGCCACCTGCTAACATCCTCCCTTGGCATCTTCGTGCCGTAATAAAAATAATAAATGCTGGACTGTGTCGCACACAGCCCTGACACAGCCACTTACGCAAGTCTGTTGCAATCCCCCTTTTTGTCAAATCATTTTTCCATTTACATTTATCATTTTCATTTCCATTTCCATTTCCATTCACATTTCCATTTACATTTCCATTCACATTCCATTCACATTTATTCATCACCTTTAAATCATATGTCATAATACTTTAATTATGACTCATACATCTTTTCTATAATTATTAAAGTCAAATATGCCTTTAGCACATAAAGTATATTCGCTCTATCCATATTCTTATCTATCTTTCTTTAATTCTCAAAATCAGGAAATAAATACTTAGCAATATAGCAACGTAGAAAAACATATATATTCCATGAAATCATTTTACTTTGAAAAAAATAAATAGTTTTCCAAAGTAAGAGTAGAAGAAATCTTGCTCTCTTATATACACATATATATATATATGTTGTTCCATCTACTTTTAAAAATAGTAGATAATAATCAAATAATACTTATTAAATCACAATATTTAAAAAGAATATCTTTAGCAAAATATTATAAATCATCTAACCCTAGATAACACCTGATACCATTCTCTCATATTCTCTTAATCATAAGGCATGTTCACTTCATGCATAATCATCTCTATACATATCCATCTCATACTCATATCCATATTCATATCCATATACATCTTCATATACCTTCCTTTTTAATATCCATACTCAAGGAAGACAATTTCTTCACAATATAGTAATAATAGCATCACATGTATATATATATTCCAAGAAATCAAGTTTCTTTGAAGATAATAATTTTTCCAAGTAGGGATAGAAACGATCTTGCCTGGATCTCTAAAGCGAGTAGGTGGAATCCTGAGTTCGTCTCCCGCTTCTATAGGAACGAAAAGGATCACCGTTAGTATATACCCCACTTAATCACTTAATCTCTACACCATAACACCCTTAACTCATATTATACGTTTACCATGGTTTTTATGCACCAAAAGTTTACATGCACTTCACCATTTTTAAACTCGATCTAAGTTTTAGTGCATTCCACAATTTCCCTTAATAACCACACTCGACTGTAAAAATTCTCAGAAAATATAGATTTCGAATTTTACTACAAGGTCAACTGTAAATGGTCCTCTGACCACCCTACTACACTATCCCAAAATTTCATAATTTCTAAAAATGTCTAAGTATGGTAATTATAACCTCAAAGTTGGCACAACTGCAATTTCCCGGTTTCCGAACGACTTTCAATAAAATCCACTTTTCTCCTAAATCGTTCATCAGATTTTGACGTACTTTATATCAAAACGATCTATGAACTAAGCTCTATCATTTAATGGTCCATTGGTACACTGGACAGTAAGGTACCATATTGATACAGGGGTCCAAAACAGAGCAGTTCCTATACTAACAAAAATCGGGCATTATAACTGTTGTACTTTCATACTTTCCATATTTTAATTGCTCCAAAACCATCATTCCACACTCAATCCAAGCCCTACACCATGTGGTCTTCATCCCAACCATGGTTACAAGTTCACATCACAATTTCCATATCAAACTTAAAACACATATCAACAACCATATCATCAAGATTTCATGCTTTATACAACTTAACTTCTAAACTAAGCATAATCAACCATAAACTCATAATTCAAGTTAGGATCTCAAGTAATATACCTTCCTTGTAGCTTTTATAACACTTAATAATCCTTGGGATATCCTTAAGCAACCATATAACACCTTAAACTAACAAGAAACACCAAGAACATACTTAGAATTTTCGGAGCTATTTTACTGCAGCTGAAAGAACATGAAAAACGACCCCCTTACCTTGCTTTTCTGAGAAAATCTTGTGAAATATGACTTGTAGCTTATCTCATGGTCTTTCTAAAAAGCTAAAGAACGAAAAATTTGGATGAGAAACGAAGAAGTTATGGCCGTTCTAAGCCGGCTGTTACTGTTTGGCCGAATTGAAGAATGGAAGGGGAGAGATTTTCTCTTGATTTTTGATCTTATCTCACTCTAATCTTGTTGATATTTGTTAATCCTAGCTTGTCTTAGAATCCTTGGAAGATATTTGTGATTAAAGGCTTGCTAATGTACTAATTTACCCTTAAAAGTATTAGTGGAATGTGATGCCATGTTCATGATCTCATAATTCTCTTTTTATTATTTTTCCTAAGTATTGTACTAACACTTTTGGTAATTAACAATGTGGTATGTATCCTTGTTATATTGCTAATCTTGGTTGCTTGGTTCCCCTAATCGTCTAATTGTGATTCGTCTCGAATATACCTCATTATCTCAGTGGTTCTGAAATCATTTAACAATCCAAATTCCTTTGATATTTCCTTAACTTAATAATCCTTTAATTTATACTAATTCCCTAACTCCTCAATATATAATTATGTTAATATCTCCATGCTCCTTGACATCCAATAGAAACTCATTCGAAACCAAAATCCTCAAAAATCCATATTCAGGAATTTCTGAAATCTATCGTCATTTCGAGTCACTTATTTTTATAATATATCCATAATATGGTTTCTGTTTACTCATTTTCTGTTTCAAGTATTGAGTACTTACATACCATTTCTTTAATCAAAATTTACTATTCATGGGGTCACTGTAGCTTTGCTAAAATTAGGGTTGTTACACTTAAATAGAAAAGACAACGTGTTTTAATTAGAAAGGAAATATTAATGATTGGAAGATATGGTATTATTGATGTTTTTAGGTGTTTATAAAAGGTAATATCTTCAACTATGAGTAAATGTGAAAAAGGCAATCGACTGATTAGGGGTGAGCAAAACCGGATATCCGGTCCGGTTTTAAAATTCGGATCAGATATCCGGTTTTTCGGATTATGAAAAATATATTCTAGTTCCGGTTTAACCGGATATCCGGAATTCGGATATCCGTTTAAACCAGATCGAAAATCGAATTATCCGGATCCGAATTAATTAAGTAAAATTTTAGATATCATCATCTCATATTTTAGATATCATCATCTCATATTTTAGATAACATCAATAAGTTATCGTTAACTTTACCAATGATAAATTAATTAATAAAATTTTAGATATCATCATCTCATATTTTAAAGCCTAAATATTAAAAGTACGAGAATAATAAATTCTAAATAAGCATAATTATTGAAGTGGTATAAAGTTATCTCTCCTCATAACTGCTCATAAACTTCTATTGCAATGTATTACTAGTCTCAACCGAAGTGTCTCATGGAAATGACAATGTCAGATCATTTTACGCTATGCTAAGTAACTTCAGCAATTTTTGTTATATGTAGTTATTTTGGATGGGATTTTATGTATTGGAATGGCTTTTGGACAGCCTTTATGTATTGGAATATTTGACAATATGTTGAATGGGAACCTTTATTTTTCAATTTCATATGTTGACTTTCTTTATTTAATGTTGGTAAAGAACCTGCAAAAATGTATAAAAATGTTTAATAAACAAGTGTAGGCATAGTGGCAAGAGTGTTGGTAAAGACAACAAAGTATTCCACAATTTGATGTTACAGTAGAACTAAAGAGGTATTGACATAGCTCTACAGCAATACTTTTAATAGTGTTACTACAAAGATAATGGAATAGCCATAGATCTATAGTAACATCTTATAAGGTGTAGCCACAGATCAGAAAAGTGTTGGCATAGGGGTCTACGGCTACACTTTTCTTCCATGTTATCAAAAATCGAAAAATTGTTAGCATAGACCCCTATGGTAACAGCCATTTTTGTAACACCCCCAAATTTGGTCAAAGTGTAGCCATAGCCCTTTTTTTTCTTTTAGCAACAGTTTTTGGGCTATAAACACACCTTTTTAGGTGTAGCCGTAGCCCATGTATGGGGGTAATGTAATAACATCCATATTCCAAATATCAAACATATCTAAGCAAATAAAAACATAAGTTTGATAAATATGAAGCAAACTCATCCATCTTAATATCATTTTCATCTCCACCTCTTTCTAGTGTACTGTCATTTGGTTGGATCGGGTCATTGGTTTGATCAGGTCTTGGTATATCACATGATAATCATGGTTATCAAAGCCCCAAGTCGGGCTTTAAGACTCTCGAGCGAACCTTCGCATCAACTAGTTGACGACAAGTCGAGCTTCGAGATTCTTGGCGCCCTGGTACCTTCGCGTCGACTAGTCGTCTTCGTGATAACAATGAGAACGACCATGTTTTTGTAAAGAAGAAATTTTAGTTAGAAAAATTAATAAGGTAATAGATGAAAAATGTAATTGATTAATTATTAATTAGGAGAAATGTTGGAAAGAGTTGAGTGTAACATTTTGAGAAAAGATCGTGTTTTATTTTTTTTATAATTAAGTAAAATAATTTAAGGTAATGAAGTATAACAATTAAATAAGGTAAGTAATGTATGATACTGTACCAAAAAAATAGTGACTAAAATTTTTAATATTTCATCTTTTATAATACAGTAAATGTTAGGAAGAGTTTAATGTAATATTTTGAAAAAAGATTATGTTTTGGTTTTTTATAATTAAGTAAAATAATTAATGATAATAAAGTATAACAATTAAATAAGGTAAGTCATGTACTTACCCTACCAAAAAAACCAAAACTCTTAATATTTAGGGTCTGTTTGGCAACTCCTTAAAATAAGTTCTAATAAGTTCTTATGAACTTATTTTCGGGTAAAAATTTCATATTTTGATAATATTTTTATACAAATATTTAATGTATATTTGAGATTCTATAAATTACAAAAAAAAATTAATTTTTTCAGAAAAAATAGAAATCTTAACTTCATCTTCTTAAAATAAGTTGGACATTATTCTAAAAAAAAAAATAAGTTCCCCAAAACACATCTTACGGGGTGGTATTGTATTATGACTTTTAATGACAATTCTTGGGGTAATGATTTTTATGGATTTTATAGACTTTTAATGACTCTTAATGATTCTTGTTGAGTCACTAAAAATTTTGAAATACATTTGATGACTTCTAATGAAATGACTTCTGAAAACTTTCATAGACTTTTTGATAGATTTTGTGGTTTACTAGACTAACTACAAAGATCGTGTATTAGCCTATGCTGTCAAATTCTTTAACCTTTTTTTCACTTCAGTCCAATTTCGATCGTGTGTTCTCTGATTAATTCGACCACCAAAGTATATTTCTTGTTAATTGAGTATTCACTACATATTTTTATCTGAGAATTATATATTTGTCACTATTCATTAGCCAGCAATATTTTTATGATGCAAAGCTATTTTATTGGTGTTTTATGTGAATTTTTGCAAGCACAATATTTTTAAAAACCCATAAATTCCTATAATGTTTGATGGATTTTATTTTACTTTGTGTGTTATGATCTAGTTTTACAAAATTGCAAAAGATGATCTAGTTTTACAAAATTGCAAAAGATCGCCCCCTCGATAATATTGTTTACTAAAATGAATATAAAAAATATGGAAATTGAAAACCAAGAAAAGGAAGAAAAAGATATGGAAGAGAGGAAGAAAGAGGAGAAAAACGACATAAATTTTTATTGATAGTAAATGAAACAATTTTATTCAAGATGATTTTAATAGAATTATTAGAAGTCATGTCAAATCTTATCAAAAAGCTCATGACTTTTTTTTCAAGGGACATAGTTATAATTTTTGTTAAAAGTCATTAAAAGTAATTCTCATTAAAAGTCATTGACTTTTTGAATAACACAATACTTATAAAGAGTCTATAAATGTCTCAATTCAATACCGCCCTACTTTTAAATACTTCTTAAAAGTCTTAATTGAATAACATCATACTTTTAAAGACTCTTTAAAAGTTAGAATTGAATACCCCATAATTTTTAAAATCATTAAAAGTCTTTAAAAGTCTTAATACAATACCACCCCCTTAGTTTTTGGAATAGATTATTGATAGATTGATAAAACCCCTTAAAACCCCTTTCTCCTCTTCCAAGCTCCATCTTCCCCGTCAGTCAAGAGCACCAACCCTCAGGTATTACTTTGCTTCTCTCTGTGTATATCTATATGTATGTATATGCATATGAGCGTATATTTTACTGAATTCTGGGCTTAATTTTAATTATCTTGAAAATGCACTTACTCAACTTCATATTTAATGTGAATTGCTCTTGCTTGTAAAACTAGAAAAATTGGTCAATTTTACATGAAGATAAAATTAATAATAGATTGTGTTTGTGTGAAGAAGTATATCTGATTAAAATATTGCACCCCATGTGAAAATCCTGGATTATATTTTTGGGGTTTTGTAAAATATATACAAATTGGAGGAGTGTAGACCATGGTTGTAGAAAGTAGTAACTAGTTCATTTGAAACCCTAAGGGGGTTTGCTTGAATTTCAGGCTTGACCCGTGTCGTATTGGATGAATATAGCTCTTTTCGGGTTTATGCACCTACATTAGGAAAAGGGTAAGTGCTTGTACTTTTTGATATTAACATATAATTGATATTGATTTTATAAGTTTTTTTAAGTGGATTACCAAGAACTTATCTTGTCGTCTTATGTGTTGGGCGTGACGTTTTTAAGAGTACTGTTTTTAAGACTCGAGCTACGAATTTACTTGCTTAAAGAAAACATCAGTTAGAAAGAAGCAAAAAAAATTACCTTCTGCACTTCCACTCGTGGTTCTTTAGTTTGCAAATGCTACTTCCGATTGACTATGTTTACATCCGTTTGCATACCCCTGCTCTAGACGGTTATATGATGGTTACAATAATTGTGCTAAAACAATTGTAAATCATGACAGATATACTGAAGTGCAAGATGTCAACTTCTCTAGATGAAAAACGAAAGATTTCTGCGTCAGTTAGTATACAACAAGAGAATCCTTTGGATTTTCTTCGTATTATATACGGTATGTTGTATCATTTTACTGAATATGCTTCAGCACTTTACCAACATAATTCTTTCTGGGAAAATTGTCCTTTTACTGTTAACATTTACAAGTTCTTTTTTTCTCTTAAAAACCATTTGAAGGAGAAACTTCAGTAAAGAAGTAATGTTCATATTTGGAGAAAGAAAATTAAGTAGTGTCATTTGTATTATACAAAGGAACTTTTTTTTATTGTATCTTGTAAGTGAACTTGTCATCATTGAGTTGAAGAGATAAATTTATCCCTCTCGATTGATGTACAAAATGTTTTTTTGTTCTACTTAACTAAGAATTTAGATATTAGTATGTCCGGACAAAAAATAATGCTTACAGATGAATAGGGTAGTAATTTGAGTTAGGTCGTGTTGAGTTCTTGTAACGACTCTTGCAGAAATCGTGTAGTGAACAAACAATTTTTTCATGTTCGTGTCAAGTTATTCCTCTTATTCAATGAGTTGATTTAGTTGAGCTCAAATTTTTGTGTAGCTTAAAATCGAGTATAGAATGCTAATTTACCAAATCATCTGATCCGAGCTTAGCTCAATAAGGATTTCAGGTAGAATCTAGCATAAATAAATTAGTTTGAGTATGAGATGTACGCAACCCGCCTATAATTACAGCTTCTCAAAGCAATGCCAAATGCGTATAGGATCTTTATTATTTTATAATTTCTCTTTTAACACCCGTCATTTTTTGCTTTGCCACGGGAATTATCAATTCATCATTTTAATTCTTAGTAATTTATTCAACCTTTGCTATAAGAATATCTATATATTTCATACAACGGAAAGGAAAAGATTATAAGTAATAGAAGGGGGTCTGATTTATGTCTGGTGGTTCCCAGTGTGTTACAGAAACTACTAAGTACTAACCTATGAGAAGCTGAAAAGCAGAGGAAGTTCATCTTAACTTTTTTTGCTAAGAGATCACTGAATATCCAAAATCAGTTGATACTTCACAATCATTAGTTATTATAACTGCTCTTACGAGTGTGCGGATGGTAATAAGAGCAGGTACCCAGAATCCTGACCTTAGACTATAACCAAAACAAAGGTTGGACGGGCTAATATCTTGATGAGTGGATATATTATCATTTATTAAATGTTCTTGATTTTTTTTAAAAGCAATGAAATAATATATGATATTTGTATCTAAATCCTAACATGTAATCCATGATCATTTTAAATTTCCTGCATAGATAAAATCACTTGCAAATCTCTTATTGTCTTTCCAACTCGTAAACGGTTGTCATACAAACTTTCCTGCATAGACAAAACTACATGCATATATCTTATTGTTTTCCTTCCTCAGCTGATTTAACATTAAATTGAATTTTGCAAGTCTACACATAAAAGAATGGATTTTCCATTTTGCACTTATATATTGCGGAAGGAGAAAAGTTATCTGCCCTGGTTATTTCTGAAATAACTTATTCAAATGTATTATCTTAATGAGTGGACTTATTATATTATTGCTTAAACGTTCTTGTTTTTTTTTTTTTTTATAAAAGCAATGAAATAATTTGGATATTTGTATCCAGTCCCCAACATGTAATTTATGATCAATTGAAATTTCCTGCATAGTTAAAACCACTTGCAAAGAATTTCCAGTACAGTAGTGAAATAAAAAATTTTAAACTCATAAGTTAGATGTGGCAATTGCAACAATATATTTTTCATGTTTTTTTTTGATATTTTGTAATAATATCGAATGACAATTAAAAAAGCGATGATATTAATCTTCTGTTTGACTGTTCACTTATTGGATTTTGCAGAGGGTGCTATTGCTGGAGCTGCTGCTGGAGTTGTGGTTGAAACAGCTCTTTACCCAATTGATACTATAAAAACTCGTCTACAAGCAGGTTCCAATAGTGAAAGTTACTTATATACCACGTAAAATATAATTTACTGTATTCTCTGTTTGCAAAATCTGGTTTTTTTTGGTATGTCTGTAGACTGTAGGTGGTAAGCATTAGTATCAATTTCAGTATTTCATCAGCATTGCATTGCAACTATTATTAGATGTTTCATTGTACTGAAAGCCTTTACCGGGTTTGATGATAAAAGCTTTTCTCTTTTCCGTGCTTTAAGTAAGAATATCCTTGGTTTGTATGAGCTTGGTATCATTTTTAGTTCAATGTAGCTAACTAATCTTGCATGGAGTTGAGGTCATGAGACTGGAAGTTGCATCATGCACTGCAAAATTTTGAATGTTGAGTGAAGGTTGTTAGTTGTAATTCTTTGATACCACAGTGCAGCATAGTATATTGTTTTGTTTGCATGATATAGATGCAGTATGGCACTTAAGCTAATCCTCCTGCTTCTACATTATGGATATCTGAAAAAAATCCCAACTATCTATGGTTGCATGCAGTTCGTGGTGGAGGAAAAATCATTCTGAAGGGCCTCTACTCGGGGTTAGCTGGAAATGTTGCTGGTGTCTTACCGTAAGTTATATGAAATGGCTAGTTAAAAACTATTATCTTTTTATTTTCTGGAAACATTGATTACAATTGCTTTGGAATTTATATGAAAGGGCTTGTTTAAAAATTAAATTTTTATTGTAATCTTAAGAATGTAATGTGATTGAGGTGGAACTCGATAATTACGTAATCAGTAATATGAAAGTGATTAATGATGTTTATAGGCAATCTATTATAGGCCTCTCTACACTGAGTAAGCTAGGCCTGTGTAAACTGTAAAGAGGTACCAGCCTTCCTTTACCACTTCAGTTCTCATTAGTCCTGAAGTTTCTTTTACCAGGAAAAAATTTAAAAGATATATTATATCCATGTTATTTGCGGAATTGCTGGTTCTATGTTGATGAATTCTGTTGGAATTTTCAGGGCATCTGCTATATTTGTTGGAGTGTATGAACCAGCAAAGCAACAGTTGCTTAAGAGCTTACCTGAAAATCTTAGTGCCCTGGCTCATCTAGTAAGTTTACAGCCTGTTGAACTGCTTTATCATAGGCCTTTTATGGGATTGTTAAACGAAGGTTTACCTCTGGGCTGCTTTTAGACTGCAGGTGCTCTTGGAGGAGCTGCCTCTTCTATAGTTCGTGTGCCGACAGAGGTAGTGTTCTACAAGTGTCCAATCACTGTATATTATAACCCAGGCTTACACTTACCAGCTTCTAGGTTGTAAAGCAAAGGATGCAAACCGGGCAATTTATATCAGCTCCCAGCGCGGTCCGTGCTATTGTTGCTAAGGAGGGCTTCAAAGGCTTGTATGCTGTATGTGATGATTATTTCTGCTTTTGTGAAGACCATTTTATGTTTTAAGTGTTTACCTTTGTCTAAATTATTGCAGGGGTATGGGTCCTTTTTATTGCGAGATTTGCCTTTTGATGCTATCCAGTTTTGCATATATGAGCAGCTTCGGATGGGTTACAAGATTGCAGTAAGCCGTCTTAGGTTATTTCATTTTTGCATTATGCTGCCACATGCCTAAAGATTCATTACTTGTTCCAGTTCCGTGCTATTAATAAGGATTCTTCATAAGCAAGGGAGAGTTTCAGAAACTCTTTAAAACTTTATTAAAATTTCATATATAATTGATGAAGTACATTCATGCCCTTTTAAATTATAATTCAAGAATTTGTAAATACTCAGTGAGTCAGTGCTTAGAAAGATAAAGTGGATTGTCTTGTTCTTTTTTGGTTGTCTTATTGTCACAACTCACAAATCCAGCAAATATACCTTGCCATGGTTTGGTGACTTTTCGGTGACTGTGTAGATTGGTAAATTAAGACATGCCTCCAAAAAGATTGTGATTCTCGCTCATAACCTCCAATATAAGTAAAATTTAATATAGCTTCATTTACTATTGATTGCTTCATGTCCTTGCACAGGATTGATGTTCTTTCCCACTGTTCCAGTTCCATTATATGATATAATTCTTTAGTTTATTTGTGATTTAGTTGCAGCCATGGGTTCTCATGCCTAGGAAAAATAAATATATAAATTAGTTTATAAAAATGTTGCATTTGAAATAACTGAACCAGACGTTGATACTGCACAAACCATGGTTACACGATCTGGTCCTCTGATTCATGTGCTTGATAGCTATGATGCTAAGTCATATAAACCCATGGGTATAATGCTTGATACCTTGGGTTGTGAGTTGGTTTCTGGCAATGGCAGTTCTTCTTTTATGTCTTGCGTGACTTGGGTTACTGATACCTAAGGACACTTATTATCCGTTTATTTTATTTAACTATGTTTCATATATGTGTAATAGTAACAATAAGGGACCGTGATGGGTTTCCAAGTTGTCTAAATATAGTGTGGGCTTTAAGGTTTAGGGTAGTAGGGTTTTAAATATTTTAATTATGCTTATTGGAGAGCAAACTTTGGAGATGAATCAGAAAATTACACTTTGTGTATTTTGTTTGTGTTTCTTTTGATTGGAACATATCTGATATTGATTGAGATTTCAATATTGAACCCTTGGGTGATTGAGATTTCATCTAAGTTTATATCTTATCTTGTTACTTATCATAAATTCTTATCAATAACGAGGTGACGATTATGTTTTACCATTTCCACAGGCAAAGAGGGATCTTAATGATCCGGAGAATGCTATCATTGGTGCTTTTGCAGGTATCATTAATGTATATATGTATATTTTTTATACACAATTTTTTTTCATATATTGTTAATAACTTTTGCCCTAGCGAACTTACTATCCTGGCTTCATCCCTGACTGCACTAGGGTGCATTTTCAGTTTATTTTGTACCATTTTTGTTGTTAATCACATTAAGTGTAATGTGTGTTTTATCGTGTCTTTTATATCATCAATATGTACTTAGGTATAATCTCTTGTTTGATTTAATATGAAAAAAAAAAGAGACTAGGTAATACTAAATTATGTATTACTCGTACAAGACTTAGAGAGTTAGAGATCAAGTGTGTGCTTGTGGGTTCTATAGGAGAAGGGTTTTTGAAAACATTAACAGCTAGCGGGGCTGAATAAAATGAGGCCAAAAGATTCAACCAATTTTTTTTATTTATTCATCATTAGCTTTTGGTCTTGTTTTGGAACTATATGAACCGCATGGAACAAACTTTGACTGCATGAATTAGGAAATAAAATTGAACTGAATACATTATCAGATAATACTAGCATGAAATTATTGTCACTCGTTCAGCTTGAACATTCCACAATCTCTTTAGTTTACCCAAACCAAATTGTATCAGTTGATAAGGTATACCTCATCAATGCTATATAATCACAGTCTAAACCGTAATATCTCATTCCATTAAACAATGTCTTCTTACAGGTGCATTTACTGGAGCTATAACAACTCCACTCGATGTGATAAAGACAAGATTGATGGTTCAGGTAAATTTTAAGCTAACATATTAAGGAGCCAGTTGTAGCCTAATCCCTTTTTTCTTACCACCATAACTTTGACAGGGACCAGCTAACCAATACAAAGGTATCTATGACTGTGTTGGGACTATCATGAAAGAAGAAGGACCTTCTGCATTTTTAAAGGTGCGACTTGTATCTTGAACTTTTTTTTCCAGCATAAATGTAGCATTGTACTGGAATTGCTCTTATAGTGAAGCACTTAAAGAAGAAGATTTGTAGTCCACTTTGATTTAAGTAGTCATAGTCACTGTGATCCCAAATAGTAAGGTCGAATTAAAATGCCGGCTGTTGTATTGCAGGGAATTGGGCCAAGAGTACTATGGATAAGCGTTGGGGGGTCCATTTTCTTTGGCGTTCTTGAGAAGACAAAGCAGCTACTTGCACAGGGGCGGCTTCCTCCTCAAAACTCAATATCTGTAAAGTCGGATTAGCAGCATAGATAGTTATCTTATTCTTTCCTCGTGCTAAAGTCTTTCTTCTTCCACAAACTCGAGGGAATGGAATAGTTAATAGAGGAACTGTAAAATTTATGTTGTATATTTCAGCCTTAGTTAAGATGATATATGGGAGTTTGATTTTCTCTCCGGTTTGTGGGAGTTTGATTTTCTCTCCGGTTTGTGGGAGCGTGGATTTGAATTTAATGATTCGAGCTGTTTTGGTTCTGCATTCAAGGTCGATAAGCTCAGACGGGTGTTGGGGATACAATTGTATATATCTCCGTCAAAATTCGCTTTTGGTCTCCTTTGGATGTCCGGCGATTCAATTATGTTTGTTCTACTCGATATGAATTGTAGATGCCGCATGACTTTGATTTATTGATTTCAATACACTTGTTATTCAAAAAAAAAAAAAACAGGAAAGCAAGCCAGAAAAATTTACTTTCTTGGCATGTAGCCTCAATAGCGATGCTCACATTGGAGAAGTTATGTACTTTTTACTCTATTACAATATCTAATAAGTGCGCTTGGCTTTATAATTATTAAATTGATTTCTGTTTTTAAATATATAAAAACAATTTCCAGAAAATTCATGGGGAAGAACCAAATGGTAACGCAAAAACATGTATAACAACATTACACATGCATAAACGACCAATTTAACAATGACTCAATAAGTGACAAAGACAAAAAAAAAAAGCCAGTTGAGACTAACTATCGAAGTTTTATTGCCAGAGAGACCTGAATTTGCTATAAAATAAAAGGGTCGTTTCTGTAATCAAAATAACATTGAGTAGACATGGTGGTCAAAAATGTTCAGACTCATAATCAAGATGTCCCATTCTCTTGACGCAATGTCGGCCTTCGAGTTAGGCATGTCCTTCAAGCCCTGTGAAAGAAAGAGAATGATAAGTATCTAGCTGAATAATCCATCTTATCATGGATGCAAGTCTATAAGATGTTAAATCAACACTTGCAAGTATGCCTTACTTTTCCTTTTTCTTTTAATTTTCTACTGCATCTGCAACCATTCTTAAGATACTTTGCTGACATTCAGAAACAACATTGTTGTGCGTGGGTTGGGTACAGACCAAGTCAGTTTATATTAGCTTAGTGTTAGGACTAAAATATGAACCTGTTGATCCTTAGACATAGACATCATATAATGTTCATGAAGAGTCATGACACTGTATTTTGTTCACCAACAGTGTACTTTATGAACTAGTCATTCGAAGAGGATATGTATCTATGAGAAACTGTAAAGAACAGACTATGATATCCAGTTTTAAACAAATTACCATAGAAGATTACCAGTTCCTTGTGCCCTAGAAGATGAGGCTCTGCGGCTAGCAACATTAACATAATTACCAGTTCCTTGTGCCCTAGAAGATGAGGCTCTGCGGCTAGCAACATTAACCTGGCCTCTTGCACTGTTGGTGACAGTGGTATCCTGAAGAATTTTTCCGCAAAAAGCACATCTGAGGAAAATCAAAATCAGTCTGCAGTACAGTACACTGCCTCAAAATTTTTTTGCAAGAAAATCAATCAAATATGCTATGACAACCAAACCATGAATCTTAAAGAAACAAACAGCAATCGCACAAGTACAGGAGAACCCTTATACTTTGCCATCATCGAATCTTTGTCCTTTAACAATCCATGCACATTGATCACACCCCAACTCGATATGCCTGTCACAAAATCAAAACCAATACAGGAAAAGGTCATATGGAGTCCAGCATACTTACTGAGAGCATCATAGCACAGAAACCAAGTGTACTAAAATTTATAAATTTTGACCAAAGATTGGATTCAAAAACAGAAACCACTAAAATTTATAAATACTAGTTTATAAATTTTTCCTATGGAACATTGGATTCATTTGCCATTAAATGTTTAGCAAAAACCAAGTGTACTATGAATATCGTCTTTACAAATGCAACTATCGACAAAGATGTAGAAAGCTACTACACTCTAATGAAAAAGTTTCTGAGAAACAGAGTACTCAAGATGATAGAGCAGCTATTGTTCCACAATCCTGATTTCTCTCATGATCTGGTTTATTCAAATGGCATTGAGCAGGTGGATATTCCTACATGCCAGTTGATGTAGTGGGTTCAATGGAAGATCATGATCATCTCCAGATGAAGAGAAGGAAAAAACCCAACTCGATTAAGATCTTACAAAAAGACAAATAAACCGATTGGCCAGACATTCCTAGGACAAAGATTGATTACGCAGGTACAAAAAATTACAACTTATTATTTTGGCATTCCAATCAGACACTTGCCCAAAATTGGTTTCCAGATACTACAATAACTGAATTACTGTAAAATCCGCAATTTTTATTTTATTTTTAAAATTAGATATTAGATTTGAAAGTAATTTTTTAAGTAGATATTTATTTTATTTATAAACTTCTAGAATTCTAAAGGATAAGATTCGTTATATTTGGAAAGAAGAGTAAGTAAGAATATTTTAGTGAATCGATATCTTTTTATTTAAGTTAATTATGTGTGAATAGAATATTATATTTTAAAAAGGTGTTGCAAATATTTTATAGGAAGATTTTAGAATTACCTAATTCAATTTAGGGTTATAAGTAGTTATATAAAAATTGATTAAAACATAGAAGAGAATCGTACAGCTCTACCAATATCTACCATTATTCGCCCAACAGGTACTTGAGCCTTTCGAGTTTCTTTTAGTTAGCTTTTATATTTTAATAGGCCCTGCCATGATAGTTTCTTGCTTATACCTCTTTGATACGTCCGGGTATGTATGTCTTTGTATTCTTTTCTTTAACTTTGTTGATAAATTTCATGTGTAGAGCACTTCCTGCCACATGCATATTAATTTGTATTTATAGAGTTTATCTGCCATGTTTACTTAATCGGTTAATCGGTTCATTTTTGTAAGCATGCTCTTGTACGAGGTCAGGGATGTAAAGAAACTGTTTTGACTTCGCTAGTATAATTTGAATCATTATATTTGGATTAAGTAATTTTGATTTTATTTTGAATATTATTAATTTTATTGAGATTTGAACAAAAATATTTTTACTAGTTGAAATTATTTTATTAGTTAAGAAGATTTTGCTCACGTGTTAGTATTTTTCTTATTCTAAAATTTATAAGTAACAATTTTTAATCAGTGGTTAATCAGACTTTAATCTTATGTATGGTTGTCTTCTGATATGTGTTAATACATGCACGCATGGATACAAGGTGGAGTTCATATTAATTGTTCATCACTGGACAAGATGTATAAGATCACTTGCTAGTATTTGTTTAAATGTGAATAAGTAAAAGATTAATACCATGATTTAGTTTGTAATCAGTAGATGAACGAGACCATGATTTATTATTTAATAATTTGCTAAGTGATTGTCTTGGTGTTAATTGTAACTGTGACCAGTGTCTTAAAGCTATAGGGTATCTTGTTTAACATGTATAATATATTGATGAAAATGAATTATTTGGTATTTTACATGATTCTGACAAATTGTAAATAATTTGTATTTGCATGTTGATTGAGTGGAATTTTGTGAATAATTATGTTGGTTTGATTTAATTAATTATAGGATCAGCTTGTGCATTAATTTTCAGTGTTTGGTATCGCATTTGAGGTAAGTAACTTTTCGTTGCTCGTTATAAATTCTATTTTATTCTGTTTCAAAATATCTGTTTGATTTGGTTATCGAAAATTGTGATATCGAAAATTGATTTTAGAAAAAAGAATTATTTTAGAATTTCCCCAATTTTAGTTGCGTATCGAATCATAGAATCCGGTCACTGGATAGTGTGGCATATAGAATCATAGAAGTAGTTTACGCGCGTTCCGTAACATATAGATACCTTGTTGAGTAAGACTTAACGAGGGACGTAAACTGGCACCCATCGAACATAGAAACGTGTCACTGGTTAGTGTGACCGTAATTTAGAACTGTGGGAATAAAATATGATTTTATTGGTTAGATTCTTTTATCGATTTAAAGTTTCAGAAATTCTATTCTCTTTTAAAAAATATTATTTTTGAGCCGTTGGGCGATAGTTACTTGCTGGGCTTCGCAGCTCATTGTTTTAATATATTTCAGGTTCGGACTTTTGGAAGTTTATTAAGATTAAAGATTTGAACTGTGTGGATTTCGTGCTACTTGATTAGATGCTATTATTGGAAAGGACTTATCGCATTATTGAATAAATTTTCAGTACATTATTAGATATTGAATATTGGATTTGTGGAGTTGCGTCTCCGATTTGATGATTTTAGAATATTGCATTTTACCGCTGCATTTGATTTTTGTTAATTTTGGATTATTTGAATAAAGAATTCCATTTATTTAATTTTCGTATTTAGAATTAATATCCCGAAAAAGTTGGGCTGTTACAATTACACACATAATAAAAAATTACAACTTCTAATGAAACCATTTTGCTAAAAAGAAAAGAAAAAAGCGCTAAAATTAATTGGTTTTCCAAAGAGTACAATCAGACAAACAACTCCACAAAATTCTTCAAGAACCCTAATTAAACCAGTCTCAGTTCAATAGAAGTGCATCTCTTTATCACTAGGTTCCATACCTAGTTTCTCCATCTCCTTCTCGAACAAGTCATGAACAGAATCTCGATCACCAACAAACGTCTTGATCCAAGTCAGATTAACATGGATACCATTGATCTTCAGCTTCAACTTCTTGCCACCCTTGTAGTAGCTTTCACCCATCGACATTATATTGCCAACGATACCATCATGTAAATAAGCCAATACATTCAAAGATTCGAGAACTTGAGAGATCTTGGTGTCAGAGTTGAGTTGCTCGGAGCACTTGAAAAAGATACGTTTATCGACACATATAGTCTTCATACCGGTTTTTTCTTCTTCAATTCCGAGAAGATTCGACGAAGAATCCACGTATCGTTTGCGAGTGTGAGTGATGAATGAGATACGAAGAGCATGGGGTGACTTGCAATTCACAGGGCAGGGACCGACGACTTCAAGAGGACGGGTTTTTCGAACTCTGACTTCCAATTGATATCCACGGTGTTTCACAAACCTAGCCATAGCTTAACAGAAGATGTATTGTATGTGAATAGAATGGGATATATATAGAGGTGTTGTATTGCTTAATTTTCCTAGAGAGGCTAGGATTGGATATATATAGAGGTGTTGTAACTTGTACTGCTTGTAACTTGGGAACCAAGGAGAGTAGTTCTGAGTCTTTTGAAAGCTGTCAAATTAACCGCCTCTCACCTCTGTTTTTAAAGGACTTCTGTCAGTGTTAAAAATTGTTTATTTATTTTGTAATTTGTTTTGAGAATTTAATTTGTAAAATGAAGTACGGACAAAATATATCAACAAAATTAAGGGGTACTTGTTTCATATTTAAGAGATTTAAAGTTTTATGCACGGATTTTATTTAATTTTATATGATTTTTTTCTTTAATTTGAATTGAATTTTTTAAAACAAAAATTTTGTAGGCTTAAATTTTTAAGTGATATGAGTTGATAGTAATTATATAAATATTGTTCATGATAATTCTAGGAAAGGAAGAATTAGTTAGAAATATAGAAAATATGATATGTTTTAGCTGAAAAAGGTAATCAATTAATTATTAATAATTACAATATTAACTAGCATTTTACCCGTGCTACTCACCGATGGCACAATTCTAAAAAATATTAAATAACTACCTAATATATATATATATATATATATATATATATATATATATATAACTATCAAAAAATAAATTATCTTATCAAATTTTAGTTTTTTTCAATTATATTTACAACATTTTATGCTCATTTTACGGAAAATTCAATTCAATAATATAGCTTTGTATTTAGGACCAGACATAAAAAAACATAATTATTAATATAAAATTATATAAATATAAGCATGTACACATTGTTTTCTCTATAAACGCGAACAAAATAGAAAGTGTCAACTCTTTGGAGGTTGTTATTGTTAAAATACATAAAATAGATAAAATTTGCAGGTTAATATATGTTTAAAATTGAAGTCCAAATCTTATTTTTTATGAAGTACCTATTGAAAATACTGATTATATAAAAATAATTATAACATAAAATGAAATAAATAACACATAAAAAAGAATTCTGTGCATTTATAAACTAGTTATATAATAAATAATACATAGTATGAATGTGTGTAGATTTTATTAGATCTCTAACAGACTAAAGATTGTATGTGGGATACAATGTTAAAATATGTCTATAAAGTTAAAATTCTATATAAAAAAAAAGTAGGTGGGAGATCAGGAGTAATTTCAGAATCAAAATTTATTATTAGGATTTTAACTTATGAATTGACATTATAAATAGAGAGCCAAACATTGGGGGTGTTTGGGGGAACTTTTTTTAAGAATAAGTCAACTTATTTTAAGACAAAGTTAGAGATTCCTAACTTTCCAACTTATTTTTCAACTTATTTTTACAACTTATTGAATCTCAAAGATACATTAAATATTTGTATAAAAGAAAATTTTCAAAATATAAAATTTTTACCCGAAAATAAGTCCCTAAGTCCTTAAAATAAGCTGAGCCAAACAGTATGATTGTTTGTTGGAGCACCAAAACATTCTACTCGTATTAGTGCAATTATATATACATAAAATGGAGAAAACTTTGTTGAAGAACCGTGTCTTCATTATTTTAATACTGGTAGCTTTTTGTAAGTTCATTATATTCTATGATTCTTGTTCTTCAATCTTTTTAAATAATCATTGAGTGAGTTAAGTCATGAATATCCATTACAAATTATTTTTGCTCTGATTTTTTAGAATGTTAGTTCCGCTAATGACTCAGTTATACGTACGCAGGTATGGAGTTGTCGGTTATTCCAAAAGCAGAAGCAGCTCGATGCGAGAAAGATTCAGATTGTAAATATTTGCAGGGTTTTTGCGAAATCCATTACAAGTTATATTTTTGTAATGAGTTAAATCTCAAATTGCTCATTGAAGTGGATGGCTGGTATCAAATTGCTCACTCTAGTTATCGGCATCTCATTTGAATCATTAAAGTCATAATAAATATCAAATGGATACCTTTAAAATATACTCGAAAAATAAAAATAATTTTTCATTGATTTCTACTTATTTTTCTTGAATGCTTCCATAACCAAACGAAAGGTTAATAATTCTAGTATTTCTGATAATATATTTAGATTTTTAAAAATTCAATTACTATTTATTTTTAATTTTATTGTCATTTTCCTTGTTTTAATTAAAAATAAATAGTAAATAAACTTTTTAAATTCTAACTATATTATCAAAAATACTAGAATTATTAACCTTTCGTTTGGTTATGGAACCATTCAAGAAAAATGTGTAGAAATCAATGAAATTTTTTTTTATTTTTTGAGTATATTTTAAAGGTATCCATTTGATATTTATTATGACTTTAATGATTCAAATGAGATGCCGATAACTAGGGTGAGCAATTTGATACTAGCCCTCCACTTCAGTGAGCACTTTGAGATTTAACCATTTTTGTAATTTGCTTAACCATCAATGTATACATGGCCACGGTTCGTGAACCGCCGGTTCCGGTTTGTAAAAATCTTGAACCGGGACCTAAACCTTAACAGGATATAAATCGCCGATTCCGGTTCAGACGGTTCAGGTTCAGGGTTTGACCCGGTTCAAGACCCGGTTCCGGTTCCGGTTTGAACATTATATATACATTATACTTGATACGTTTTTTTTTCGAAATACGATAAGTTTTTCTGAATATGGATGGAATGAATTATAATTTAGAAGTATTGTAATGCTAAGTAATTTTTTAAAATTTGTAAGATGCAAACCGTTTTAAAAGTTCAAGGATATAATAGTTTCACTTTTATTAAGTGGTACTTTCACGTAAATTAATTTAATGTTAAATTCATTGGTACTTTTTTTTATTAAAACATTATTAAATATATTACAATAAATTTTAAATGTTTTACAGGAATACAACAAACAATAAAATTTATTACAATAATTTTCTTAATCTATACTACATTAATACATAGCCAGTCATTACAGGTTAACCACCGGTTCGAACCGCCGGTTCACCGGTTTCAATACACACAAACCTGAACCTGAACCTTTAAGATAAATAAACCGACGATTTAGGGCCGGTTCCGATTCGGGCAGGTTTTGACCGGTTTTGACCCGGTCCGATCCGGTCCGATTTTCCGGTTCCGATTTCGGTTTGACCATGTATACATCAATGTGATTGCAAATATCCCGGTAACGTCGGTGTAAGAAACAAGTATCATCACTAGTAACAATTGTGATGTTGAATAATTGTAACGTTTACCAACAAATAAATATAATATTTTTTTAAAGTTCTATGTAATAATTAGACAATTGTGTGGATGTTGTGGTTTGTGCCATAAATGATTATCCATCTAATCTAAAATTTCTTACGACTTTATACTTCTATTAATTAATAGAGGTATTAGCAATTGCAATGACTTTGTTATCAATCTATACTAATCTATAATAAGCGTATAATTTGGTTTTTTGGTTCAACCATTTAAAAGAATAATGATCCTTAGTGATAGTCGTTAGATCTAATAATAAGAAATATTCTATATTTAAATCCCTCTTCTAATGATCCAAGGTTCGAATCCCGTCAACAACAAACTTACATTAAGATTTTATATTATTAGTTTTAATCAATACATACTATTTATTAAATAACTATTATTATTACTAATAATTTTATTAATTAATATTACAAAGTTAAATTATATCCATAATAAATTATTATACTCTATTTTATTTAATCATATAATTTTAAACGCATTTAAAAGTAACACGTGCTTTACACGTGCTATAAACTAGTTAATTATAATGCTATATTTTACACATAATGGGTCATTTGACGGTATATATGAATTCTCACTTATATACGCAAATTATTGAGGGGTATTAAAATTTTGATCTAGTCATATGCTATTGTACATGAGCATGAAGTTTATTTCTAAGGGAATTTATTTGTAACCTATTAGCGCTTCTTTAGTTTTATAACAATAGCCATATTCTTGTAGTACTGATTCAAGTAATAAAACATAAGCGTACCTGAAGTTATGTTACCTTATAAATTTTTATCAGATCATGTTTGAAAATATATAATTTATTTCATATGATGAATTTCAAATGCAATTAATTGAGTTGCCATCTTAAGTTATGAATTCGAAATTTCCAAATAGAGCATTATATTGTTTCCTAAATGATTTTTCAATAATTAATTTAGCAATTCCTGTTATTTATGATTCAAGTGCTCGTAATAACTGGAATGTATCTAGAACATGCCCGAGCCTCGCACGGGCTCGGGCTATAAAGCTAGTATCTTATTAATAAGTGAAATTTCTTTTTAATGATATATCCTTCTAGTTGTGTCTTCTAGAATAATTTTAATTACAATTCTTTTATTGTAAACTACTGAGTTACATAAATAACGTAGTTTTTTTTATACTTTTATCATTTTTTAAAGTATTTTTTTTTGTGATAAATAAAATAATTCTTATAAAAATTTAATAAAAAAATGATCAATCTAAATAAAGAGAACAATTTTCCTGAGATTACCTCATGCACGCTTTCCCTTTCCCTGTGGTGACTCAAAATAACACTGTTACACTATCAAATCATAAGATTGAATATCTACAATATATTAATTATATATAATTAGAAATTAGATAAGCAACATATTTAAGATTCGACTTGATTTTAAGGAAAGTATCTCAGAAAAATTTCTAGAGGTAATCTCAGGAACAATTTTCTCTTAAATAAATTATTAAATTATCTCGACCCATCTAGTATGTTCTAGTATGTTGAAAGAAGAAAAAGCCTCTTGAAAAATTAGCGTCACCACCATCAAGCCATCAAGAACGAGATGAATAAAAGATGGGGAGAATCTCCCATGGCATAAGAAACTCTAGGGTTTTACCTTGTCTTCTCGATTCTAGGGTTTTATCTCCAACGCTATACCAGACCTCTAGTGGAAATCGCAGTCATAAAAACTCTAAATGATTTAATTAATCACCGTGATGCAAATTAGCTAATAAAACTATACGAAAAACAGAGGAAAAGTGATAACTGAAACAAGAATTGCAGCAAAAGGTTGTTCATATCTGATACTTTTATCAAATCAAACAGCTAAATGAATAAAGAGTACAAAGATTGTAGAGGAAAATAAGCAACTCAAAACAGTCTTAATGTATTAGAACAAAAGCCAGCCATTACATTCTGTCTTGTGCACATATATGCCCAAAAGTTGTTATACTACTAGACTGTTGCTAACTACCAGAAATGTACTACTCATCAGAATGACAACTGTGCCCTCCTGAACTACTTGCACTACAGGACATGACACATGAAAATGTTCACTGAAATAACTGAAATAGATAAACATAATGTAAAGATTGATAGAAGGTGCTTGTGCTCCGTTTACTCCCCCTCAAGCTTGGTGTGGTGATCATCAACAGCTCCAAGCTTGCCCAACAAGTAGTAATGCTGCTTCGTAGAGAGAGCCTTAGTAAAGATGTCTGCCACCTGAGAGTGAGTAGGGACATGCTTGGTGACGATCGACCCAGAGTTTATCTTGTCACGTATATAGTGGCAGTCCACTTCTACATGCTTTGTGCGTTCGTGAAGAACTGGATTAGCTACTAAGGCAAGTGCAGCTTGATTATCATAGTGAAGAATTGCTGGAGGTAGAGTTTGGAGACCCATGTCCTTGAGTAGGGCAGTTAGCCAAGTTATTTCACAGGCAGCCAAGGCCATGGATCGGTATTCTGCTTCTGCCGTGGAATGAGCCACCACTGCTTGTTTCTTGGTTTTCCAGGAAATTGGTGAAGTACCCAACAACATACAATAACCAGTTGTAGAACGTCGTGACATTGGGCACGTAGCCCAGTCACTATCACAGTAACCCTTGAGCTCAACTGCTGAGGAAGATGCCAGAAGTATTCCTTGACTTGGATTGGAATTGAGGTATCGTAACAACTTGATTGCTGCCTCCATATGTGCTGTTGTGGGGTGTTGCATGAACTGAGTAAGGATATGCACAGAGTAGGTAATATCGGGGCGAGTCATCGTGAGATAGATCAATTTACCAAGCAATCGTTGATATGGATGTGGGTCTGTGAGAAATTCTCCAGAATCTGCAGCAAGTCTCAAGTGAATATCCATAGGTAGTTTAAGTGGGGTGACCCCTGAGAGCCCAAATTCATCAACTAGATCCAGAGTATATTTTTTCCGCGAGACAAAAAATCCAGCAGATGATCTGCTTATTTCCAGTCCAAGGAAATAGTGTACATCTCCCAAATCCTTCATTTTGAAGGTATGTGACAACATCCATTTCAGGTGGTCTATCTCCTGTTGATCATTACCTGCTAGCAATAGATCGTCCACATAGACGAGAACCACAATAATGGTTGTAGCTTTCTGGAGTGTAAACAGACTGTAGTCCGACATTGACTGTTGAAACTGAAGCTCCTTCAAAGTTGTTGACAACTTGCTAAACCAGTTACGTGGAGCTTGACGAAGTCCATACAGGGACTTCTTCAGCCTGCATACGAGTGTAGACTTGGCATCGTTAGTCTCCCCCTGATTTAGCACTATTCTGCTTCCAAAGTAACTGTACCCTTGGGGTAACTTCATGTACACTGTTTCATGAAGATCTCCGTGAAGAAATGCATTCGCCACGTCCATCTGTGTCACCTCCCACTGCTGTAGAGCTGCAACTGCTAATAATGCCCTCACGGTTGTCATTTTTGCAACCGGAGCAAACGTATGTTCATAGTCAATAACATACGTTTGTTTATAACCTAGTATCACAAGCCTCGCCTTATAGCGTTCAATGGTTCCATCCGGTCTAAACTTGGTTTTGTATACCCACTTGCTTCCAATTGTTTTCTTGGACGGGGGAAGTGTCGTAATTTCCCACGTGTCATTGTTTTCTAGTGCTTCCAACTCGAGATTCATTGCATTCACCCAGTTGACATCCACAACAGCTTGACTAAACTTCACAGGATCAGTATGTGCTGTTAGTGATGAGAGAAAACAACCAAAATTTGGTTCAACACTTTGAGTAGCCACTGTCACCAAGTTTGCAGATGGTGCAGGGAAAGGCTTTGTGACATAAGCACCCATCCAGGAGGGAGCTTTATGAGGTCTTGACGATCTTCGTGGTGGTGTCACCATTTGATTTTGAGTGTCATGGCTAGAGCTAGTGTCGTTGGTTGTGTCTGAGAGAGATTGTGATATGTCTGTGGTGGTGGTGTATTGAGATTGTTCTTCAACATTAGATTCATTTTCTCTAGATTCAGTTGAGGTGGCTGGCAAAAGAAATTCATCATCTAGGTAGGTACTTGTGGACTGTGTTGGCATTTTAGTGAGTAAAGGTAAAAGATACGGTTTAGGTGTAGAGGTGTTAAAAGGAAATATACTTTCATTGAAAGATACATCTCTAGAGGTAAAGATTTTCTTGGTTGTCAAATCAAGTAATCTATACCCCTTTTGAGTAGGTGGGTATCCAATGAAGGCACATGGCACTACTCTAGGTGCTAGTTTATCAGTAGAGTGAACACTATTGACAACAAATCCCAAACAACCAAAAGACTTCATATTTGAGTAATCCACAGGCTTATCACATAGTAACTCATAGGGACATTTGTTATTCAAGACGGAGGATGGTAACCTGTTTATTATATATGCAGCTGTGAGCACAGCCTCTCCCCAGTAAGACACTTGAAAGGCATATGAATCAGCCTATTTGTAGTTCGAGGATCCTAATCAACTTAAACCAAATTGTAATAAGTAAATATCCGTATGATCTGTCACAGGAATCTCAGGAAGCAATATCTGTCAGAAGAAAGAAGGAAGTCAATCTATAGTTTTGATGTTTCACACTGGAAGACGTATCAGGTATCTGATCAAGCCTCAGTATAACATTTAAGTGAATGGATTCATTTACAGTGACAGAGATTTTTCGAGTGATAGATTGAAAATCAATCAAAGTACAAGAAAATTGAGAGAAGAAATAAACCACAGCTTAAAGTCAGAAGTGAAGAAGTGTTAGGTCCAAAATAGTTTGTAGAAGGGGGTGTTGAATACAAACTATACCGTTTTATCGAATTTGCTCTTTTCTTAAGAATATTAAAATATTAAATCAAGAACAAATTGATGCGGAATAAAACGAATACCGATATTTCAAGTTGAATATAAAATTTATATTAACTTGATGGGGTGTGTCTAAATACACGAGTATAAATTACAAGGTTTGATGACTAAACTAATTATTACAAATTCTATAGAAAATTCGACATGAATTTTTCTATATTTGTAAATAAAAAGATCGAAATTTATTATTACAAATTCTATAGAAAATTCGACATGAACTTTTCTATATTTGTAATAAAAATATCGAGAGATTCTAGGGAACTTAATCCGCTAGATAGTTCCACAAGTGCAAGTAAACAATTTCTAGTGGTTTAGATTTATCAATACAAGCTAGAAATAATTTATAAGAATTTATTTGATGTTCAAGGAACCATTTTCTCTTGGTCTCTCTCTGCTGTGTTCTGCTGGAGAAGTGAAGAATTTCCAGTGCTGTTCTGCTGTGCCTACTGTTGTATTTATAGCCATTTAAGTCTTGTACTGATCTGGTATGACTTAAACTGCTTCAAGACATAATAAATCAGCTATCAGCATGACTTAAACTTGCTCCAAGACATAATTTTCTTCATTAAGACTTACACAAACCTCCATTAAGACATAAACCTGGTCGGTATAACTTAATAAAAGTTCGGTATGACCTAAAACAGCTGGCAGGTGGTCGGTATGACTTAATCAGGATATTTTGGCTCGGTATGACATAATCTGAAATTGCTCGGTATGACCTAATTCTTATGCTTAGTATGACTTAGATTTAAGTCATGTCGGTATGACCTAATTTAGGTCATACCGACCTCCATTAAGTCATATTCGCTGAGCAGAATTGTTTTAAGTCTTTAAACACTTATATTAATTCTGATTTAATTAATTAATTGATTAATTTAAAGAATAAATTAATTCTGATTGAATTAATTTATAAAATAAATTAGCCAACTAATTTAATTTAATTAAAAGAGAATTAATATGAAGTCTTTTTATAATTATATTAATTCCAACTTAATTAATCTTTTAATTAATTTATTGAATAAATTAATTCGAATAGAATTAATTTATCAAATAAATAAATCAAATGACTTAATTAATTAAGTGAAAATTAATATACCTCCTTGCTTGATAATTATATTAATTCTAACTTAATTAATCTTTTAAATAATTTATTGAATAAATTAATTCGGATAGAATTAATTTATCAAATAAATAATTCAAATGACTTAATTAATTAAGATAAAATTAATATACCTCCTTGATAGCATAACCCTTGTGGTCTTCTATGTCTTGATAAATTTGATCCTCCACAAAGATTATTCCTTAGCAAGTCTTGATTGCAAAACCATTGTGGTTATTTAATTTAGCACCTCTGTTGCTTGCACAATGATTTCTTCCATACCAGTCATGATAGCTTGAACCACTGAAAATAATAAAGAATTACCACGGAATTTTTGTTGACGCTCGATGCACGGTCTGGTTCATGAGCGACTAACTCCAACGGTTTGACTCTATGATTTGGTTCCTTTCTTTTCTTAACATAGCAGTCTTGACAGCTTGAACCACTGAAGTTAATGATAAACAACCACTGTTTAATGTTGACACTCGATGTACTGTCTGGTTCATGAGTGACTAACCGCAATGACTGTTCTTCATATATTGACTTTAAAGTTGTGGTTCATGTCTTCTTTTTCTTCACTCTTTTTCAAACCTTTATAATCTGTATTCTGCCACTGTAGGAACCTCTTGTCACTATAAATAGAATCCACTGTCTTGATTACTCCACTGATGCTTGATCAACTCAATGAACTTTTTCAAGTGTAGTATACCTCAAAACAGTAGATTGACTTTGTCTTCTTTCTCTTGACACTTATACATTTGAGATCCCTGTGACAGTACATATACTATTTACTATTACATTCTTGTTTGAGTTGAGTTGTATCCTCGAAATACAAATAGGCTATGTCATATGCCTTTCAATCTCCCCCTATTTGTTTGTTAAACATTAACATACAAATTCCTAGAGGATAACTCAACTACAAACAAGAAGAAGATAAAGCTTTAAAGAGTTATAGTAAATAATACATAAAAAAATTTCTGGTTTAGATATTACAATTCCAGAATCTCAGTAGATGAAATGATAGATGATTGTTCCTCTGACATGAATTAAGTAACTCATCTTCATTTCTTGACATATCTGCCTGATAACCCTTTACATCTAATATTGAACAATATCAGCAGATACTTGGGAATTCTTCAGTGGTAAAGAATATGACTTGTCAACCATATACTGAAGAATTCTTCTTTGTCATTTCATACTTCTCTCCTTCCTTATGTCTCCCTACCTAAGGTGATATGACTCCTCCTTATAACGGTGAATACTTCTCATCTCCCCTGACAAGGCGAATAAATTTATCTCCCCCTGACAAGGTGAATACTCCCCCATTCTAAGGTATATCCCTTTTTCATATCTCTCCCCCTTAGATAGAAAATCTCCCCCTCACTAAGGTAAGCTTATACTCTCCCCCTTAAGTTAAGCTTATAATCTCCCCCTTAGTTGAGTATCTCTTACTAAGGCAATCTTTGAGTATATCTTCTTCAAAATATCTCTCCCCCTTAGTTGAGTAATCCTCCAAGCATTCAATTATAGCAAACATCCAATTAAATTAGATGATACCATATTTTCAATTATAACTCACCTCTTACCTTTAGTACAACAGATTCTTCATACATCTAACATTGACTGCTGGAATAAAGAAAAGAAGCTTTTCTTGTGTTGAAGGATTTTCATGAAGACTTCCAGAATAGAAGTATGTAGACTGATCAACTTTGCCCTTTAGATATTATAGAATGGCCTCACTATTGATCATCCTGACAACCAAATCTTCCGACAATTTCCTTGTATCTCCCAAATCTTGTAAGTAAACTTTGTTTGGGAATACGGAATGAGATTTGGTGTTTATCTTTCTTCCTTACTGTGAGTGTGTGATTCTGTTTCGTGTACCTCACAAGTGTTTAACTCATCTCTCCACCCATATCACTTAAAATGAGTGATCTCATCTCTCAACTCTCAAGTGTTTACACTCATGCTCACTAGTGTATCACTCTTATCTCTCATAGCTCCAATATCCACATGTAGTACCTGCAAGGAAAAATCACCCCAGCCCCTTCTAGAGAGGTCAGTGGTGGTACAATGGGAGTTCGCGAATCCCAAATCCTCGTTGGACTCGTCAGACGAATCTGAGTCATAATCTACAAGTTGATAAAATTTTTCCCTTTTTGTGGGTTTCAGATTTGAATTCTGAGAAGGTAAACAATGAAATCAAAACTTAGAATTAAAATCATGTTTCCTTCTAATGTCTATGTAGACATCACCTTGTTAAACTCATCAGGTAAATCTGAATCATAGTTAACAAGTTGCCGATCCGCACCTATGTCGGATCCGATACCCGTAGGATCCAGAGATGTTCCCTCTGGGGAGTTAGATAATGATCTTGTTGAATTTTGCATTGAGATCAATACCTTCTCTCGAAGTCTGTGAAGACTCTTGGTTCTTTGAGGAACCTTCAACTTATAATCCTAACCGTAAAATGGTCGAAGTATTAGTTGTTTCCGTCAATTCATCCTTAGTGTGTGCAATCTCACTTTGTGCATAGGAAGTATTTTAGTATTGTGTATGAGGTAGTGACTTACCAACAGATGCCCTTGCCGACAGGCGAATTTCAATAAACTCATCATTTTAAGATAATGAATCCAGAGACTGTTTTAGTACCATTTTCAGCTCTGCATCCTTTTGGGAGAATGCAGGCGAGCTTACAGATACCTCAAGTTATATACATCTATTCTTCTTGAGAGGTAGAGCTGTGGGTTTACTATCCCTCACATCCTTATTTGCTGCATCAAGTGCAGTTACTCCCTTAATGACCTCTAGTCAAATAAGTTACTTCCACTTCAGGGGTAAGTTAGGATGTGTTTAGATTTGGATTTATAGTCCGGGATAGAAGTTGTTGGGTTTACAACCACATGACTTATAATGTGAGAAAACTTCCACTAGGAGTTGAACCTGCATCACATAGCAATAGAGCAATATAGAGATAGAATGCATTTACATCATACCATAACATTGTGTGAAAACATATGCATTAAATCATGTGAGAAATGATGTACAATTGTGACTTCAAAAAGTTTTACAATATAAGCAATCACAATTGTAGAAAAAATTGAGTTTTTCTTTTAAAAACTGTTAATGTGCAAGAGTTTGTATTTATGCATAAAACAATGTATTATAATGTCTTTTAATGAAAACTAGGTCGTTTTAATTTTAAAAGACACAAACTCTTGACTTCGCAGTAATTTAGAGAGAAAGATTTTCTTTAAGTGCTTATTATGTATAGAGAACTTTAACACAAAGTTAGTGAAAAGACTCATACAAGCACTTGATGTTGTTTAGGTAACAAAGATTACCAAGTACATAAGTACAGATAACCAATGTCTCTCCTTTGGCACTGCATTACTTAGCACAACATAAACTAAGTAATCGTCTGATGGATGTAAAAATATTCTAAGAACTATCATGTATATAAAGTGGTGTATAACCAGAATTAGAGAATTCAATTTTGAAAATTTTCACCACTTCAAAATATGATAGGAGACCGAATGTAATTTTAAGTCTCACTTACTTAGAAAGTTGAACACCTTAATTTATACTAACACTAATGATTTATAGATAAGACACATTTACTCAGAATAAATCCTAAGTAATATCATCAGAGATAATATATACATCACAATTAGTTTGCAATAAAGTATCAGAACAACTAGCAATTGTCAGTAAACAAATATTTTACTATTTGATACCAACTACTAGTATTTATCAAATACTTTAAAATGCAAGTAATTGTGTTTATGATTACTTTACCAAAATTAAATTATGAGCAAATAAACCATTGAATTGCTTCACGTCATAATTTAACTAGGATATAAATAATCACTGCTAAATACTAAATATTCAATGATACCAATTGTTTGATAAATTCAATCTATTGAGTGAAGATTGAATTGTTACATTGAGTACCAATTGACAGAATGAATATTAGTATCTAACTACTTAAGAACATCATTCACTGATATTCATAAGTACGAGGAACTAGTTGACAAGAAATACACAAGCTCTTAAGATATAACATTTCAAACTTATGACTTCAAGGCAACTCCACGAAATGTTATATCTTAACAATTGTTATTATCGAGGAGTTGCCTTGAAGTAATTTCACACATACCAATATATCTCACAATTAGTTAGTAAATAGAATTCTAACTAAATATCATTAACTGATATAAGTCAAAACTTCAATACAACCAATTGTTAGAACCATGATATTAATTATAGTGAATTTCTAAAAATGGAGCATTGATAAATTCACTAGAATTAACATCTCACAACTAATTGGAGACCAAGACAGATAGGTCCAATTTAGTTATGATGTTTATTTATTTTAATAAATATGAGGTATAGAGCAAATACTAAATTGAATTGCTTCAAGTCCGTTACTCATATAAATCAAAACAAATAATTAAATAATTAAATACTAAATCTCTATGAGTTAGATTTTAGCATTTAAGTATTTAAATTATCATTAAATAATCACCACTAAAATATATTACAATTATACACATGACAATCATTCAATAGATAATTCTCAGCGTGAGGTCTGGATGTAAATAAGTTCACAAGTCCTTTCGATACAGACAATTGAATACTTGTGAGCTTACTTAAAAAAATACTTAACAGATGGGATATACAAATTATATAGCATTAATAAAATCCCAAGTTTACAAACCAATCTTGAAAAATTAATTTCATCAAGTGATTTAGCAAACATGTCTGTAAGTTATTCTTGACTAAAGACATGCTCTCGAAATAATTGATACCTTATGCAAGTGCTTAGTCCTTGAGTGTTCCACAGAGTTGTTGGAGATGAATTTGATTCATTGTGTTCTCCTGCTTTCATACAACTCATTTGATCTGTCTCTATGCAGCAAAACATGTCAGAACTGATGTTTCTAGGGTACCATCTCCGGAGATGGGTCCAACTTAAGACATCTGAAAATCAAGTGTAATAACTACAAGAATAGATTCTCTAGGATCCACTTGGGGCCTTGCAAATTTGCATATTGAGAATATAATATGTGTGTAAGTGATCTATTAGCAATTGAATAAGATAATGAGCTGATGATTCCTCTATAGCCTGATTAGGTCCTAATTAGTAGATCCTGAACTTGTTGGGTCAAATATCTCTAGGGTACCATTTCCGCAGATCCGGGTCCATCTTAAGATTTTTGATTACCAACTTGTTAGGTCCAAACTAATAGGTCAAAAGCCAGCTATAGTGATGTGTTGGTATGTAGTCTTGACAGGTCTAGAATCTTCTGAATAGAAACAAAAGATCCTGGACTTACTTTTATTGTCATCATTCTTTTGGCTTACTTGTGCTCCAAATAGAATTATTCTTTTGGCTTGCCTGAGCTCCTAAAAGGATTTTTCTATTGGCTTGCATGAAGTAATTCAAAAGAATTGCAACTTTACCAACATCAAAACAGCAAATATCTTGATATCAATTTTTAGTTAATAAACCAACATATAATAAAATCAAGATATCATTGCACATATATATCATTTATGTTTGTGCCTAAAGATGTATAGAGTTCTATAAATATATGACACCAGTTGTTAAAAGATACCAACTGTTAAAGATTGATACCAAATATTAAATTATAGTTAGGGTGTCATACCATGTCTTCCACGCTTGCTTGAGTGATGATACCAGTTCATACTAACCTGTAGAGATCTTCCACTATCTCACTAACCAGGAGTGCACTTGTTCACATTCCTCTATCATCTAGATTCTGTAGGTCCAGATGTGCATTATAATCTTGAATGTGCAGCAGGTGCCTGATATCCTCAAGTCTTGTCACTGGTGCTTCTTGTCAAATATACTGTTTGATCAAATTGTAGCCTAGCATCCAGTTTGGCTTTGTCCCTCATAACAATGCCTTGACATCATCCAGGTAGACTTTTGGTTATCCTTGTACCAATTACAGCCTTGTTGTTTGGTCTGGATACCAGCTTCCCTTCAATCTGCCTTTTATACTGATTGAGATCACCTTGCATTGCAATCACTCAATCTGGATCTTCCAGAGCTTTTGAAGCTTTCTTAGTTTCTTCTAAAAGAAAACTAAAGAAATCATCATTGGTACTTGAAGCTCTGTTAGTCTTTTACTTCCACCATTAGAAACACTAAGAACTAGAACAAAGAGTTAATTGAGTCAACACTCTTTGTCTTGGCAGACATGTTCTCATAGTGTCCTTTGACTTTCAATGTGGTGTTGAGTTGACTAGATGATCCTTTAGTTGCTCCCCCTAAGCTGTTGCTGGGTTTACATGAAAATTCTCCATGTTTGACATTGCTTGGTTCTGAATAATCATTACCATTGACAGCTGGGAGCTGGAAGTCGTTGAACATCACTAAGACTTTCAATCACCTTCTATTGATTAATAACAATCACCCTGTAGGCTGTTGACTCCATTGAGTGACAAAGGAAATTATCCTCTTGAGCATTAGCTGATTGCTAGGATGCTCACTTTCGATTTAATATTGCAAAACAATTTTCTTCATACTTATGGGGTCTTCCTAAAATTCTTACGGATCAGGGTTTAAGATGTGATCAATCACCATCAATGGTGTCTTGTCTTCAGATTGTCTGAACAACAACTTGTTTCTTGAGAGAAGTCATCAGTCATCACCACTAAAATATATTTTACTTTGATGTAGAACTTCTGTGTGATGCTACTTTGACTTCCCTTTATGACATGCCTCGTAATTTCATTTTACTTTAATTTCAGATGAGGCAGTTTCCTTTGCTGATTCGATTTTCAGGAAAGAATCTCTTGATTTGACATTCAGGTGAGAGAGCTCCTTATGTCATAGCTGAACTCCTGTCTGATGAAGCTTTAGATTTGACCTTGTTGACTTCACCTTTGACTGAGATTCCATGTCAGCTACAGATAAGTTCTCTTTCCTTAATCCTCGAACAGTAGGCTCTTCATCTTGTAAAAGATGCTTTATTACTGACAACATTCCTTAGCTATTGAATAGCCTTGACCCTAGGTCATACCCTTGCTGTTGTCTCCAAGGGATAAACCACTTGGCCTGTCTTCACATTCACATTTGATAGCAGGGTTCTTTCTTCGATGATATGCTTTGAATAAATCAATAATAATGCATAATCGATTAACCTGTTAAGCCCTACATTCACAAATGGATAAAAAGTTCTTGGTACCCAAATTGTTTAATTGGGTCCAGATGGATTAGAAATTTCTCTTTTATTAGAGTTAACAACAGTTTTAACCTTAACATGCTCATTCTTATCTTTGACTGACCATTTCTCCTTTTTAATGTCATTGACAAAATATTCACTGAGCAAGGAGAATAATGGTTCCTTCCTAACATAAGGAGGACTAGCAGTCTGTACCTTATTGTTATTCTTAAACATGCTTTTTCTATGATCAATGCAAATACTAGGAAATGCATTTATGACATTTGAAATAAGCAGGCATGATAATAAGAATACATTGCATACATTTAGCATTAAAACATTGCAGATAAGAATTATGCAAATTAGGCATGTTATGCATTTTATAAAATTCAGTACTATCTACTTTAACCTATGTACACTTGTGTAACAGGTAGCAAGTAGATTTACAGATATTCAATAATTTTCTAAACATGCATGGAATAGAAGAATTAACAATTAATCACTAATTCTATCAAATCCATTCCTATTGTTTTATTATATTATATAATCTCTATTACCTAAGTCAGTTTTACAAATGACTTGATGTTCTACTGACACCCTAGGTAATTATTCCATCTTTTAAACTTTTTAAACCTTAATAAACAATTAAGAATGAATAAGCAAATCTTGTTCTACTGGGGATCCTGAAACTAGCTTAAGCAGAGGTCATATATGCTTGACATATATCATTTAAGAATTGAGAGATATTGTCTAAGGAACACTTCTAACTCACTATTTCAATTAATTAAATTCAACAAATATTCATACACATAATAAGATCTTCTAACCAAAGATATAATAATTAAAAACTAAGATCTTAACATGCTTTGAATTTCTGAGAATTACATATTACACTAGTTCGAAGAATTGATACCTGAGACATGTGAGGTGAATCATCTTCAGAGATTGCTATGAAGGCAAGATATTAATTATGCTCTTCTCATCATCATCTGATCCATCCCAACTCTTTTCTTCAGCAAGATAAGTTCTGCACTGATGCTTCTGTTTCATCTCATTTAATGAATCCCTATTCATCCTTGTCTGTCAGAATTATGTACCATGTTGCACACCTTGATAGTTACTTATCACATAAAACTTTTCATAACTGCAACTATCATGTTTTGTTCTTTCCACCAACTCAGTCTTGTAGCCACCTCTTGAACTGTATCCTGAAGAGTTTCTGCTTCGGAATAGATAGGCCTAATTCCCGGATTAAACATTTGTACTCTTTCTAAATTAGTAACTCTTCATGTATGTTCTGAGGTTCCATCATTAATTCCTGACTGAGATGTCTAACTGTCTAGTTCATTCTCAAACCTCCTTGATTCCACTTTTCTAAAATCTCTGTTGATTCCTTGAAAGATATTTCTTGGTACAATCCACTAAGTGTAGTAGATGTTACATTGGAGCAATCCACTTAATGTTTGTATATCATAGAATCAATAGACTTAATTCAAATCTTCGAGAAAACTTCTATCCACTAAAACCTCTTCCATTCCTGCTTCTGAAAAACCAGTGAATTCTATGGATATAATTTTTGAGGAGCTTCCACAAATTTTTCTTCAGTAGGTAGAAATTAATTTCATTGAAAAATGCATTTTCATCAAAAGATTCAAATCATCTTTGACAATTCGTAGGAATCTTCAACTAACAACCTTCTTAGAACTATTGGCTTAGAATAAATTCAAAATATTTAAAATTCAAAAACTTCAAGGACTCGAAAATTTTTTGAGAAATAAAAAATCTGAAAGTAAGTTCAAATTAATTAAAATTCGAAATTAGAGTCAAATTAATTAAGAATAAAAAAATCTCAAGAAATGAAATTTTTTAGAGTTAAAGAATCCGAAAATAAATTCAAGTTAATTAAAATTCGAAATTATCAAGAATTAACAATTTTGAAAATAAACTCAAGTTGTTTAAAAATCAAAATTTCCAAGAATTAATCATTTCAAGAATTAAAAAATTCGAATATAAGTTAAGATTACTTAACAATCAAAAATATCACAAAATGAAAATTTTTGAAGATTAAACAATTTGAGAATAAATTCAATTTAATTAACAATTGAAAATAAACTCATATTGTTTAAAAATCAAAAATATCATAAATTGAGAATTTTTAAAGGTTAAAGAATCCGAAAATAAATTTAGATTATTTAAAATTCAAAAATCTCAAAATTGAAAATTTTGAAAGTTAAAGAATCCAAAAATAAGTTCAAATTATTTAAAGTTCAAAATTCTCAAGTATTGAATTTTTTGAAGGTTAAAAAATCGAAAATAGAGGAGTTGACTTTTTGGTCTAATACCGGATTTAATTTTTGTATGGGTCAACAAACTCGAAATCCAATTGGAGGACCACAAAAATAAGGATCTTGATTTGTGCGTCAATCAAAAGGCTCTGATGCCAATTGTTAGGTCCAAAATAGTTTGTAGAAGGGGGGGGTTTGTTAGGTCGAATACACAATATATAATCAAGTATCGTATGAATAAGTAACAAGAACACACGTTTTAACTCTTAAAACTGTTTGGAATTGATAATTCCTCTCTCGGTGATGTAAAGTATCACAGAGAGCTGCTTAGGTTACAAGAATGATATTCGTTCACGATGGATACCCTTCTAGGGTTAACCTAACTGTATTTATAAGATATACAGCTACGTACAATCGTAAATTGATTCTCCTAAAATTAAGCTATACAATTGATATCAATTACGATTGCTACACGTCTTCTAAGTCAACTCAATCTCTTTGATAGCTATCCAATCTTCAAAGATATCGCTTCCATATTAATATTAAATTAATCTTCAAACTCTGTTGACTTGTAGACGCTCCCAGTAATCAGCATTTGCGCTTCCAGTAATCAGCGTATACTCAAACTCTGTTACAACTGCTTTCAATAACAAGTTAAACTCTCTTTACCTGTAACACTTAAACACTGACATTAAATCACATCAATTATATCTAACAATCTCCCCCAACTTGTTCATTAGAAAAATGTACAAGTTCATAATAATTGATGATGTCAAAACTAACAAATAAAAACACAGTGTTTAACATATAATCAGAGTTTAAACTTGACTTAGCAAAATTTACAGAAAATTCGAATTACTTACAAATTCTGTCTACCTAACCTCCTCAAGATCTGGAGTTGTTCTGAGATAATCAATCAACAACCTCCTCTCAGCATTTTCAAGTTCAATCTCCATAGCTACCTTGATCTCTCTTAAATCTGGATCATTCTCATCAGTTTGAAAAATAGCAGCTCTGAGATCATAGATCTTGTTTCTTCTCATTTCATTTCCCAATCTGATAAACTTCACTTCTTCAGACTTTACATTAAAATCTAGAACAGTAATCCCAAGATCAGTCTTCAGCTTTGTAGTTCCCTTCTGCATTTCAATCAAATTCCCATTCCAGTCTCTGTACTTTGGAACATACTTGCTGTATTTCATATGTCTATTTGCAAGACTCTGTATCATCTTTTGTCTGAGCACATTTGCAACTGATTGAGCTCTTTGATTTCTTACTCTGAAAATGTACAGAACATACTCTAGTTCTTCCCAGAATTTCAAATCAATATCATTCTCAGCAATCTTGAACACCGTTCCATCAGCCATGAAGTATAACAAGAAATCCTTCCCTAAACTTTTCTGATGAACAAGCTGTACTGACTCCAGTATGTCTAAACTCTCTTGAGTGACACCACGACCTGGAACAGACAATGAAGAAGGATCTCTGAGAGCAACATTCTGTCTTTTATCTCTATGTGAGCCAATGCCTCCTTTGTTATATGCAATTTTACCAGATAAAGCTCTACCATCAGTAAAATCCATTGAAGCTGTAGCTGGAGCTGTAGCTGCAAGACTCGAATCATAAAAAACACCTTTTCCAAATTTTGATTTCAGCTGAGAAGACAGTATTGGTGTAGTCACAACTTGTGTAGCAACAGAGGTTGTGTCTTCATTCTTCTGTACAACATGTGTATCAACAGAGGTTGTAATTATCATTTTATTCTTGCTCTCTTCACCCAACACTCCTTTTAACTTCAGCTTGGCATCAATAGAAGACTTTCTAATCAGCTTTCCTTTATCTTCTTCTTCTTCTTCTTCTTCTTGAATACCAGATAATCTCTCTTTGATCTCAATTCCTTTCATTGCAGGCCTTGAAGACTTTGAAGCTTTAACAATTTTCTTCACTTTCTTGGACTTTTGAGCTTTTAAATGCTCTTTCTGCAACAGCTTTTCTTCAGCTTGAATATCCTCAAGTGTAGCTTCAGCATTCTCTTCACGAAATAGTTTCGCAGCCAATTCTTCATCTGTTTGTGGATTGTCAGAGAATGACAAATCCTTTGGCTTTGAACCAGAAGTACTCTGAGCATTTGTATCTATCACCAAGTTAGACTTTGACCTTGTAGACCTCCCATGTCCTTGTCTAGAATTTGCATTTCTTAAGCCCTTCTCAGCATTGGTACCTTCATCATCAAGATGATCTTTCTTTGACAGAGTTTGAGTTTGCTTACACTTGGTTTTCGCAATTCTCTCCCCCTTTTTGACATCATCATCATCATCTTGAATCAGAATTGAGGTGATTAATTCAAGAGAGTTTGCAATGGAATCAACCTTCTCATTTAGTAAAATCTGATTCTTTTCAACTGTGCTCAGTCTGTCATTTATATTTGCTTGAGCTTTGGCAAATTGTTGAAAGAGCTTAGCATTAGCTAGTTGAGCTTTCTCTTCATGAGTAGCAACTTCTGTTCGAAGATCAACAATAGATTTCTGAGTATCATCAAATCTATTATTCAAAGTTTTGATTTGAATCACTGTGCCTTGCAAACAAGTGAAAATTTCTGGATTTTTAATCTTCTTAGAATTGACTTCAAGAAACTTTTCTGCCCTTCCAGGAGGAAAAATACACTCTGACTTGTACCAATCAGCAGTTTGCTTGGCCAAATAACCAGCATCAATTTCATTATTAGAAGGCCCAGCAAAATCTGTTTTGTTTTCTGTTTTCTGACCATCAGTCTGATTTTGTGGTTGTTCAACTCCTGTACTCTTAGCTTCAACTGAATCACTCATCGACGCACTAGTAGAGGCAACAGAAGCAATAGGTTCTTGAGCAAAAATAGGTTCTTGAGCAACCTGTTTTCCTTTATCAACTGGAGTTTGCTCTGAAGAAAGAACCTTTTCTGATTTATCAACCTCCTCACCATGAGCAGAAACATGATTAGCATCAGAGTTCAACTCAGTGTGTGATGCAACCACAGTGTCTTCAAGAACAACAGTAGGCCCATCAGCAACACCAGTATCGATAGAAAGTGTAACCTCCATGAGTGGTGGAGTAGATGCTTCATGATTAAAAGAAATTGGAGTGTCAGCAAACTCTTCCATTGGAGACAAAACATCTCTAACAGCTTCATGTTCTTGAACCTTAACAACTTCTGGTTCAGAAAGCTTGACTTCAGATTCTGGTATTATAGGTTCTATGATAACCTCTGGCTCACCAGTAGGAATATCAAAAGAGATTTTCTCTTGAGCCTCTTCAACATGCTCATTATCAGAATCAGTTAAAATAAGCCTTCTCCTCTTAGCTTGAGGTACTGCAACCAATTCTTCTTCTGCACTAGAACTTTCACTAGAACTTTCCTCAACCAATGGTGTTGAAAGTCTATTTGCCCTTTGTTTAGCCCTAGAACGTTTGGTGTTGATTGCAGTATGTTTCTTCCTTTTTGACTTTGGTGGTGGTTGTGGATGAGTGGTAGTGACAGGGTTTGTTAGTTCAGTAGTCATTTGGTCAGATTGTTTTTGAGGTTCTGTTTGTGTTTGAGGTGATATAGGTTGATCAGTGGTTGTTGGTATCGGCTCAGGTGATTGAGTAGGTTGAGATGGGATGTTTTCTGTACGATCAGTGGCTAAAGGTTCAGGCATAGATTGTGGTTCTGGTTGATGTGGTTCATGTGATTCATGGTTTGGTGATGGAGAATGTTGTGGTTGATTGACAAAGTTCTGTAAAGCAAGTGGCAATACTAAAGGAGGTATGTCTTTTCCAACATCTTTGTTAGTCATATCAGAGAATATTCTCTTAGTGACTCGAAAAGGTTGAATTTCATCAGCTTCATCAATAGTTAACCCAGAAACACATGCATTGAACAGAAGTTGACAAAATCTAGCAAAGTAAACTGTAGTAGACTCTGACATGCGCAGTAAAAGCCATTATTACCGCTGTCGTTCCGTTTATCAAGACATGTTACCACTAATTACACCAATTAACAGTTGTCAACTACTCCATTTACTCCAAAATTTTCAAATTATCTTAATGAAAATTTACCTTAGAGTACATAACACAATCAATCAGTGTTTGTCCAATTTTCAATCTTTATCACAAAAACCCTTTAAAAAATGCACAGTCGTGATTTTCGTGTGTGAGTAGCAGAGTTTACCAAATCAATTTTTATAGCATCTAATATTTCATAAAATCCATAAATCAAAACAATAAACACTGAATGCACAAACTCTCATATTAAACACAGAGTATATGATGAATGCTAAACTCTGTAGTTCCTTAATTACAGAAATCTGAATATCCCTGTTCCAGTTTATGTTCATGATTATCCAAGTAAGCACACAGTCATTATAGACAAAAATATCAAGAGATAAACATCAAAGCATCATTCAGTGAGTTACATGTCAAGGATTGTCTCACAAACTCTCACATCACACAAGTGTTTAGGTGAAGTGTTTACTCTCAGATTCAATCAGTAAAAGTAGATACTACCATAAGCTTGAATGTCCACCAAATCTACACCACTTCGATTATATTTATGCACAAATCAAAAGGACTTTGTTCAGGGTTATAATTGAGTGAAATCAAACAAATGAGAAGAGATGAGAATTTCTAACTGAACAATTTATTTGATCAAAATGTTCAGTCAAATGATTAGTACATAATTGTACAAGATGATCAGTATATATACCCCCTTTTTTTTATTATTTTTTTTTATTTTTTTATATATATATACTGAGTAAGATATTTTTTTTTTTTTAAGAAATACTCACCCGCTTGAATTTGATTTAACAAACGAATATAACTGCTCTTAATACTTCAGTATTTAAGAAAAATGAGCAGTTAATTTGGCTCAAAGGGGTTTACTAAGGGTAGTGTTTTATGAACAGTGTTTATGATCAGTGTTCAAAGATGTTTTGAACAGTGTTTGAAGAAAGATGGTTAATCCTAATGCCTTTATCATCTTCATGCACACATATATCATGTAGTCCCAAAATGGTTTAATGCAAGTTCTAGAGCAACATACTTACTGATGAACATCACACAACAATAAAATCTGATTGATATAAAATGTATCAATCACTTATTCAGCTCAAAATCTCACAGGGTTCAGACATGAACTGTTTCTCACCAAAATAAACAATGACACATCTCAAGTTTTAAAATTTTCACAAGTGCAAACAAAGAATCATCAAGAATCAAGTATGACTTGAAAACAGAGTGTCACTAATCAGAGTTTAGAGTTCATCAATATCAGAGTTATTCATGAGAGGCAATGCATGCAGTATTCATAGATTCAGAGTTTAGGATCAAATAAACTAAGAGATGCTCTAAATATGAAACAGTATCATGCTGTGTTAACTTACTGTGCAATTTCTGATTAGATTACAGTGACTCAAAAGAATCTTGATTTTTTTACTGAAAATCATGCTCTATACATTTTTCTTCATCGGTATTTTCATTCAGACAAAAAACAACTCAGAATTCACAGAGTTTAACAAACGTATTAACAGTGTATGACCAACAATCATGCTGACAGAGTTTAATTAATAAGGTTCACATAGCACTTTAGCAATTTACAGAGATATGAGCAACACATTTTATTTGAAAGAGTTTGAGTCTAACCAACATGTTTAGTCAAAACCAGATACCATCCCTAGTTCATTGACCAGTCTTGTAAATGTTGCTTCACTTAGAGGCTTTGTGAAAACATCTGCAAGTTGTTGATCTGTAGGCACAAAGTGAAGCTCAATATTGCCTTCCTCTACATGCTCTCTGATAAAGTGATACCTTATGCTGATGTGCTTGGTCATTGAGTGTTGTACTGGATTACCTGTCATTGCAATAGCACTTTGATTATCACAGAAAATAGGTATTTTACTATACCTCAACCCATAATCCAGTAGTTGATTCTTCATCCATAAAATCTGTGCACAACAGCTACCAGCAGCAATATACTCTGCTTCAGCTGTAGATGTAGATATTGACTTCTGTTTCTTGCTGTACCAAGACACTAGTCTGTCACCAAGAAATTGACAACTTCCACTTGTGCTTTTTCTGTCAATCTTACAGCCAGCAAAATCTGCATCAGAGTAACCAAGTAGCTTAAAATCTGATTCTCTTGGGTACCACAGTCCTAAGGTTACAGTTCCCTTGAGATATTTGAAAATCCTCTTCACAGCTGTTAAATGTGGTTCCCTTGGATCTGCCTGAAATCTTGCACACAGACAGGTGGCATACATGATATCAGGTCTGCTAGCTGTTAAATAGAGTAGAGAACCAATCATCCCTCTGTAACTTGTCATATCCACTGATGAACCTGTATCTTTGTCCAGTTTTGTTGCAGTTGCCATGGGAGTTGTTGCAGATGAACAGTCAAGCATACCAAATTTCTTGAGAAGATTTCTGGTATATTTTGCTTGATTAATGAAAATTCCATCATCTGTTTGCTTCACCTGTAAGCCTAGAAAATAGCTTAACTCTCCCATCATACTCATTTGATATCTAGACTGCATGAGCTTGGCAAATTTCTTACAGAGTTTATCATTAGTAGATCCAAAAATAATATCATCTACATATATCTGAACTAAGAGCAGGTCATTACCAGATTGAAAGTAAAACAGAGTTTTGTCAACAGTACCTCTGTGAAACCCACTTTCTAGTAGAAATTTAGCAAGTGTTTCGTACCATGCCCTAGGTGCCTGTTTGAGTCCATAGAGTGCTTTGTCTAACCTGTAGACATGATCTGGATATTTTGGATCTACAAAACCAGGTGGTTGTTCAACAAATACTTCTTCTTCAAGTTTTCCATTCAGAAAAGCACTTTTCACATCCATTTGAAAAACCTTGAATTTCTTGTGAGAAGCATAGGCAAGAAACATCCTTATTGCCTCCAACCTGGCAACTGGTGCAAAAGTCTCATCATAATCTATTCCTTCCTGTTGTGAATAGCCTTTAGCTACCAGTCTTGCTTTGTTCCTTGTGATCACACCATCACTGTCAGTTTTATTTCTGAAAACCCATTTAGTACCAACAATAGATCTGTTCTTTGGCCTTGGTACAAGGGTCCACACCTCATTTCTCTCAAATTCATTTAGCTCTTCTTGCATTGCTGTTATCCAGTCAGCATCTTTTAGAGCTTCTTCTACTTTCTTTGGCTCAGTTTGTGACAAGAATGCATGAAACAGACATTCATTTGTTGTTGCACTTCTTGTCCTTACTCTTGCATCTGGATCACCAATAATTAAATCAGGTGTATGTGACTTAGTCCATTTTCTTGCAGAAGGCAGATTGCTTCTGTCATCATGTGATCCTCCCCCTTGATCCATGCTCTCCTGATTTTCTTGGTGCCTTTCTTCACTTTCTGATGCTCCCCCTGAATGTGACTGCTCAGAATTTGAATGTTCAGAGTTTGAATCAACAGTGTTTGATTCAGAGTTATCAATTGAGTCACTATCAGTGTTTGAATTATCACTTTGATGTGATTCTTCATGCTCCCCCTCAACTGGTTCTTTTCTTGTTTCTGATTGAAAAGTTTCTTCAGTGTTTACCAGTAGAGGTTCAGAATTAACCTCAACAGTGTTTGTCAGATCTGTATCATCCGAGTTTAATAAATCTTCATTTTCAAAGTGCAGTTGATCATGCTCATTAACATCTTCAAGTCCAGTTATTTTCTTGTCATCAAATGACACATGAATAGACTCCATGATCACTCTGGTTCTCAGATTATAAACTCTGAATGCCTTTGTTGACAGTGGATAGCCAACAAAAATTCCTTCATCTGCCTTTAGGTCAAATTTGGTCAACTGTTCAGGATGAGTTTTCAACACAAAGCACTTGCATCCAAAAATATGAAAATATTTTAGATTTGGCTTCTTCTTCTTCACCATTTCATATGGTGTTTTACCATGCTTGTTGATCAGTGTTGCATTTTGAGTAAAACAAGCAGTTTGAACTGCTTCTGCCCAAAAATAAGTTGGCAACTTTACTTCATCTAGCATGGTTCTGGCAGCTTCTATCAAAGTTCTGTTCTTCCTCTCCACTACACCATTTTGTTGTGGAGTGCCAGGTGCAGAAAACTCTTGTTTGATCCCTTTACTCTTGCAAAATTCTTCCATAGATGAATTTCTGAACTCAGTTCCATTGTCACTTCTGATTATCTTCACTTGATGCTCTGACCCTTTGTCCAGTTGGATTATATGTTCTGTCAGTGTTAATGATGTTTCATCCTTCTTTGCAAGAAAATATACCCATGTGAATCTGGTATATTCATCAACAATGACTAATGCATATTTCTTCTTTCCAAGAGACATCACATTCACTGGACCAAAAAGATCAACATGTAGTAGATGATAAGGATCAACAATTGAAGACTCAGATTTGCTTTTGAAGGAGACTCTTCTCTGTTTAGCCTTTTGACAAGAATCACACAGTCCTTCTACATTCAACAAGGACTTTGGTAGACCTCTTACAAGATCATTCTTGATTAGCTCATTGATGTTGTTCAGGTTCAAATGAGAGAGTTTCTTGTGCCATTTCCAACTCTCTTCACTGGACATTCTTGTAGACAGACACACTGCTTTGCCATCAGTGTTGGTTGACAATTTTATTTCATAGATGTTGTTGTGTCTGTTTCCAACTAGAGCAACTTTCCCTGTAGATTTACTGATCACTTGGCAATATTCAGGCTGAAAATCTACATGATATCCTCTGTCACAGATTTGACTCACAGATAGCAAATCATGCTTGAGTCCTGGAACCAGAGCTACATTTGTGATGATGACATTTCCAAGATTAATATTGCCATATCCCAGTGTATGTCCTATGTTGCCATCTCCATAGGAAACTTCTGGGCCAGCCTTCTCCTCATACTCTGATAGCAGGGCTTTATTTCCAGTCATGTGTCCTGAACATCCACTGTCCACGACTAGGGTACTGACCCTGGTGCCCTGCAATCACAAACAATCACTGATTATTAGTTTTAAGGATCCAGACTTGCTTGGATCCTTTGGCTTTCTTAATTCTGTTAGCTTTTGCAGCGGAATTCATATTAACAGAGTTTAAGCTAACTTTTTCAGAGTTTACATTTGCAGAGTTTACTTTAACCCATTTCAAATTTGGTTTGGGTTCATAGTAATTATAGTAAATAGCATGATAATCTCTGCAAGTGTAAATAGAATGCCAAGTACTTCCACAGTGTTTGCATAAAGTCTGTGGTCTTGTTCTCACATAATCACTCTTTACTGCAGTTTTAGAGGGCAAAGAATTAATGTTTTTATTCTTACTGCAGAAATTAGCAAGATGATTAGTGCTACCACAGTTAAAGCATGTTTTCCTAGGAGCTAATGAAGCAAGCATTGGCTTTATTCCTGATGTTATGCCTACCTTACCATTTCTGTTTTTCTTAGGCATTCTCTGTTTGTTGACAGATTTTATTTCCTTAAGCTTATGCTTGAGTTGTTTATCTGTCATTAAACCAATGTTTGCCTCTTTAACAAAAGTTTTAGCATATGACTCTTTAACAGCCTTTTTCTGTGCTTCAGTCTTAGGTCCACCTGTTCCCATGACATTACCCTCAGATGAACAATGTGGTCTAACCTTTACCTGATTTTCAAATCTAAGTTCATCTCCTACAGAGTAACCTAGACCTACTGTATCTGACTGAAACACTTCTTGAGTGTCTTTACCAGAGTGTGTCCAAGTTTTAATGATGTGTTTAGTATCCTCCAATTCAGATTCTAGTTGCTTATACTTACCTAGCAACTCCTGTTCAATAAACACTGCATCATCTCTCTCTTTTTGAATTTTATTCATGTTCTCTAGCTGTTCCTCAACAAGTTTATTTCTTTCTTTGAGTTGAGAACACTCAGACTTTATCCTCTCATTTTCTAAAGTCTGATCCCTATAACTGATATGCAATGCTTTAAGATAAATTCTCAATTCAGTTATATTATCAGTGTTATAAGCATATGTAGTTGGAGGTACCTTGAGATCATCATTTTCAGTCTTAGTAGTAGCCATGAGAGCATAGTTGACTTCCTCATCTGAATCTGAAGTGTCTGCCCAATCTCTGCCTTTGGTGTAGAGTGCCTTTTCAGTTTTACCCTTCTTGCACTCAGGAGCATAGTGACCCATCTCCTTACACTTGTAGCATTGAATCTCAGACTTATCTTTCTTACCAGATTTGAAGTCCTTTCCCTCAGATTTCTTGAAATTCTTCTTGTCAAACTTTGAGTAGTCCTTGGAGAATCTCTTTCCCTTCTTGAAGTTCTTGTATCCCATCTTCTTGAAGGTCTTTACCATCAATGCAGCCATTTGCATCATCTCCTCATCATCTTCAGAATCAGATGATTCATCTGTGTTTGAGTCAACATCAGTGTTTGATGACTCATTCTCTGAATGAATGACTAAAGCTTTTCCTTTTGCCTTTCTCCTTGATGCTTCCTTCTTTGATGGTTTCTCCTAAGCCTTAAGAGCAACAGACTTTGACTTTCTACTAGATCTTTTGTTTCTCTGCTCCAATTCCAATTCATGGGTTTTGAGTAGTCCATAAATTTCATCAATCTCTGTTTCACCAAGTTCATAATTATCTCTTATAGTGGTTGTTTTCACATCCCACTTTTCAGGTAGAGAGAGAAGAAACTTGAGATTTGAATCTTCTAAATCATACTCTTTGTTCACCAATGACAAATCATTGAGCAGTTTACAGAATCTGTCAAATGTTTCTGTCATGGTTTCATCAGATTTTGCCTCAAAATGCTCATACTCCTGAGTGAGTATGTTCCTTCTGTTCTTCTTAATTGCAGGAGTTCCTTGACATCTAACCTCAAGTGCATCCCATATCTCCTTTGCAGTTGTACAGTTTATCACTTTATTTGACATAACATTGTCTAACGCACTGTGAAGTAAATGCCTTACCTTCGCATCCTTTGCAATAGATGAAAGATCCTCAGCAGTTAGATCTTTCTTCTCTTTTGGAATGACTTTTGATTCCTCACCAGCAGCAGCAGTAGATAACTTTGTAGGTTTGTGAGGACCTTCATAAATTCTGTCCAGATATTCTGGATCTGTAGCCTCCAGAAACATGGTCATCTTCACCTTCCAAATTGCATACTCTAATGGCCTCAGTATAGGAACCCTAATTGTTTCATACCTACTAACAGTAGTAGGAGCTTTCTCAGATGGTGGAGGTATCTCTGCCATTGATTACTATTGTGTTTGGATCTTTAACTGTAATAAAGTAACAGATTTGGCTCTGATACCACTTGTTAGGTCGAATACACAATATATAATCAAGTATCGTATGAATAAGTAACAAGAACACACGTTTTAACTCTTAAAACTGTTTGGAATTGATAATTCCTCTCTCGGTGATGTAAAGTATCACAGAGAGCTGCTTAGGTTACAAGAATGATATTCGTTCACGATGGATACCCTTCTAGGGTTAACCTAACTGTATTTATAAGATATACAGCTACGTACAATCGTAAATTGATTCTCCTAAAATTAAGCTATACAATTGATATCAATTACGATTGCTACACGTCTTCTAAGTCAACTCAATCTCTTTGATAGCTATCCAATCTTCAAAGATATCGCTTCCATATTAATATTAAATTAATCTTCAAACTCTGTTGACTTGTAGACGCTCCCAGTAGACAGACTTTGGCAAACTCTGTTCTCTCCATGCTAACAGTGTTTGCGCTTCCATGTATTCAGCTATCAGTGTTTACGCTTTCCTCTGTCAGCATTTGCGCTTCCAGTAATCAGCGTATACTCAAACTCTGTTACAACTGCTTTCAATAACAAGTTAAACTCTCTTTACCTGTAACACTTAAACACTGACATTAAATCACATCAATTATATCTAACAGGGTTGAATACAAACTATACCGTTTTATCGAATTTGCTCTTTTCTTAAAAATATTAAAATATTAAATCAAGAACAAATTGATGCGGAATAAAACGAATACCGATATTTCAAGTTGAATATAAAAGTTATATTAACTTGATGGGGTGTGTCTAAATACACGAGTACAAATTACAAGGTTTGATGACCAAACTAATTATTACAAATTCTATAGAAAATTCGACATGAATTTTTCTATATTTGTAAATAAAAAGATCGAAATTTATTATTACAAATTCTATAGAAAATTCGACATGAACTTTTCTATATTTGTAATAAAAATATCGAGAGATTCTAGGGAACTTAATCCGCTAGATAGTTCCACAAGTGTAAGTAAACAATTTCTAGGGTTTAGATTTATCAATACAAGCTCGAAATAATTTACAAGAATTTATTTGATGTGTAAGGAACCATTTTCTCTTGGTCTCTCTCTGCTGTGTTCTGCTGGAGAAGTGAAGAATTTCCAGTGCTGTTCTGCTGTGCCTACTGTTGTATTTATAGCCATTTAAGTCTTGTACTGATCTGGTATGACTTAAACTGCTTCAAGACATAATAAATCAGCTATCAGCATGACATAAACTTGCTCCAAGACATAATTTTCTTCATTAAGACTTACACAAACCTCCATTAAGACATAAACCTGGTCGGTATAACTTAATAAAAGTTCGGTATGACCTAAAACAGCTGGCAGGTGGTCGGTATGACTTAATCAGGATATTTTGGCTCGGTATGACATAATCTGAAATTGCTCGGTATGACCTAATTCTTATGCTTAGTATGACTTAGATTTAAGTCATGTCGGTATGACCTAATTTAGGTCATACCGACCTCCATTAAGTCATATTCGGTGAGCAGAATTGTTTTAAGTCTTTAAACACTTATATTAATTCTGATTTAATTAATTAATTGATTAATTTAAAGAATAAATTAATTCTGATTGAATTAATTTATAAAATAAATTAGCCAACTAATTTAATTTAATTAAAAGAGAATTAATATAAAGTCTTTTTATAATTATATTAATTCCAACTTAATTAATCTTTTAATTAATTTATTGAATAAATTAATTCGAATAAAGTTAATTTATCAAATAAATAAATCAAATGACTTAATTAATTAAGTGAAAATTAATATACCTCCTTGCTTGATAATTATATTAATTCTAACTTAATTAATCTTTTAAATAATTTATTGAATAAATTAATTCGGATAGAATTAATTTATCAAATAAATAATTCAAATGACTTAATTAATTAAGATAAAATTAATATACCTCCTTGATAGCATAACCCTTGTGGTCTTCTATGTCTTGATAAATTTGATCCTCCACAAAGATTATTCCTTAGCAAGTCTTGATTGCAAAACCATTGTGGTTATTTAATTTAGCACCTCTGTTGCTTGCACAATGATTTCTTCCATACCAGTCATGATAGCTTGAACCACTGAAAATAATAAAGAATTACCACGGAATTTTTGTTGACGCTCGATTCACGGTCTGGTTCATGAGCGACTAACTCCAACGGTTTTTCTTTACTTTTGACTCTATGATTTGGTTCCTTTCTTTTCTTAACATACCAGTCTTGACAGCTTGAACCACTGAAGTTAATGATAAACAACCACTGTTTAATGTTGACACTCGATGTACTGTCTGGTTCATGAGTGACTAACCGCAATGACTGTTCTTCATATATTGACTTTAAAGTTGTGGTTCATGTCTTCTTTTTCTTCACTCTTTTTCAAACCTTTATAATCTGTATTCTGCCACTGTAGGAACCACTTGTCACTATAAATAGAATCCACTGTCTTGATTACTCCACTGATGCTTGATCAACTCAATGAACTTCTTCAAGTGTAGTATACCTCAAAACAGTAGATTGACTTTGTCTTCTTTCTCTTGACACTTATACATTTGAGATCCCTGTGACAGTACATATACTATTTACTATTACATTCTTGTTTGAGTTGAGTTGTATCCTCGAAATACAAATAGGCTATGTCATATGCCTTTCAAGAAGCATCATTGAAGTTAGTCGTTCATGAACCAGACAGTACATCGAACGTCAACATAAGTCAGTGGTAATTCTTTATTATTTTCCGTGGCTTGGAAGAATTAAATTAATTAATTATTGATTTAATTTAATTTGTTTTTAATTGATATAAATCATTTAATTGATTTAATTAATGAATTAATTCTAATAGAATTAATTTATTTATTAAGTTAATTATTGTATCAATTAATCATGAATTAATTAATCATTAATTAATTAAAAGGATCAATATGACTTAATTAAATACTGAATGGATTATGTCTTGATTAAGTTTAGTTCGGTATGACCTAAATTAGGTCATACCGACATAACTTAAATCTAAGTCATACTAAGCATAAGATTTAGGTCATACCGAGCTGCTGAGTGTATTATGTCTTACCGACCTCAAATCTGCTAGGTCATACCGATGGAATTAAGTCATACCGAAGCAAGATATTTCTGGAAAGGTGTTAGGTCATACCGACAAAAGTGTTTAGGTCATACCGACCACACTGTTGAAGATTAAGTCATACCGACACATTTTCTAAGTCATACCTACAGAAAATTATGTCTTGGAGCAAGATTAAGTCATGCTGACAGCTGATTTAATAGGTCTTGAAGCAGTTTAAGTCATATCTAATGAGTACAGACCTATATAACACAGCAGAAGCAGCAGAATAATCAACAGACCAGAACACAGCAAAATCCTGGAAAAACACAGCAGTTTTCTCTCTCAAATATCAAGAACACCAAGAACAAATTAATTCACATAAATTCAAGTTCATCATCTTTGTAATATTCTATCCGATAGAACTTGTCTACTTGTGATTCTTGTATTACTAGCGAATTAAGTTTCCTAGTACTTATCTTGAGATTTATTAACTAAATTAGAAAAGTTCATGTCGAATTTTCTAATTAGTTATTAAACACTTGATAATAGTTTGGATTGATTTTGTAACACCACATCAAGTTAATATACAGTTATATTCAACTTGAAATCCGAGTCAATTTATTCCGCACAAAATATTCGTTTAAGTGAAAATTATTTAACGAATAAATTTTGAGAAATTGATATAGATTGTATTCAACCCCCCCTTCTACAATCATAGTGGACCTAACAATTGGTATCAGAGCCTATTGATTGATACACAAATCAAGATCCTATTTTTATTCCGTCAAAAATCTATCTCGAATTTTTAACTCACTTAAAAATTCATCATGTCGTCAAAAAGCATTGTTAAAATTCTCATGTTTAACAAGGACAATTATACAATGTGGAAAAATAAAATGGAGTTGTTTCTTGATGTCGCAAATTCTAAATATTTGGGTGTTCTACAGAACGGACCTATAATTCCACTCGAACATATACCTGCATCTATTGTTGGAGGAAGTGTTGTAACACCTGCATCATCTGTTCCAAAGCATGCTGATTCTTTTACTCCTGTTGAAAAAGAGGACGCGGGACTAGATAAGAATTTGAGACTTATTTTAATAGATTCCCTAGATCCTGTGATGTACAGTCATGTGATAAATTGTAAAACTGCAAAACACATGTGGGAAACTATTGAGACTATCAATGAAGGAACTGATGAAGTCAGGGAAAACAGACTTCAGATTTTAACCTCTGAGTATGAACACTTTAGAGCTGGCCCTAATGAAGGCATTCAGGAAGTGTTTGAAAGGTATAACAAAATTATCAACAACTTGCAAGTCAATGGCAAGCAATATACACAGAAGGAGATTAATATGAAGTTTTTGTTGACAATGCCCACTCATCTTGAACATAGGATAACAGCCATCAGAGAATCAAGAGATTTGAATAAGATTGCTCTTGAAAGATTGTTTGGTATTCTGAAAACCTATGAATTGGAACAAGTACAGCAGAGGGAGGTCTCTGGTAAAGGAAGAGTGCCAAGTTCATCTACAGCTCTTGTAGTTGAGGCATCTAAGGAAGTGGAAGCTAAGGTTGTTCTACCTTACAGCTCAGACAAGGAAAAGACTGAAGTAGAACATGGTCAAACACCACCTACTCAGGATGGTGGAGACTTCTATTCGTTGGAAGAGTTAGATCAACTGGAAGATGAATCCATGGCATTGATGGTAAGACAATTTGGCAACTTCAGATTCAGAAGAAATCCAAAGTACAGGTTTAAGTCAAATTTCAAAGAGGAGGCTCTTCTTCCTCTAGTAACAGGGGAGGATACAAAACTGGATCTGTTGACAGAAGCAAGATTCGTTGCTTCAACTGTAATGAATTAGGGCACTTTGCCACTGAATGTCAGAAACCGAAGCAAACTCAAAGAAGAGATTTTGCTGCTGAGAAAAAGAAACCTGGAAAAGCCTATGTTACGGCTGGTAAGAGTTGGGATGACACTGACAGCGAAGATGAAGAATATGAAAATTTTGCACTGGTGGCAAATGATCAAGCATCTGATCATCATAACAAACCGGTAACTCTTTCTGACACTGAGTTGATTCGTAGTCTTTATAATTCATTAGGTAATGCACAAACTGAATATAGAAGACTAGATCTGTTAAGTACTAATCTTGGCAATGAAGTGTCAGAATTGAAAAAGGTGCATATTAATCAAGATCAACAAAGAGATGAAATAACAATGCTTTATAAAAAGGAGAATGCTATTCTAGAAGTTATAGGCAAACAAATAACTAGAATTACTGAACTTGAAACACAGGTCAGGGCTTGTTATAATTCGGTTAAATTTTCCAAAGAGTTCTTTAACAATCAAGTTGTAGAACGAACAACAGGTATAGGGTATGGTTACAATGAAGCTGTTGGATCGTTGGGCATAAATTCCCCTAACCCTGTTAGTGCTAAAGAAAGGGGAATACCACATGTGCTCAAAAATGTTAAAGAACCTCTATTTAAAAAATCTGATGCTGCTCCACCAGATATTCTTTCTATGGTTATCCAAGAAGAAATGAGAAATGAGGATAGTGCTAATGGCACAGTCTTTGTTAAGGATAAAATTGTTAAGAACACTAATACAAAGAATGTTTCATCCAAGAAAGATGTCACACTCTTTGTTAAGGCTAAATCAGTTGAGGACACTAATACAACGAATGTTTCATCCAAGAAAGATGTACCTAAAGTGTCAGTCAAAGTTGTTGAATCAGCTAGTTCTTCTAGGACTGGATTAGGTAGTAATAAGTTGAAACAGAAAAATACCATGCCTACCATTGATTCTAATCATAAAGCATGTGGTGTTATCAATTGTATGTCTTGTGCTTTTAACAGTATGCGTGCTTATTTTAATGGTAATTATGCATGTGTTAAACAGAATGCTCCTCGACAGCACATGAACAGGAACAATAATGTTCGATCAAAGACTGCTTTTCCTCCTCAAGTTAGGAGAGAGACATTTGTACCTAAGCTTAAACAAAAGGTTACCAAGAATGTTTACCAGGTCAAATGTCCAGTCAATGACACAAGTGTTATTGCTGCTAGAAAAACATGGATACCCAAGATAAAACAAAAGATTTTCAAATCTGTTTATAAGGTTAAATTTTTATTGACTAAAGATGTTAAAATTAAAAATGTTGTTTTGCCTGATAAAGGTCAATACTTTAAATCCGCAGGACCCAATCAAATTTGGGTCCCGAAGAAAGTTTAATTCATTTGTCATTGCAGGGTTTTGAACAGGTTGAACGAGTAACCTGGATCTTGGACAGTGGATGTTCAAGGCATATGACTGGAGACAGAACCCTGCTAACAAATGTGGTGGAGAAGGCCGGCCCAGTAGTTACCTTTGGAGATAACAGCAAAGGTAGAACTGATGGATATGGCAGACTTGAAGCTGGAAATGTTATCATTGAAGAAGTGTCCTTTGTAAAAGGACTTGAGCATAATTTGCTCAATATCAGTCAATTCTGTGACAAGGGATTTGAAGTCTACTTTAACAAAAAGAATTGTCTGATTACACACAAAAGAAGTGAACAACCATCTCTAACGGGAGTCAGAAAAGGAAACTTGTATGTAGCCAACATGAACACTAGAAGCACTGAAGAAATCAATTGCTTCTATTCTAAAGCATCCACAAATGAAAGTTGGCTATGGCACAAGAAACTTTCTCACCTAAATTTCAAGACCATGAACTCTCTGGTCAAGAAAGAATTGGTGAGAGGTTTACCTTCTATGGAATTTACACAGGAAGGACTATGTGATGCCTGTCAAAAAGGCAAACTAAAAAGGGCAACTCACAGAAGCACTGATATGTCTTCAATAACTGAACCTTTACAGTTACTTCACATGGATCTATTTGGTCCAGTGAATGTGATGTCTATGTCAAAGAAAAGATATGCTCTTGTGATTGTTGATGATTTTTCAAAATTCACATGGGTCTTGTTCCTGAATTCTAAAGATGAGACTCCACAACTGGTGATTGATCACATCAAGTTAATTGAGTTGGATTCCAAGTATCCAGTGAGGGCTATAAGGTCAGACAATGGAACTGAATTCAAGAATGCAGTTCTGAATGACTTTTGTACTGAAAAAGGTATAACCAGACAATACTCAGCTCCAAGAACTCCTCAGCAAAATGGGGTAGTTGAAAGAAAGAATAGAACCTTGATTGAAGCTGCACGTATTATGTTAAGTGAATCAAGGCTTCCATTGTATTTTTGGGCTGAAGCTGTCAACACTGCTTGCTATACTCAAAATCGAACTCTTATCAATAAAGACTTGATGAAAACACCCTATGAAGCTATGAATGAAAAGAAACCAACACTCAAATACTTTCACGTATTTGGAGCAAAATGCTTTGTACTTAAAGAAGGAGATGATCAAGGTGGGAAATTTGAAGCCAAAGCACATGAAGCAATTTTTGTTGGTTATGAAAGAAGAGCTTATAAGGTGTATTTGATTGAACATCAGAAGATGATGGAAAGTGTCAATGTTACATTTGATGACACTAAACTCCCTAGTATCCAAACTGAAGATTCATCTGAAAAGCTATCTTTTGAAGATATGATAGATCTAGATTCAGATGATGATAGTCCACCTGATGTTTTTGCTGATGCAAATGACAACAATGACAATGATGAGTCTAATCAGAATAATAGTGGTGAAAATAATGATAATATTGAAAACACTACTCATACTTCTGAACAATCATCTAATCATCCTGGCAACAACTCAGGGGGAGCTAATGAAGGATCTACTAGTCATACTCAACATCATAATGAAGAACAAGATGAATCATCAAGACTAAATCTTCCCAGACAAACTGTTTGGAATAGAGCTCATCCTTTTGAGCTAATCGTTGGTGATCCAGATGTTGGTGTAAAGACTAGAAGAGCGTTTCAAAATCAATATAATTATTCAGGGTTTCTATCTGAAATGGAACCTAAGAAAATTGAAGAAGCTCTGTCAGATCCTGATTGGGTGATTGCTATGCAAGATGAACTCAATCAATTTAAACAACAAGAAGTATGGAAGCTGGTACCCAGACCTACAGATAGAACAGTGGTTGGTACTAGGTGGGTATTCAGAAACAAACTTGATGAAGATGGTACAGTAACAAGAAATAAAGCAAGACTGGTAGCAAAAGGTTACTCATAATCTGAAGGCATTGACTTGATGAAACCTATGCTCCAGTGGCTAGACTTGAGGCCATTAGGATATTCTTGGCATTTGCAGCATTTTCTAACTTTAATGTTTATCAAATGGATGTCAAGAGTGCCTTTCTGAATGGAAAACTGGATGAAGAGGTATATGTAGAACAGCCACCTGGTTTTGAAGATCCAGATCTATTGGGTTATGTTTACTTTCTCTTCAAAGCCATTTATGGTCTTAAGCAAGCACCAAGAAAATGGTATGACACTCTCTCTGAATTTTTACTTGAAAATGAATTTACTAGAGGTGTCATAGACAAAACTCTCTTCACAAAGAAACATAAGAATGATACAATATTAGTTCAAGTTTATGTGGACGATATAATATTCGGGTCTACTAATGATCTTCTTTGCAAGAAATTTTCAAAGTTAATGCAAGGTAAATTCGAAATGAGCATGATGGGTGAGCTGAAGTTCTTTCTTGGGTTACAAATAAATCAAAGGCAAGATGGTATATTTATTTGTCAATCCAAGTACATCAAAGAGCTTCTCAAGAAATATCAAATGGAGGACTCTTCTTCAGCAAAGACACCATCATCCACAGCTGTCAAATTTGGAGCATGTGAAAATTCTGCTAAGGTAGATATTACAAGCTACAGAGGTATGATAGGCTCATTACTTTATCTTACTGCAAGTAGACCTGATATTATGCATGCTACGTGCTTGTGTGCAAGGTTCCAATCGGATCCTAGAGATGTTCATCTCATTGCTGTTAAACGAATTCTGAGATATCTTAAGGGTACGCCTAATTTAGGTATCTGGTACCCTAAAGATTCTGGTTTTAATCTTGTTGGATATACATATTCTGATTATGCAGGAAATGTTGTAGATAGAAAAAACACCTTTGGGAGTTGTCAATTCCTAGGTGGTAGATTGTTTCATGGTACAGCAAGAAACAACAAACAGTTTCCAACTCTACAGCCAAAGCTGAATATATAGCTGCTGGAAGCTGTTGTGCTCAAATCTTGTGGATTAGGAATCAACTGATGGACTATGGCTTTGTATTACAAAATATTCCTATTTTGTGTGATAATACAAGTGCCATAGCAATCTCCAACAATCCTGTGCAGCATTCAAGGACAAAGCATATAGATATCAGGTATCATTTTATTAGAGAGCATGTCATGAATGGTACAGTGGAATTACTGTTTGTACCCACTGAAGAACAAAAAACAGATATTTTTACTAAGTCGCTCGACGAATCCACATTCACCAAAATTGTTGGTGAATTGGGTATGTTGAACAGTCCTAGTAATTAATCTAGGTAATATCTGAGGTTTGATCTTTAATAATTAACAAGTGATTAGTTTGTGAATATTTAAAAAAAAATCACTTGTTTAATTATTGTATCAACTTGTTTTCTTGATTGTTATTGTAGTTATTACTTTGTTTAATTAAATAGTTGTTATTCCATATTTCTATAATTTTAGAATAATTGTATGTATTTATTTTATTTGTTTAGAATATTTTATTTAATGTTTGGTAATGTTTGTCCTGTTAATATTGTTTTATTTCTGTTAACAGATTAATCTATATTAGTTATTTCTATTTTTATTATTTGTTTGGTTTATAATATTATTTTTAATATATTTTTCTGTATTATTAGTTGTAAATATTTGTGTGTTTAATTAAATTATTTGTATTTTCTTTAATCTATTTTAAGTAGATATGACTTAAAATTAATCTAAACTGCAATATGACTTGTTTTTAATTGTTTTTCTGGTCAGTATGACTTATTTGTTATATTGATCAGATTTAGTCTTATTTAGATTAAGTCATAACGAATTAAGTCATATTCGTTAGTAATTAGTTAAGTCTTATTAATGTTAAATTTTGTCTAGTTAATTTAAGTCATAATCGAGTCTTAGTTTTAATTAAGTCATATTCAGTATTAGTTTTAATTAGGTCATAATCAGTATCCATGTATATTAAGTCATAGTGAGTCAGTTTATATTATTTAGGTCATAACGAGTAATAATTAAGTCATATTCAGTGTTTAGAGTATATATTAGAGTTAAGTCATGTTTAACAGTTTAGTCATATTTTTCTTACTCTCGTGTTAAGTCACAGAGTTTCCTTACAGTGATACATACGATATACACACAAAACCGGTCGAATTGCTGTCCATTTTCCGTCTTGATTGATCACTGTAATCACAAACCAAAAACAGATATCGATTACTTGTATCAATTAACGTGAGTTTGGGTTTTGAATCGTTCGAATTGATCAATTTTCGACTATTTTCATTTCTAAAATCGAAAAATTCGATCTACTTTTCTGAACAATTGGGTTTGATTTTGCAAAAACTAAAAATACTTGAGTGTTCGTGTGTGTATCAAGATCATTGTGTGAATTTTTCAGAATTTTTGAACAACTTTGATTATTTTCGAATTTTTAATTAATTATTAATTCGAAATAAATCAATTTAATTAATTATTTTGTAAAATCTGAAATTTTCAAAGTGTTAAAATTTGATAAAAATGGCTGGTAATAACAATGTTCGATTTGAAATAGTTAAGCATAATTTGATCGGATATTTTGATCCCGAAAAATGTTCACTCGAACGTTTTCGACCGTGGATTCGTTTTTTGAATGATCATTCACTAGTTCGCACTGCTTTGAGTTTAGATACTCCTTTAAAAATTGAACCCCTGCGAATTATGTGTACTACTACTGTCGTTTCTAACGATAACAGATCGTTTGTTTTCACTCTTGGAGACAATCAGTACACAGTGGATGAATCTGTCATTAATACGGTCTTAAACTTTCCAAATGACAATTTTGAGGATTATCCGTCAGATGAGGAATTAACTAATTTCTTTGCTGGTATTCATTATCAAGACAGAGCAGATCTTCCTGTCTTGAATAAAAAGTTTCTAGTTCAGGAATGGGATTATGTGTTCGACACACTAGCCAAGGTCTTTGCCAATTCAACAAAAAGCAACTTCGGAATTTTACCTTCCTTTATGCAGCATATTGGATTTGCAGTTGCTTATAATCGAAGAATCAACATTGGCAGCCTTCTGTGTGGACCGATGGTTAGAAGAGTCATCAATGCTAAAAGGAATTTTGACAGGGGCGATAAAGTTCAATGCTTTTACCCAAGATTCCTTTCCTTGATTTTTAATCATTTGGTAGAATTACAATATCATGTTCCATTTCTGAATAGTGAAGCATTGGTGTCGGGTAAGCCTTCGACAAGATTATTCACTGATTACGGTGTCAAACCTAAATTGTCGAATGTGCCAGTAGTTGTCACTCAATACATGTCAAACTTTATACAACTACCCATCATTGCACCTGTACCTTTACCCGAAGAAAATGAACCACTACCTGAGCAAGCAGAACCAATAGTTGAACCTGAAGCTGAACAAGAGGTACCTATCCAGCAAATTGAGCCTGTTCAGGAACAAATGGTTCAAACTACTCAAGCTGCAATCCCTTCGGCACCTGCTGACCAGGTATTGACTTCTAATCTCTCTATTGATGAACAATCTATTTCTGGAACCCAAGTGGTTGATAGGGCTGACCAAGGGATTGTAAGACCGCAATCTCGAACCCCGGTCATAGAGCCAAACACTGAATCTACATCACTTAAAACTTTCCACTCTAGAAAGAAAATTCCCTTTCAAAGAGCAAAGAAAAGAAGTAATATAATGAGTGAACCCACAGCTCTGCCTCTACAAAAGAAAAGTAGAACTGATTCAGAGGCAACTGTAAGCCCATCCGTATCTTCCCAACAAGATATGGACGTTGATATGGCCATGCAACAGTTACTAGGATCATCCTCTCAACAGGATGATACTATTGAAATTCGCCATAGGGCCATGGCATCCTGTAATGTGTCAAGCACAACCCCTTTGTTATTACTAACAATGGGAGAACACATAGATTATGATGAAAATAGGGACACATTGACAGGAGAGCACATTGAGTCTGAAACAGTGCCTACCATAGTTACGGTAGAACAGTCTTCATAGACTTCTGAGGGAAATCTTGGTTCCCTGCCAACTTTAATGGAACCATCATCTCCCCTCCTAGGAAAAACATTCCTAGATCCCTCAAGGGAGTTTCCACTCGCAGTTTCAACTGAAGAAAGTGGAAGGCAACTTGATCAATTTACTACTGAAGCAATTCAGATTACAAATCCAAATGCACAAGTAGAATTGATTGAAGACAGGGATTTGCGAACTCCCATTGCACCACCACTGACCTTCCCAGAGGAGGCTAGGGTGATTTTAACTGCAGGTACCGCTTCTGGAAAAGCTAAGGAAATTGAGAGGAGTGATGTGAGGATCACCACAAAATTGAGTGATACACATGCACATCAGGTGAGTGAAATTCAGAGTGAAACTCAGGTGAGTACACACACAGACACATACACTCTCTCATTGTTACAAAAGATACAAAATCTGGAAAGGGAACTGGAAGCAAGTAAAGCTGCAGCTAGATTACTTCAAGCACAAGTGGATAAACAGTCTTCTCCATCCACCTCTGTTGATAATCAGCTTACTTCGATAAAGGGTGACATCAACAACTTGAAGACATTCTTCACTAATAAAATCAAAACTCTCGAACTTACTCATGAAAAAGCTCTTGATGATTCTGGTGAGGTCACTGTGGCACAAGATAAAATTATTGCTGAAATCTCCAACAAGGTTGATAATCTACAGGAAGAAGTACATGAAAATCAGTGTTCTACTGATTTTCGACTAGATCAAATTGAGAAGCAAAATGCACATCAAGCTAAAGGAGTAAGGCATTTATTTAATCTGCTAAGTCAAAATCGCACACCAACAACTGAAGAAAGAGAATTCTTTGCAAGAACAGGTGGTGATGATGATGAGCGAGATCCTGAAGCTGGTGCAACTGGTAAATCTGTAGAGGATTCCTCAACTAAGGGGGAGAAATCACAACAGGCACAGAAATCACAAGGGGAGAAAGGACAAGGGGAGAAAGGAGGTAAATCTGATAAATCTGATACAGACAGTGAAGACAGGAGGAATAAGGGGAAGAAGAAAGTTGTTGCAGATGATCAAGTCAAAGACACAGAATATTTCTACACGGGTGAACCGGATAATCTTGATGTTTTTGATGACTTTGATTTTTCTGATGAATGTGAGAAATTACCTGAACCAGATTTAAGTCACTGGGAAGAAGAAGAACCAGTGATATCTGAATATGAAGCTCAACAAGCAGAGAAAGAATCTGAAGGGTTATTTGCTCAGAGTGAAGCTAATTTGCTGATGAGAGAAGAAAAGCTTCAAAAGTCATTAGAGCAAATTGCACGAAATGAAGAACTTCAGAAAGCTGAACAGCAAGCACTACAACGATTACATGCTATAAATGTTGAGAAGAGAAAGACATATATCAGACTCAAGAGCGGTGACAAATGGGAACGTGCTCAAAAAGCAATTGATTCACCTTAGAGTTCTGATTATGAAGATCGTCGTCTTGGAGAAATTCTCGAGGAATTCAAACTGGCAAATCCAATTCATGATATGTATATAAGGGCCTTAAAGGTAGAAGTCATCAAAATAACTACTGCATTTGAACCCAAATCTGATGAGCTGGTAATATTTGTGGATTGTCATAATGTTGGAACTTTCAGAGTATCTATTCAGTTCTTTTATGACAGATCGCTGACAGAGATTTGGGTACTTAGGCCTAAGGTGAGAACATCTTCTGAGCTAGGTGTATTGTTACATGAGAAGTTCAAAGAATTTGCTGAAAGAGCTGGACCAGAAGTGATTAAGGATCCTCCACAAGTAAAATTTCTTAAGGGAGAGGTACTTCATTCAATCAATCTTCAAACAGATGAGTTATATGAACATCATGCAAAACACTTGGTATATGCTGAATATGCTCTCAGAAATCATGGATTCTTGACTGAAGAAAAGGTAATAGTTGTAGATCACATTCGATCCTATGCACAAACGAATATAAAAGATTACAAGAAATTTCAAGGTGAACTGAGAAAGAAGCTTGGAATTCCTTTAGTCTTACCTCAAGGATTGTCATCAAGAAGAGAGCATCTTGTTGATTCTGATTTACACATGAAACTTCAAGTCACAGATGAGCCAGAAGAAGGAGAATTTAGACGAGAAGATAGTAATTGAAGAACAGCTCTACGTGTATTATCTTTAGAGCTAGGTAGGTCAAGATAGGAATATGTTAAATATGATCAGGCTAAAGGATCATCTATCTTGTATTTATCATTTTGTTTGAATCTGGAAATGTTTAATATAAACCAAAACTATTTGATATTTGCTTTACGTTTAATATTTTATCTTTCATTTGGTTAAGTTGAATTAGTTGAGGTATCCTCTAGGTATTTGGTTGTTATTGTCTAACAAACAAATAGGGGGAGATTGAAAGGCATGTGAATCAGCCTATTTGTAGTTCGAGGATCCTAATAAACTTAAACCAAATTATAATAAGTAAATATCCGTATGATCTGTCACAGGAATCTCAGGAAGCAATATCTGTCAGAAGAAAGAAGGAAGTCAATCTATAGTTTTGATGTTTCACACTGGAAGACGTATCAGGTATCTGATCAAGCCTCAGTATAACATTTAAGTGAATGGATTCATTTACAGTGACAGAGATTTTTCGAGTGATAGATTGAAAATCAATCAAAGTACAAGAAAATTGAGAGAAGAAATAAACCACAGCTTAAAGTCAGAAGTGAAGAAGCATCATTGAAGTTAGTCGTTCATGAACCAGACAGTACATCGAACGTCAACATAAGTCAGTGGTAATTCTTTATTATTTTCCGTGGCTTGGAAGAATTAAATTAATTAATTAATTATTGATTTAATTTAATTTGTTTTTAATTGATATAAATCATTTAATTGATTTAATTAATGAATTAATTCTAATAGAATTAATTTAGTTATTAAGTTAATTATTGTATCAATTAATCATGAATTAATTAATCATTAATTAATTAAAAGGATCAATATGACTTAATTAAATGCTGAATGGATTATGTCTTGATTAAGTTTAGTTCGGTATGACCTAAATTAGGTCATACCGACATAACTTAAATCTAAGTCATACTAAGCATAAGATTTAGGTCATACCGAGCTGCTGAGTGGATTATGTCTTACCGACCTCAAATCTGCTAGGTCATACCGATGGAATTAAGTCATACCGAAGCAAGATATTTCTGGAAAGGTGTTAGGTCATACCGACAAAAGTGTTTAGGTCATACCGACCACACTGTTGAAGATTAAGTCATACCGACACATTTTCTAAGTCATACCTACAGAAAATTATGTCTTGGAGCAAGATTAAGTCATGCTGACAGCTGATTTAATAGGTCTTGAAGCAGTTTAAGTCATATCTAATGAGTACAGACCTATATAACACAGCAGAAGCAGCAGAATAATCAACAGACCAGAACACAGCAAAATCCTGGAAAAACACAGCAGTTTTCTCTCTCAAATATCAAGAACACCAAGAACAAATTAATTCACATAAATTCAAGTTCATCATCTTTGTAATATTCTATCCGATAGAACTTGTCTACTTGTGATTCTTGTATTACTAGCGAATTAAGTTTCCTAGTACTTATCTTGAGATTTATTAACTAAATTAGAAAAGTTCATGTCGAATTTTCTAATTAGTTATTAAACACTTGATAATAGTTTGGATTGATTTTGTAACACCACATCAAGTTAATATACAGTTATATTCAACTTGAAATCCGAGTCAATTTATTCCGCACAAAATATTCGTTTAAGTGAAAATTATTTAACGAATAAATTTTGAGAAATTGATATAGATTGTATTCAACCCCCCCTTCTACAATCATAGTGGACCTAACAACACATGTAGCCCAGACTGGAACATAAGAGCTCATGCAACTTCAAGTAGATGTCACCATTTGATTTTGAGTTTCTTGGCTACAGCCAGTGTCATTGGTTGTGTCTGAGAGAGATTGTGATATGTCTGTGGTGGTGGTGTATTGAGATTGTTCTTCAACATTAGATTCATTTTCTCTAGATTCAGTTGAGGTGGCTGGCAAAAGAAATTCATCATCTAGGTAGGTACTTGTGGACTGTGTCGGCATTTTAGTGGGTAAAGGTAAAAGATACGGTTTAGGTGTAGAGGTGTTAAAAGGAAATATACTTTCATTGAAAGATACATCTCTAGAGGTAAAGATTTTCTTGGTTGTCAAATCAAGTAATCTATACCCCTTTTGAGTAGGTGGGTATCCAATGAAGGCACATGGCACTCCTCTAGGTGCTAGTTTATCAGTAGAGTGAACACTATTGATAGCAAATCCCAAACAACCAAAAGACTTCATATTTGAGTAATCCACAGGCTTAGCACATAGTAACTCATAGGGACATTTGTTATTCAAGACAGAGGATGGTAACCTATTTATTATGTATGCAGCTGTGAGCACAGCCTCTCCCCAGTAAGACACATGTAGCCCAGACTGGAACATAAGAGCTCGTGCAACTTTAAGTAGATGTCTGTGTTTACGCTCGACCCGAGCATTTTGTTGAGGGCGATATGGACATGATGTTTGATGGACTATGCCATGGGACTGGAAAAATGCTCTGCACCCAGCATCATTGAACTCCAAGGCATTGTCCGATCTCACTATCTGAATGGAGGCTCCAAACTGATTCTTCACATGATTGTGGAAGGCTTTAAGTGTCTTTAAATACTCAGATTTGTATTGTATGAGGTAAATCCACGTCATCCTTGTATAGTCGTCAATAATTGTGTGAAACATTTTGAACTTCTGCCTTGTGCTTACCTTGTAGGGTCCCCATATGTCTGTATGAAGAAGTTCAAATGCTTTAGACGCTCGTGATTCACTTGTGGGAAAGGGAAACCTCGTGAACTTAGCCATAGGACATGTCAAGCATATTTTATCATCCACGTTTGTGCAGTGCTTGATGCAGTCAATGAATTTTAGCTTTGAAACTGGGGCATGACCCAACCTGTTATGCCACAAGGTAAATTGAGTTGTAAGTGACTGATTTGTCACAGTCAGGCACAAAGGTCGAGATGCTGGAACCGCCTTCTTGGTTGTAGAATCTGACATGTGGTACAGTCCATGGCTAACACTGCCTTTGCCTTTTTCTTCATACGTTAGAGAATCAACAATAGAGCATTTAGTGGGAGAGAACACAGCAAAGCAGTTATTATCTTGTGAAAATTTTTGAATGGAGAGAAGATTGTGTGTGAAGGTTGGCACATACAATACATTCACAAGCTTGAAGCCATTCTACAGAGTTATATCTCCAACATGAGATACATTAGCTCTTGCTCCAGTAGGAAGATTAACACTCACAATCGATGTTACAGGCTTGATATTAGAGAGTACATCGATATCAGAAGTCATGTGGTCAGTTGCCCTTGTATCCACAATCCAGGTGTGGGAGTTTGGTTGAACAGTGTGACATAAAATCATACCTGAAATGGACTTTCCAAGGCATCATCTTGTGACTCAGACATCATTGATAGAGGTTGTGTGGGCAGGCACTGAAGCAGCTGTTGAATTTGTTGAGGTGAAAACATCATAGGTTGGTCTGAGTTTGAGGAGCCTGCAGTCACATGTGCTGTAGAATGATTTTTTGGTGAAAAAGGTGCTCTGGAATTAGACCAACGGTTATTTGAAGGTTTTGAAGAACGGGGTGGGTGATTGTTTGAAGGTTTATATTTGTAGTGCCACGTAGGATACCCAATAGTGTTCCAACATTTGTCACTAGTGTGACTACGACCTCCACATGTGGTGCACATCACTGATTTTCCAGGATTCATGGTGGTTTTACTAAACATGGCTGACATGTCTTTGTCAAGAGAGAGAGGGGTTTTGAGAACATCACGTTGAGATTCTTCTTGCTGAATGGATGCACAGGCCATTTCCACACTTGGCAAAGGTGTCACCATCAACAGTTGGCTACGAAGAGGGCCATATGACTCATCTAGGCCATTTAAAAACTGGAAAAGGCGAGCCTCCTCCCTTTGTGTCTGAATAGCCTTTAGAAAAACTGTCACATCCTCACCAACAGTGGTTATAGGAGGTAAAAGATTCATAGAGTCTAGCTCAGCCCACAAGCTACTCAAGGAAGTATAGTAATCAACAATTTTAGCACCATTTTGTTTCAGACTAAACAGTTGTCTACTGAGTTTATACTTTCTAGACCCATGTGTTAACTGAAAACGCTTTTCAAGCTGTTTCCACACCTCAGACGCAGAGGTAATAAAAAGAACAGATTGTTTAATAGATTCAGAAATATTATTGTGAATCCAAGAAGTTACCATGCTGTTGCAGGTGTCCCATTGAACTCCTTCCACTGCATCTGTACTGCTTCGAATTTCTGAGCCATCTACAAACCCCAGCTTACGTTTGGAAGACAGTAGTATCTCCATAGACCTCCTCCATGTGCGATAGTTACTTGCATCTTGGAGCTCTGGAACACTGATAGAGAGGGGGTTGTCAGATGGGTGAAGAAACAGAGGATTCTGCATATCTGCAAACGAGAATTTACTGCCACTGGCCATGACCCAAACAACAAGAGCACTGCTCACACACTACACTGGGTTTTCAAGAGATCTACTGGGCTGAGACTACAAGATTACTACGACAAGAATTACTACTATTTCCTCTACCTAATCCACTCTATAACAATAGTTTCATTAGCTGCTCTGATACCATGATACTTTTATCAAATCAAACAGCTAAATGAATAAAGAGTACAAAGATTGTAGAGGAAAATAAGCAACTCAAAACAGTCTTAATGTATTAGAACAAAAGTCAGCCATTACATTCTGTCTTGTGCACATATATGCCCAAAAGTTGTTATACTACTAGACTGTTGCCAACTACCAGAAATGTACTACTCATGAGAATGACAACTGTGCCCTCCTGAACTACTTGCACTACAGGACATGACATATGAAAATGTTCACTGAAATAACTGAAATAGATAAACATAATGTAAAGATTGATAGAAGGTGCTTGTGCTCCGTTTAATATCATATCATAATATGCATAAGGTCTTAAGCCAATAACTCAGTCCTGACTTTCACATACTGCACGAGTGCATTGTAGACAATGGTCCTGACATGTCAATTATAAATGATCAGGTACAACATGACGCAATTCTCAACATGTCAGTGCAATTGTCGGGGAAATTAAATAATATCGGAGAGAATGAGAGATGCCAGGACAACAACAATGTATCTACTAATCTTGCCAACACAAAGTTAAGAGATGTAAAACCCCTGTTGCTTATTAGATACAGGAATTGAGCAAGTAGTGACAACTACGTGTGACAGGAAATAGTATGGTCTGCACAGGAGATAGGAGTTTACAAGTAGACAAGTATGATACAGTACACTTGCCTTCCAGTCTTTACCAAGCATTATGTTCTTGAAAGGGTACCAGAGGTAGTGTGTTTTCTTGAGTTTGTCAAGTAATATAGTGGTAAATTCCATCGCTTTCTTTTCTGCTTCATCTGCAGGATATTTTTTCTTTGCAGCAGCAAGAATCAGGTCATAACTTCAGAGTTCTAAACACTACAACTTCACACATGCTAGTTTTTTGTGTTCTATACTAGTGAATGCATTCTTGTCATACAATCTGTTTGTGGGTAAGAAATGGAGCTTGAGTTGGAGCACTAGTGCAGCAGCAGAAGCAGAAGCTGTGGCATCTATTTCGTGCTCCGGCCATGGAAGAGCTTACTTGGACAGTGTAGTTGTTGGTGTTAAACTAGTTGTGAGTGTAATACTTGTTATGGGGGACCTGATTGCTCCAGTTTCATCCCTGGCTGTCCTTCTGATGTTAACATTTCATTCTTTCCATTTTAATAGAATGCTTGTTTGTTCACTAGAAGACTTGGCCTTCTGCATATTTAATGCTAAATTATTACCCTTTTTAACTACAAAACTGATTATTGATTTCTATTGTTATAACGGAAGCAAGAAAGATGATAAACAGAAGAGAAATAATTTATATTGATCTTGAGGATTTTCAGATTACAGATTTCAGATGCTCAGATCTCTCAGATAATTTACAAAGAGAAATATGGATGTCTATTTATAGACTAAATCTAAGAGGGTAGGTGTGGTTGGTGGCCGCCGGAGGAACAGTAGCCGGCGGCGCCGCCGGCGGCCGCCGCAGTCAAATCCGGCGGCTACCTAATTCAAGTCATACTAACAAATCTCCACCTTGACTTGAATCCTCTCACAGAAAACAGATAACAGATGTACCAGATGCATCATAATAATGCCAGATGTACCATACAAAACTCTTCACCTTGACTTAAATCCTCTCACAAATAACAGATAACAGATGTACCAGACGCATCATAATAATGCCATATGTACCAGATGCACCATAATAATGCCAGATGTACCAGAAAAAAACTCTTCTGCCTCAGTTTTTGCCCTAAAAAAGGGCAATCAACAACTCCGAACATTTAGCAAGTCCAAACAATGTTGATACTTGCTATGTGGAACCGGATTGGTGAGCATATCAGCTGGGTTATCAGCAGTACCTACTTTGCTCACCACAATTCTCTTGGGAGGCACCCCATAATTAGCTCTCCTTGATCTATCAAGAGCCAAACTGTGCTGATTCGCTACTGAAACTGATGATTCTGATTCTGACTGTGGTTGTTGAACTTCTTGTTGTGGTTCACTCTCATCTTGAGTGACTTCCTGCTCCACCTGTTTCTCAACACCACCACTTTCTGAAACAATCGTAGATCCACGATTTATCAGATAACCTGATGTACTAACTGCTTCCGCCCAGAATCTTCTAGTTAGTCCAGCATTAGAGAACATGCACCTAGCTCTCTCCAAAAGTGTCTGATTCATACGCTCTGCTACACCATTCTGCTGCGGTGTATCCCTGACTGTATGATGCCTAGAAATCCCTTCTCTCTCCAGAAGTGTCTGATTCATACGCTCTGCTACACCATTCTGCTGCGGTGTATCCCTGACTGTATGATGCCTAGAAATCCCTTCTCTCTCCAGAAGTGTCTGATTCATACGCTCTGCTACACCATTCTGCTGCGGTGTATCCCTGATTGTATGATGCCTAGAAATCCATTCATTCTTACAGAACTCATCAAACTCAGATGAGCAAAATTCCAGACCATTATCAGTTCGCAGCCTCTTAATCTTTTTCGAGGACGCGACAACAACAGAACCTGATAACGTATCAGTTCGCAGCCTCTTAATCTTCTCCGAGGACGCGACAGCAACAGAACCTGATAACGTAGAACCTTGAAGAAGATACAAGGTACCACGTTTAAAACCTTTCAGAACCACATTAGAACCCTTGCGGACATGTAAAACTCCACCTTCACCTTGAAAACTGAAACCCTTGCTGTCTAACATACTCAAAGATATCAGATTCTTTGTCATAAGTGGAACATGCCTAACATCATTCAATGTGCAGAATTTACCATCATGTGTCCGAATTTTAATTGAGCCTATTCCAACCATCTCACAAGCAAAACTGTTAGCCATAGAAATCTTGCCACCGTCTACTTGCTCGTAGGTTGTAAACCACTCCCGGCGCGGACATATATGATAAGACGCTCCAGAATCAAGAATCCACACATCAGAGTGATGTATGTGATCAGCAGCAACAAGAGCAATATCTTCTTCAGAAGTAGCATCAGCTACAGCAGCAGTATCTGTCAAATTATCCTGTTGCTTCTTTTTCTTGGGACAGTCAGATTTCCAGTGTCCCTTCTCTTTACAGTAATTGCAGACATCATTAGGTTTTGGACCCTTAGGAACTGATTTCTTCCCCGACTTTCCATGTCCATTACTCCAGCTAGCTACCAACCCAGTAGCATGATTATCTGTACCTGTACCAGCCGCCTTATGGCGCAGCTCTCTAGAATGAAGAGCAGATCTAACCTCCTCTAGAGAAATAGTATCTTTACCAACAATAAACGATTGCACAAAGTTCTCGTACGATAATGGTAAAGAAACTAACAGAATCAAAGCAGCATCCTCATCTTCAACTTTAACATCAATATTACGCAATTCTAATAAAATTGTGTTTAATTGATCTAAGTGATCTCGAAGAGGCATACCTTCCTGCATTCGCAGACTAAACAGACGTTGCTTCAGCAACAACTTGTTTGTTAAAGACTTCGTCATGTAGAGACTCTCAAGCTTCAACCACAGACCAGACGCGGTATCCTCCTCCGCGATTTCAGTAATAATATCATCAACAAGGCACAACAAAATTGTTGAGTGTGCCTTTTCTTCTAGACTGGCCATCTCAGCGCTTCCAGAAGCAGCCGTTTTTGTGTTCAACGGCGCCCAGAGCCCCTGTTGCTTTAACAAGGCACGCATCTTGATTTGCCACAGACTGAAACTATTCCTCCCAGTAAATTTGTCGACCTTAACGTTAATACCACCAGACATCTTTCTCCCAGAACCGTATATGTGAACAGTGCCCGTGAATAGTGCCTGTGAACAGTGCCCGTGAACAGTCCCCGTGAACAGCGCCTGTGAACAGTACCCGTGAACAGCGCCTGTGAACAGTACCCGTGAACAGTACCTGTGAACAGTACCCGTGAACAGTACCCCGTGAACAGTACTGTGAACAGTACCGTATGAATAGTACCGTATGAACAGTGCCGTACGAATAGGACCGTACGAACAGTGTCGTATGAACAGTACCGTATGAGTAGTGTCGTCTTCTCCGATGATGAACAGTGTCGTCTTCTCCGGCGATGAACAGTAACTCCGCCTGAACAGTGTCGTCTTCTCCGGCGAGCTTGAAAAAATTCCGGCGAAAATTTTCTTTTCGAAAAAACACAGCAACTACAACCAAAGCTCTGATACCAGTTTGTTATAACGGAAGCAAGAAAGATGATAAACAGAAGAGAAATAATTTATATTGATCTTGAGGATTTTCAGATTACAGATTTCAGATGCTCAGATCTCTCAGATAATTTACAAAGAGAAATATGGATGTCTATTTATAGACTAAATCTAAGAGGGTAGGTGTGGTTGGTGGCCGCCGGAGGAACAGTAGCCGGCGGCGCCGCCGGCGGCCGCCGCAGTCAAATCCGGCGGCTACCTAATTCAAGTCATACTAACATCTATAATTTGCAGTGGGGATCCTTTGTTTCGGGAGCCATTTGGGATGCAAAATGTAGCTAGTAGTGCACTAGTGGTGTCAGGATGGCATCGAATGAGCTATCAATTCAATGACCACACAATTATCTCACAAGAACTTGAGAAAAGCATCCGTAAACTACATTCTATAGCTGGAAATGCTGTCACAGAAGGAAGATATATTGTTTTTGGGACCGGCTCTACCCAACTCCTTAATGCAGCAGTCCATGCTCTCTCCCAGGATAGCTCATCCATGCCTCCGAAAGTTGTCGTTGTAACCCCTTACTCCCGGTATCTATCTGTTCAGATGGCTAACATTTCAGTTACTGGTTTTTAGCAATTATAAGTCTTTATATATGTATATTCCAGGCTTATGAAACACAAACAGAATTTTTTGCAACCGCGGATTATAAATTTTATGGCGTTGTACAAGAACAAATCAGATGACTCTATGAATGTGATTGAGTTTGTAACTTCACCTAACAATCCTGACGGAAAGTTGGAAAGAGCTGTTCTTAATGGTCCATCTTCCAAGGCAATTCATGATCATGCCTACTTTTGGCCACATTTCACCGTGATCCCATCTCCATCAGACGAAGATCTCATGATCTTCACACTTTCCAAGCTTACTGGTCATGCAGGCCTTCGACTTGGGTAACAACCAATCCATCACTCTAATTCTGGAACTAACTTAGTACTAACATTTTGGTTCAAATAACCATTACTTTATATGGAAAATGGTAAATTCTTAGAAATGGATTGTAACATTTACTTGAATTTTTTCAGGTGGGCTTTGATAAAAGATAAGGCTGTATACGAGAGAATGTTAACCTATACAGATGACAATACTTTTGGGGTCTCTAGGGACAGTCAATTAAGAGCCTTGAAGCTACTGAAGGTAGTTCTCGAAGGAGATGGAAGATCTATATTTAAATATGCTTATGAAACCTTAAGAAAGCATTGGGAAAGCTTAAGCCAAACTATATCATTGTCCACTCGCTTCACACTTCAAGAACTCCCACCCCGCTTCTGCACTTTCTTTGAGACTATCAGAGGACCTTCTCCAGGTGATTCATCACTTTGTTCACATGCTCTTGAAATAAAATGCTGAACTTTTTTTTTTTTACTGCATTACTTCATATGCATTATAATTAATAATTTCTTTTCGGTTGAATTTAGTTCACCTCTGTTTCTGCAATTAACTTTCACATGCTGGTGTTAATAGATTATAACAAAACTTGCTGCAACAGCTTATGCATGGCTGAAATGTGAGAGGGAAGAAGATGAAATATGCTACGAAGTCCTGAAAGCTGGTGGCATACTTGGTCGTGATGGTATTCAGTATGGTGCTAGTAGTCCATATGTGCGCCTTAGTCTTATCAAGTCTCAAGATGATTTTGATCAATTGTTACATCATATAAAAAAATTAGTGCTCCAAGAATTTTGTCTAGTCAGTTAGATTACCAAAAATGGTAGTATGATTTCATTAGACATGCTTTCATTAGTTCTAAAATGACTAGTTCTGTATTCTGCTTCTTTATTAAGCTATGTATGAAACCTGCATAATTCTAGTTCAGATACGAGAAACATGTTTCTCTTCTGTTTCCGCAGCAGAATAAAACTAGACTATATTAATCTTTTAGGATCTCTAACAATATTTCCTGCAATGTAACAATGCCCTGCTGCCTGTTCAGTTTTCTCCAGTTTCTGGTGCATCATGATGACATTACATGGTTCCCCCAAACTAGATTAGTAAAGGATTTCCGCGCATACTCCTTCCTTAGAATAAGGCTGTTGCGAAGATTAGTCCTGTTGAATTGTCAGAAATTCGGAAGATTAGTCCTGTTGAATTGTCAGAAAGTCGCTATGATTCCAACCAGTGAGGTCGCAATTTTCTCTAGCGTGCTCTCCAGTACAAGGAAGCTACGTGCACAACAGCACAAGGCACCTTGCTAGTCAAAACACAAATTCCATGAAGTCTGATTAGCAGCCTATTTTGCAATCATATCCTGTTCTCATTATTATAGTCAGCTTTCTTCCATAAACGTGAAGGACCTGGAACTCTCACACAAGGTACTGCAATTAATTTGGATTTTTGATTCATAAGTTACTTGCATTTTCTATCATGCAACTTACAAACTATCAATATTTAGAGAATGTTGAAAGTTCTATATTCCAAAAGCTAAATTTATTAAGACAGTTTGGCTTGTATGTCATTGCTTACCTCAATAAATTTATTAAGATATCTCAAAAATTCTTTACTTTCTTTCTTAAACAAAATTTACCAAGATTTAAGAGCATCCCCTCATTTTTTCTTTTCATTAATTAGATGATAAATTTTCTCATTCTTGATCTTCGAACGGTATCAAGAACGAGATCAATCCTGATCAAATTCGACTGGTTTATCTCGAATTCAAATAAGCAAACAAGTTCGAGTTCAAAAAAAGAATCATGTTTGAAAAATTTAAGACATTTGGTTCAAGTCCATTAAAAAAAAAAAGTTTGAACACCAGTAAAACAAGATTTGTTTGTAGCTAAAATGCATACATTTTGGTGTATTCTTGGTTCATGCCAGTCGCAGTTTGACGTGCCTTAGAAACATTGAAAACGTGAGAAGATGTATAAAGGTACTATTAGTCTTCAAATGTGATTTTTGAATATTATTTTTTTACAGAAATCATATATTTTTTATACTCGCACACGTTTTCATGATATTCCAACCTCTGACTTCTTATTTCTTTACGAAAAACTAAGAAGTGATTGCTAATTTGATATCATTATATTATGAGGAATTTCCAGAAATAGTGAAATATGACTAGCCCACCATGCATAAAATCCAAAGAAAAATTAAATAGATATGAAAGTGATCTCTTGTGTAATCTAAACACCTTTGCACTTTCCATTGTCCAATCAATACCTGGTATTTTGCTTTAAATATAAAAGGGTCAATTCTACTAACACAATTTACTAAGTTTAGACATGGGTGATCAAAGTCTTAAATATAACAAATATGCATATGCCTGTTTTTTGTGTTCTGTACTTGTGAACATATTCCTGTCATATAATCTTCTTGTGGGTAAGAAATGGAGTTTGAGTTGGAGCACAAATGCAGCAGTAGAAGCAGAAGCTGTGGCATCTATTTCGTGTTCGGGCCACGGAAGAGCTTACTTGGATGGTGTAGTTGTTGATGGCAAACCAGTTTGCGAGTGTAACACTTGTTATGATGGCCCTGATTGCTCCAACTATATTCTTGATTGTCCTTCTGATGTTAACAGGTACTTGTCTCTGATCATGCATTTTTTTTAAATCATATTTGAATTAAATGTACTTACACACAGTTACATGAAAGGTAAGCGAGCAACAAGATGCGCCTTTAATACTTTTTTAGACACGAAAACCAGTTCAGTTTTCCTTCTAAATAAAGTATTTGTAATTTACAAGAAGACTTGGCTATTTAATTATTTTATGCCAAGTATGAAGCTACAGATATTAAGGAAAACGGAGGAATCAAACTCTGAGCTGTAGCATGAAGGATAATTTAGGAGCTGAAATTTTTGCAATGCCTGGAAAAAATGAAGAACTTCTTCGAAACTTTCTTGTTTTTGTATTTGCTTATACATATTCTATTGTTAGTAGTATGGACAGGGGCGGACACAGGCCGCCGGGGCCAAAAAACTGGGAGGGGCCCAAAAAAAAAATTACATGGTGAATTTTGGCAATTTTTCAGAATGGGGGACCAAGCCCACCCATGGTCTTACATTGGGTCTGCGCCTGAGTATGGAACTTTCTGCTCTTGTTGCGAGAATTGGACTGTTATATTGATTGGACTGGTATCTTGAACTCTTTGAATTGTAGACAGGAAGGAAGGTAGTGTAGTTTTAGCCTTATAATGTTTTAAGGAACAGGAATTCTTGCTTTCGATCACTGTATCCGTTTCTGATTCTTGGACACTACAGATCGTACTCTTATTTTGTGTAGGATTATTTGACTAAAATTTGAATACTTTGACCAACTCAAATACTCTATGAACGAGATGAACTCAGGGTGTAGAAAGGTAAATCATTCTGTTTACTATAAACTGATTATCGTTGTTACTTTTGCAGCGGGGATCCCTTGTTTTTGGAGCCATTTTGGATGCAAAATGCAGCTAGTAGTGCACTAGTGGTGTCAGGATGGCATCGAATGAGCTATCAATTTGGTGACCACACAGCTACCTCCAAAGAACTCGAGAAAAGCATCCGTAAACTACATTCTATAGTTGGAAATGCCATCACAGAAGGTAGATATATTGTCTTTGGGACCGGCTCTACCCAACTACTCAATGCAGCAGTACTTGCTCTCTCCCAAGATAACTCATCTACACCTTCAAAAGTCGTCGTTTCGATCCCTTTCTACCCGGTATTAATCCGTCCGTTCAGATGGCTGAAATTTAATACTTTTTATTTGTTCAGTAATGTTGTATAATAAAACTTCTTTTGTTGTTTGACATACCTTATTTTTAGGCTTATGAAGAACAAACTGAATTCTTTGCCACTGAGGATTACGAATTTTACGGAGATACATCACTTTACAAGAACATTTCTGATGACAACATGGATATGATTGAGTTTGTAACCTCACCTAACAATCCTGATGGAAAGTTGAAAAGAGCTGTTCTTAAAGGTGCATCTGTCAAGGCAATCCATGATCATGCCTATTATTGGCCACATTTCACTGCGATTCCATCTCCATCGGACGAAGATCTCATGATTTTTACACTTTCCAAACTTACTGGTCATGCAGGCGTTCGATTTGGGTAAGAACCAATCTATCACTCTATTCTGGAACTACTTGACAAATACTTTTCATGAATGCGATGTTTGAGTACAGGGGAGGAAACCTGTGCTAAATTTTAATGCAGATAATCATCACATTTTATGGATAGTGGCAAATCCTTAATAAATGGCTTGTAACATTGCTAATACTTGAATATTTTCAGGTGGGCTTTGGTTAAAGATAAGGCTGTATATGAGAAAATGTTAACGTATACAGGCGAAAATACATTTGGGGTCTCCAAGGACACTCAGCTAAGAGCCTTGAAGCTGTTAAATGTTGCTCTCGAAGGAGATGGGAGGTCTTTATTTAAATATGCTTATGAAACCATGAGGAATCGTTGGGAAAGCTTGAGCCAAACTGTATCATTGTCCACACGCTTCACTGTCCAAGAAATTGCACCCCGTTTTTGTACTTATTTTCAGAATGTGAGAGGACCTTCTCCAGGTACATAATCGCAATGCTTACATAATTATTTACTTGAAACAAAATGCAGAACATTTGTTATTGCATTCCTTCTGCTTAAGTTACCAACTCTCTTAAAATCTTGATCACCCAAAATTCTTAAAAATAATTGTTAAAACTAAAAAACTTAATGCAACAGCTTATGCATGGTTGAAATGTGAGAGGGAGGAAGATGAACTATGTTACAAAGTCCTCGAAGATGGTGGCATACTTGGTCGCGTTGGTACTAGATTTGGTGCTAGTAGTCGATATGTGCGCCTTAGTCTGATCAAGACTCAAGATGATTTTGATCAATTGCTACAGCATTTGAAAATATTAGTTCTCCAAGAAGCTGGTGCTACTGGAGCAGACATCTAATCTTTTTTCTAATTGAAAGGAAATATGTAATCTCATTTTTTATTTCGTTTATACATGTGTATAAAATCATTCACGAAACCTCAGAAATACACTGTTGCTTCCTTTGCAACATGTCTTTGTAATAAAGTCAAGTAATCATATATCCTACAGGCCTCTCCTGCCTCCTTTCTGCATCCCACCCTCCCGGCCTCAATTGCTTAATATCCTCATTAGTAAGTTTCTTCCATAAATGTGGGAAAGGGACGACTCTCAACTCTCAACAAATGTAACAATGTACTGTACTATTGATACAAGCGGTATATCTTAGTCATAATTGAGATTTCTAACAGGAAAGAAAGAACGAAAAATAAGTCAGTTTTTGTGGTCATCTTCAAGAATCTAATGTTTACATTTGTAATTAAAATCAAGGACTGGTTACAAGAAATTTAACGCAGCCTGTCAAGTGTACGTCCACAATGTCTGAGTGTTGATGTAATCACAGTCCGCACTCAAACACATTCCGCCCTCAATGTGTTTGCGTTGATGTACAAGATTCATCGAATGTCTTAAGATTTTGGAAGAGCTGGTGGCAAAAATTTCGAAAAAGCAATAACATTTAACTAGCTAAATTTAATAAAGGCTGAACCTAGGGCTGAAAACTGATCCTAACTATCCGGTATCTCGGCTTATATCCGACTCGAAAATATGATACATGTCTCATATTCGTTTTGTAAACGATACGGATCTGGCGGAAATTTTGAGCCCAGATAAAATATGATCCCGAATCTAAGAACTACCCTATCCGCCCATATCCAGTATCATATTATTTTTATAAAACGAACCATATCCGAACCAAGTTCATATCCATAATACCCGAACCAGGCTCATATCCATAAAATTGAATACTATTCAGTTTGTTGATTATCAAAGAACTAAAATACACTAGCAATTAAAATATTATGCAACTGGAGTGAAAGTTGCTATTCAAACTTTAACAATTAACAGATTAATACAAATAAAAACGATTAAATGATTATTTATATAGTTCAAATAAAAATGATACTAATGTTGCTGGATCGACTCGTATTCGATGGATAAAAAACTACCCGATTAGAAAAAAGAAAATATGATATCGGCTTATATTCGGTTTGGATCCGGATCTCAATACTCGGGATTGGATCATATCCGAATTAAACAATATCGATCCCAAATCTGGACACGATAAAAGTAAAATGATCCGAGACATGAACAAGAGTATACCCGATATCACTCAGATAATTTTTCACCCCTAGCTGAGCCAGCTTCCAGTTCTAGCTCATAAGCAAACTTGGGTGTTTTAGGCCTCCACATGACTCTTTATATAAGCTGTTTACATGTCATTGCTTACCTCACAAAGCATCTTTTCTTTTGTAAGGGAAGGACAAACCATATTATTGACTTTAGTAATTGAGATGTAAGAATATGACTGGCATATTAATTTTCATTGACTTAAAAGGCTTTGTCTTTGATGAGGGTTAATTAACTTGATTGCACAGATGTATCAGCCTTTTCTAATGGATCAATAGAAAAATAGATGAAAAGTTGTTAGGCCTCCCAAGCAAACGCACTTTTATTTCACAATATTTTTTTTGTTTTTTTTTATAATCCCGTGTCCGGGCCAACTTGCGCGCACCTCGACTAATCCGGAGGGCAGATGAAAAGTTGTTAGACCTCACAAACGCACTTTTATTTCACAATAATACGATAATTTTCGATTGTAGTAAAGATTCCGGGTATTAATATTTGAAATATACTCAAAAAAATCTTAATCTTGTACTCGATTTTTTTCCCAGATATATGTGGTCAAGAATCATCTGGTATCATCATGAATCTCCAAAAATAGGACACTAATCTTCAAACTTGTAGAGATTCTATCCATATATGCAACTCATAATATTTCGGTGGTGCAGGCCAGACTTGGACAAGAGGACCAATGATAAAATGAGAAAGACAAATAGACAGTGACATTAAACAAATACTAGATTTTTGGAATCTAAACAACTTGTCACTTTAAAGTTTTCAATTGTCACTTGTACATGGTGTTCTCTTACGCAAACAAAGATACAAAATATTAGAGGGTGGTCTTGCTCTTTCACAAACTCAATAGTTTAGACATGGGTGTAAAAACTGATCAAAGTTCTAAATACAACATATTTGCATATGCTTGTCTCTTGTGTTCTGTACTTGTGAATATATTCTTTTCACATAATTTATTTGTGAGTAAGAACTGGAGTTTGAGTTGGAGCACAAGTGCAGCAGCAGAAGCAGAAGCTGTTGCATCCATCTCGTGTTCCGGTCATGGAAGAGCTTACTTGGATGGTGTAGTTGTTGATGGTAAACCAGTTTGTGAGTGTAATACTTGCTATGATGGCCCTGATTGCTCGAATTATATCCTTGATTGTCCTTCTGATGTTAATAGGTGATTGTTTTCTTTTACTTTTCAAGAAAAAGTTTGTTTGTTCACTTTGCTTATGAAATATTACATGCTAAAATTCTGATTTTCCAAAGTTTTAGGGGAATAGCAGAAGTGGAACTGTAAAAAATCATTGTAATGTCCGAAAAAACAGTTATTTATTTTAAAATTACTTCAAATTTTTAAAAGATCTCCTCAACCAGAATCTAAATCACAACCATCTATGCTACATAATATACATGTTATAGGTTCAAACATATCAGGGGACCCCTCTGGATCCCTTATCTTGCGTACATTTTATCTTTCTTAGACTATACTTTAGAGTGTGGGGGGTGGACCCCCTCTAGATCCCTTGCCTCGCGTACATTTTATCTTTCTTATACCATACTTTCGAGTGGGATATAGTGGTATGAGGGATTTGATGAAATATGTAAATTCTAAACGGTAAGGTAAGTTAATAGAGGAGATCCCTTGCCTTGCGTACATTTTATCTTTCGTAGACCATACTTAAGCGGGGAACGTGGATCCTACATTTTATCTTTCGTAGACCATACTTGAGCGGGGGACGTGGACCCCCTCTGGATCCCTTAGCCTTGGTATTTGAGAAGATTGTATTTCTCTGTAAAAGAAAAAGTTTAAGATTTATTATTGTATTAATATCTCTTACGATATATTTACATTCATAGTCAAAAATTTACCATACATTCCGGTATATCCAAATCCTCCCATGAGATTTTGTCAAAAAAATAAATGAATTCCTCCCATGAGATGAGAATTTAAATTAAATGAGTACCCTTTGTAAAAGGAAGGGACTGTTAAGATTTAACAAATTAAATTATCTTACCGTGAGAACTGTGGTCTAGTTGCCTTTTAATCTAACAAATTTCACCTAAAATCATTATATTTACTATGGCCTAAGTATCATTTTTTTTACAGTGGGGATCCCTTGTTTTTGGAGCCATTTTGGATGCAAAATGCAGCTAGTAGTGCACTAGTAGTGGCAGGATGGCATCGAATGAGCTATTCATTCGGTGGCAACTCATTTACCTCACAAGAACTGGCGAAAAGCATCCGTAAACTACATTCCATAGTTGGAAATGCAGTCACAGAAGGAAGATATATTGTCTTTGGGACTGGCTCTACCCAACTCCTCAATGCAGCTGTCCATGCCCTATCATTGGATAACTCATCCACGCCTTCAAAAGTCGTCGTTTCAATCCCTTTCTACCCGGTACTAATCTGAAATATATATGAAATTTCATTGAGTAATTTGTTTGGTAACACAAGAGGTCTTTTTTATATACGTTTTTTCTCAGGCTTATGAAGTGCAGACTGAATTCTTTGCAACTGAGGAGTATGAATTTTATGGTGATACATCATTGTGCAAGAACAATTCTGAAGACTCTATGAATGTGATTGAGTTTGTAACTTCACCTAACAATCCTGATGGAAAGTTGAAAAGAGCGGTTCTTAATGGTCCATATGCCAAGGCAATCCATGATCATGCCTATAATTGGCCGCATTTCACTGCGATTCCGTCTCCATCAGATGAAGATCTCATGATCTTTACACTTTCCAAGCTTACTGGTCATGCAGGAGTTCGATTTGGGTAACAACAAATCCTAGCTCTGTCCCGAACTAACTTCCACTATAATTTTGGTGCATCTAACCATTATTTTTTATGAAAAATAACAAATTCGTACTAATAGTTTGTAACATTGCTGCTACAATAATACCTTCAGGTGGGCTTTGATAAAAGATAAGGATGTATATGAGAGAATGTCAACATACACAAATGACAATACTTTTGGGGTCTCAAGGGACAGTCAGTTGAGAGCCTTGAAGCTAATAAAGGTGGTTCTTGAAGGAGATGGAAGATCTATATTTAAATATGCCTATGAAACCATGAGAAGCCGGTGGGAAAGCTTGAGCCAAACTGTATCACTGTCCACACGCTTCACTCTCCAAGAAATCGCACCCCGCTTCTGTACTTTCTTTCAAAATGTCAGAGGACCTTCTCCAGGTAATTCATCACTTTGCTCATATGCTGTCAAAACAAAATGCAGAACTTTTTGTTGTGGCGTTGTATCATATGCATATTATCTTACATAATATTTATTTCGCATTTGTTGCTTTAAATACGTTTCACATGTTGTACTGATTGCTAATAACTACAATTGCTGGAACAGCTTATGCATGGTTGAAATGTGAGAGGGAAGAAGATGAACTATGTTACAAAGTCCTCGAAGCTGGTGGCATAATTGGTCGTGATGGTAGTCTATTTGGTGCTAGTAGTCGATATGTGCGCCTCAGCCTCATCAAGTCTCAAGATGATTTTGAACAACTGCTACAGCATTTAAACAAATTAGTTCTCCAGGAAGCTGGTAGTACTAGGGGAGATATCTAATATTCTTTCCTAAATCATGAAAGATATCTTATAATCTCAACAGATGTTAGATGTTATTTATGTACATAAAGTGTATGAGTCTGCATAAGTGCTCATCCTATACGTGTAATTACGATTACTCATTGTTGCTTCCTATGCAACAATGTGTCTGTGTACTTGCGTATTGTCAATTCGAAGTTGACATGTATTCATAATATTGATTGATGTTGCATTCTCTCCGGAGGGACTTGAAACCTAATAGTTCATAATTTGTTTAAGAATCAGTCCATCTTCTTTACAATACTCCACATTCCACACTAGACTTCAATCGGTGATAATAAGAACCTCATTCTTCAATGACCAGATAACTCATTTCTGACTTATCATGAAATTCCGAATCATTCCAATTCACATTCTCCGTTCCCTTCAATTTCATTCATTCCGTTCTTATTTCCATCAACAATTCAAACGCATACTGCATAATTTTAAACATACATACCGCATAATATTAGTTTTATTTTATGATGAAATGTGCATTCATAATTTTCATGTCTTTCATTATCAATGCAATTCGATAGCAGAATAACTACTTTGATAATGAATAATATATACCCTAATAACTGATAACATAACCATTACTATTATAACAAAAAAAAAAAAAAAAAAAAAAAAGACAAACCAAGATTAGCTGACTATGTATTAGAGCTCGTTTGTCAACCGGTTTTAAGTGGGCTTAAAGTCATTTTCTATTTTAAGTTAAAAAATGTATGTTTATGTAATAAGTCAGAAATTGACTTAAAGCTAAAAAAATAGCTTAAAGTTAAAAGTTAAAGTTGGTAAGAGGTATTTTTTAAAATGACTTATTTTGTTTTTAGAATTTTATTTGATAAAAGTTAATATCATTATTCAAATAGACAATTTATTAAATTTATTTTTATGTTTACATTTTTAATAATTCATAAGTTATCTATAATGTAAAATTACCCAAACAATATTAATTTAAAATTTTTATATTTCACTTATCACTTTAAGCAACTTTAAGTCATAACTAATAATTTTAAGGGTTTTTCTTCTAATATGTCTCATTTTAAAATATCATTTATAATTATGTCCTATATTTATTTGTTATTATAAATATATCCCATTTTTCTATTTTGTCCTATTTTTTGTTGTAACTGTTAGTCACAGAGGCATGCCTGTATACATCTAATAACAAGCCTAATTATTTGTAATGCTTTGCATTACCTACATGACCTCTTAACTGAGGGAACCTCTAGTTGTAGAGTTTCTACTTATTGTAGTATTTGTAATTGGCATCAAATTCTACCTGTGTAACTGTAATTAAAGTCAGAGAATAATGCTTGAAAGAAGTTCCAAGGATCATGCCTCAAGCTTGAAGATCAAGACTGTCAAAATAAGCACAGTGGGAATTTGGAGAATGAATATTTGCCTAAGTACCAATTCGAGAAGTATGTTTGTTATATTCAAGTAGTCTAGCATTCGAGAAGTCAGGGATTCGATATCTCAAAAGACACTGTTCGATATCTCTGGAGGTCAACTAGTCAAAGCCTCATTCGAGAACTCAGAGATTCGACATGTCTAATACTCTATTCGAGAACTCAAGAAGTCAGCAAGTCAAAACATCATTCGAGTTCTCTAAGAGTCAACAAGTAAATGCTCTATTCGATATCTCAAGGACTAAAGAAGCTTTTCGATATCTCAGGGATTCGTTAAGTAAAATGCTCTATTCGATATCTCAAGGATTCCTGAAGAAAATACTTATTCGAGAAGTGATTCGATATGTCAGTCAACAGTATTCGAGAACTCAGAGTTATCGATTAAGCCAATTATAGTTCTCGAATCACCAACAGAGTTACTTCTCGAATACAATCTTGGAGACAAAATACTGAAGAATTGTACAAGTCAAAGACCTGCAACAAGCCAAGACGCTTTATGGACCACATACTGTAAAGCACGTTGGAAAGCCTACAAAGAAGCTTGGAGAGATAGTACAAGAGACAAAGAGCTAAAGAAGTGGATCTGAACAGAGTTCTAAGAAGTCAAATCTGTAGCCGTTTGGATGTTTACTCAAATAGGATAGACACATTAAAAAGCAAATTTGTTTGCTACCTTATTTGTTGTAAGCAAGTTGTTCACGTATTATAAGTGAACAACTCTACTTCTTTAGAAAATATCAAACAGAGTGATCTAGAGTTCTTCCAAGTAATATCTCTCTGAGAAAGAAGCTGAGAATACTAACATTTGTATTCACAGATTGTAGCAGATCTTTATCTAATACAATATTAGATTAAAGTGATATCGTGTTCTTGTGTTTATATTCCGCACTTACATAATCTGTTAAACACAAACACACACTCTGTTACACAACCAGATTCAAACCAAGTTAAAACAACCTTCACCAAAAACACTTATCGTAAGAAAAGTTTGAGAATCCATTCACCCCCCTGTATTCTCGTGTGTGTGTTCAATACTCAACAAGCGGTTTCAGAGCAAGTTGTTTATTTAAAAACAGAAAAAGATCATGAATACACCAATGACTACAGGAACAGTGAAGGTCCCTAAGTTCGACAAAGAGAATTACAACCTCAGGAAGATTAAAATGTTGTTGTTCATCAAAGCTGCTAACCCTCTATATCCTGAGATACTCAAGAATGGTCCCTTTGTTTTACAACAAGAGATTCCTGAAAAGACTGTTGGAACTATAACCATTCCAAGATCTTATGTGGCTAAAGAACCATCCAAATGGACAGAGACAGAAAAGGAGATGGTTGCTCTCGATAGTCATCTCATGTTGTTAATCATAGATTCTATGGAACTGTCAATATTTGTTAACATAGCCTCTTGAAAAACAGCAAAGGAGATGTGGGATCATATTGAGGTGTTATGTGAAGGAACAGAGGAGTTTAGAGAAAACAAGAAACAGATACTGTTCACATAGTATGAAGCTTTCATGGCTCAGACCAAGGAAAGCATCACTGACATGTTTGAAAGGTTTCACAAGCTGGTGACTGAGCTACGGATGAATGGGAAGGTATACAACACAATGAGCTGAACATGAAGTTTCTACTGTCTTCACCAAACCATCTAGAGCAAAGGGTCATTTCTCTAAGAGAAAGAGATTTGAACAAAGTCACATATGATGTGCTCTATGGGGTTTTAAAAACTCATGAGCTTGAGTTGCTTCAGAAGAGGGCTATCCAAGCCAACCAAGGCAGAATGGTAAACACATCATGTGCCTTGATTTTCAACAAATCTGTTCAAGACCTAGAAGCATCTACAAGTCTGCTGAGGATAGAAGAGATAGTAGATGATGAAGAAAATGAAGGTGAAGTGACTGAACCTGTTGAGGAGAAGGAAGAAGAAGAGTTCTATACTCTTGAAGAGCTGGATGGCATGGAAAACACTTCATATGCTTTCATGGCCAGAAAGTTTCAAAACATCATATTCAAGAGGAACCAACCCTTCAAACCTAGACCTCAAAACCGTTCATTCAACAAGAGCAAGGCACCTGTGAAAACAAACAAAAATAAATTCAAAACCAGTCATGTGGATAGGTCATCTGTAAGGTGTTATAGATGCAATGACCTAGGGCATTTTGCCAGTGAATGCAAGAAGCCTAAAAAGAAGGATAAGGAGTTTCTAGAGCTTGAAGCCAAGTATGAGGCCCTTCTGAAAAAGCAAACACAAGGTAAGGCCTACATAGCTGAAGGGAAGTGTTGGGATGACTCTGATAGTGATGGTAAGGAGCAAGAATTCTGCAACTATGCCTTGATGGATGATTCCAAGGATGAACAATCTCCATCTGACTCTCAGGTACCATCCCTCACTACCATAGATATGTCTGTTTCTGAGTATAAATGCATGGTTGAACAACTATCTATTGAAATGTTTAATATTCATACTAGTATGACTGCTGCTAATGAAGAGATTGCCAAACTGTCTGCTAAGAATGAATTGTTAAATAAGAAAAATGAGGAACTTGAGCTAACTGTTATGCAAGTAGATAACCTTAAGAAAGAAGTTGAATATTTGCAGAATAAGGTTTTATGTGCTAGTCAGGTTGAGAAGGCTCTTAGGGATGAACTAGCTGAGAATGAATTCAAACTGAAAACCTTTAAGAACTCCTCTAGTCTACTGTAGTCCTACCATGAGAAAAAACAAGCTAAACCCAAGGCTGCCATTGGACTTGACTATGGCACTCTTAAAAAGAGGAAAGGCTATGTTGTCATTAAAGATGATATAGTTGTTCAGGATGAAGTGCCTCACATTTTGAAAAAGACCGAGTCTCCAATTTTTAAAGAACCAATATTTGAAATTGATGAGGATGCCTTACTCATTAAGCAAATGTTGAATGATGAGGATGAGGCACAGTCTAGTGAACAACCAGCATCCTCTAAGAGTGAGAGTGTCAAGGCAAAAGCCAAGAAGTTAGTAGGAGGTAGACCTAGACCTGAGAAGTTTGTAAAGTTTGTTTCAGCTGGGAAAAATGAATCTAAGAAGAAAGTGGCTAATAAGAAACAAAACAGAAATGGCAAGCTAGGGATAAAAAAGAATAATAATTATGCTTATGTGCCAAATGCTCCTAGGAAAGTTTGTCAAAACTGTTTTAGCACTAATCACTTAACTCATGCATGCAAGAAACCAACTGGTAGTGTAGCTAATCCTTTCTATGATTGTTCTGTGCCTTTAAGACATAGAGTTTCACCTTTCTGTGATAAACTTGACTGTATGCCATGCAACATGAATGTTATGACTAGCTGTTTTAATTTAAGAAGACAATTCATGGATGGTTGCATTAGTCACAACATTCACACACACTACACAAGGCCAGAGTCTTCAAGTCCTCCTCGAGTTAGGAAGGTACCTCTGTCACCTAAGTCTAAGAATTTAGATTCTAAGACTTCTAATAGTGACAAGAAGACTAGTCCTAAGAAAGTTGATAAGCATGTTGTTCTTGATAAATCTGTTTCTAAGACAAGTGGACCCAAACTTGTTTGGGTACCAAAGAAGAAGTAATACCTTTGTGTTTGCAAGGCAAAGAAAATGAAAAGAAGGTCATGTGGATTTTGGACAGTGGATGCTCAAATCACATGACTGGTGATATGGCCCAATTATCACAATATGAAGAGAAGGTTGGCCCAATGGTTGCTTTTGGAGATGATAACATGGGTAACACATTGGGATATGGCAAGTTAAAAGTTGGTAATGTCATCATTGAAGATGTAGCACTAGTCAAGGGTCTCAAGCATAATCTGCTAAGTGTTGGTCAGTTTACTGATAGAGGATTCAAGGTAAATTTTGACAAAGATGAATGTTTGATAACCCATAAGAAGACTGGTGATTTTGCTCTATCTGGAGTAAGAAAAGGAAGCCTGTTTGTAGCCAATATGGACTCTGTAAACAAGGACAAAGTTTGTTCCTTCTACTCAAAAGCATCAAATGAAGATTGTTGGCTATGACACAAGAAGTTATCACACCTGAACTTCAAGGCCAGTAATTCTCTAGTCAAAAGAGAGTTAGTGAGAGGAATGCCCACACTTGAATTCTGTCAAGAAGGAGTGTGTGAGGCTTGTCAAAAAGGAAAGATGAAAAGGTCAAGCCACAAGTCAAAGACAGTGACATCAATCACCAAGCCCCTACAATTAATTCATATGGATTTGTTTGGGCCTGTCAATATTATGTCACTCTCAAGAAAGAAGTATGCCCTAGTGATGGTTGATGACTACACAAGGTATACATGGGTGGAATTTCTAGAATCAAAGGATGAGGCTCCACAAGTAATCATTGAGCACATAAAGAAAGTTGACAAGGAAGGAAAAGCCAACAATGCAAGTGTGATTGCATTGAGAAGTGATAATGGAACAGAGTTCAGAAATGCCTTACTTGAAGCATTTTGCTAAGAGAATGGCATTTCTCAACAGTTCTCAGCTCCAAGGACTCCACAACAGAATGGAGTAGTTGAGAGAAAGAACAGAACTCTAATTGAGGCTGCTAGAACAATGTTGCTTGATGCAAAGATGCCTACATATTTTTGAGCTGAGGTTGTGAGCACTGCATGCTACATCCAGAACAGAACCCTCATCAACAAAAACACTGGAAAGACACCTTACAATTTGATGACTGGAAAGAAGCCTACTCTAAAGTATGTTCATACTTTTGGAAGTAAATGCTTTGTGTTGAAAGACAATTCAGAATATGTTGGGAAGTTTGATGCAAAGGCATTTGAAGGAATTTTTCTTGGCTATTCTATGGAGAGAATTGCATACAAGGTTTATGTCATCAGTCAAAAGAAAGTTATGGAAAGCACGGATGTGACATTTAATGACAGCAAACTACCTGGATTAGAAGAAGCCAATGATGAAGATAGAGATCCATTAAAGTTTGATAATCTAGATGATTCTGATGAAGAGATTGACACTGAAGTTGAAACTCTAGTTCAACAAAATCAAGTGAATGATAAAGCAAGAGAAGAATCTAATCCAACCAACAGTGAAGATACTAGAATCCAAGACACACCTGTGAATAGTAGCAACTTCACAGGGGGAGGAAATGAAAATGATCATGTCTTGAATAATGAAGCAACATCAAGGTTGAGAAATCAAACTGTGCACTCAAGGAAATGGGATAGGTCACACACTGCAGAGCAAATTATTGGAGATCCAAATGCAGGAGTGAGAACTAGGAGAGCAACTCAAAATGAGTGTCTCTATGGTTGCTTTCTATCTCAGATTGAGCCTAAGAAATTTGATGATGCACTGTTGGATCCAGATTGGATTGTTGCTATGCAAGAGAAGCTGAATCAATTTGAAAGAAACAAAGTATGGGAACTTGTGCCTGCACCAAAGAACAGAACCATTGTTGGAACAAAATGGGTTCTGAAGAATAAGATGGACGAAGATGGTGTAATAGTGAGAAATAAAGCAAGGTTGGTTGCAAAAGGATACTCTCAACAGGAAGGCATTGACTATGATGAGACATTTGCTCCTGTGGCTAGATTGGAAGCCATCAGAATCTTCTTGGCATTTGCTGCTCATTCAAATTTTAAAGTCTATCAAATGGATGTCAAGAGTGCATTTCTGAATGGGGAGTTGGAAGAAGAAGTTTATGTGCAACAACCACCTGGCTTTGAGGATCCACATTTTCCAGAATTTGTCTACAAAGTGCTTAAGGCATTGTATGGACTTAAGCAGGCTCCAGGGCATGGTATGACACTTTATCACAGTTTCTTCTTGAAAATCAATTCACTAGAGGCACATTGGACAAGACACTGTTTTACAAGAAGCATGGTAATGATATTATCCTAGTTCAGATCTATGTGGATGATATCATATTTGGCTCTACAAATGAGAAGCTGTGTGATAAATTCTCTAAGTTCATGCAAAGCAGATATGAGATGAGTATGATGGGAGAGTTAACATTCTTTCTTGGACTGCAAGTTAGTCAAAGGAAGGATGGTATCTTCATCAGTCAAACCAAGTACATCAAGGATTTATTAAAGAAGTTTAACTTAGAAGACTGCTCACCTGCAAAGACACCCATGGCCACTGCCACCAAATTGGATGAAGATGTCAAAGGCAAGAGAGTAGATATCTCAGTCTACAGAGGCATGGTTGGTTCTCTACTCTATCTCACTGCAAGTAGGCCAGACATTATGTTTGCTACATGTCTGTGTGCAAGGTTTCAATCAAATCCAAAAGAGTCACATTTGATTGCTATAAAAAGGATCTTTAGATATCTGAAGGGCACTCCAAACTTGGGTTTATGGTATCCTAAGGACACAGGGTTCAATCTGGTTGGTTATTCTGATGCTGATTATGCTGGATGCAGAGTGGATAGCAAAAGCACCTCAGGTAGCTGCCAGTTTCTTGGACAAAGGTTAATCTCTTGGTATAGCAAGAAACAACAATCTGTGTCAACTTCCAGAGTTGAGGCTGAATACATAGCTGCTGGAAGTTGTTGTGCTCATTAGAAATCAGCTTAGAGATTATGGACTTGTGTTGGAAAGAATTCCAATCATGTGTGACAACACAAGTGCAATCTCTATAGTTGCCAATCCTGTAAACCATTCTAGGACAAAGCACATTGACATCAGATATCATTTCATTAGGGAGCATGCAAATAATGGAACCATTGAGTTGCATTATGTTCCAATAGACAAACAATTAGCTGATATATTCACTAAGCCATTGGATGAAGCCACCTTCACAAGGTTGGTTAGTGAGATTGGAATGCTGAATTCTTCAAAATCCGGCTAAGTGAAAATATCAACTAGATTGTTGCAGCAGTAAACACTTACTTTATCTAAATTCTCAATATTTTTGAAGTAAGTGCTGGCTGAAATATGATTTATAAATATTTCAAATCTGTTGCATATGTTGAAAATCATATTCGTATTAGCTTGAAATTTCTATGAAAATTTAAGACTATCACTATTTAATTTGTTAGAATATTCTTCATTTGAATAATTCTGGTAAATTTTGAAAAGATAGTGATAATTAACTTTTATGAGTGGAAAGTGTAGCTCGATAAGTCAGACTTCTCGAATGACTTTCATGTCTATGGTCGACTTCTCTAACAAGTCTATTTGGAACACTCTTGAGTTCTCGAATAGTGCATTTTGGAGAAATCGAACAGAGACTTGCTTGACTTCTCGAATAGGACATTTGAGTTCTCTAATGACTGAGTTCTCGAATAGGACATTTGAGTTCTCTAATGACTGAGTTCTCGAATAGAACATTTGAGTTCTCTAATGACTGAGTTCTCGAATAGAACATTTGAGTTGTCGAATCATTTGAAAAGGCTGAATTCTCGCTGAATCTTAACCGTTTTTGGATTTTTATCCAGAATTTTTAAATCACTCATAAAAACATATTTTATTTAATTTGGAATTATTTCTAAGTTAGATAATAGCCAACTGTGAGTTACAAACTGCTTGAGATATCGATTAAGCCTTTCTTGACTTATCGAATAGTTGATTTCTACTTCTCGAATGACTGACTTGTCGATACAAAACACATATCTAATCGACAATTCAAGTACGTCATACTTATACAGCTTTACATCTATTCGTTTCATTTCATTCGATTTCTCAAGCATCTAAAGTTCTAAAACCTCTGAAAACCCTAACTTCAAAAGCTAAATTTCTTCTTCAACTTTCATTCTCTTCTCTCATCTCTTTGTGTAACAATGGCAAATACCCAGCTCACAATTCCTACCCACACCAACTTCATTGCTATTACTAGTGATGTCGAAGCACCTAATGCTAATTTTAAGTGCTTTGTTCGTTGGATGTCTGAGTCCTACATCAAGGATGCACTTTCAACCAACCCAACACTGTATATAGATTTGCTAGAACAATTATGGAGGACTGCTACTATGGAGGTCATTGCTCTTGAGAATGCTATAACCTCATACGTAGTCTACTACAAGATTCAGGACAAGGAGATCACCATCACTACTGCAGACATGAATCAAGCACTGGGGCTACAACAAGGAGTGTATGCCCCACTAGCCACTAATGCTGAATTGGAGGACTTCTTTGATTTTATCAACTACTCAGATAAAATCAAACTTGGAAATTTGAATAGGAAGTTCTTGAGAAAAGAATGGAGCTATGTCTTTGCCACTCTTCTCCAAGTCTTCACAGCAAGGAAGTCTAGCTTTGACCAAATCAGCACACCTGTTCAACAAATAGGCTATGCCTTGGCATATGGGAAAAGGATTGATGTTGGACTAATCATAATGCAGGAGCTGTATGGGAGACTTAGTAAGAACTCAACCAAGAGAGGTAATGAAATCTTCTTCCCTCGTTTTATTCAATCTGCTCTTAATTTTGTAGATAATAAACTGATTGAATTGCCTGGGATGAATAGAAATATAATAGGCTATCCGAAATCCATGACCAAACTCATTTTTGGTAGCTTGGAGACTAGGAATGATGTGGATGTAAGACTTAAAATAACTCCCCATATGGAGAATTTATTTAGGACTTACCCCCACAACATGCCAATATTTGCCTCTAAATCTGAGTTAGCAAGGCCTAAACAAGTAGAACAAGATGCTAACCCAGGGCCTGCTAACCATCCCCATCAGACAAACACTCTACCAAACACAGAGCCACCTACATCATCCTCTCAACAGGGTGGTGTTAGTAAAAAGGAGAAGAAGAGAAAACAGGTTGCTTCTGAACATCTAAAAATCTTAACTGAAGCAGCCTTGGTTATGGAACTAGGTTTAGAAAGTGAGGCACCTGAGTCACCTTTACACCGACCAAAGAAGAAGAAAGTTAAGCAAACCACCTCTTCAGTCACACAAATGGCTGAAGTTGTAAAATCAGGGGCAAACAGCTCACTAGATGTACCCTCTCAACAGGGTGCATCTATAGAATCAAGCATCCTCCCTAATGCACAATCCTGTAATGAGTCAGCTCATGGGAGTGATAAGGCTGGCACAACACAGAGTGGAGAACACATCAATACTGAAACTCCCTCTATTTCTCAGGGGGAGTTGCCAAAATCCATTCTAAAAGACACTGCTCATCCAGAATCTAACACTAAAATTTCTTTGGAGCCTGCAACTCAAGCAATTGAGGAGCAAGGCATTGATCACCAAGAATTTTCTTCTCTTGGTGAGCCAATGGACTAAAGTGACTTAGTGCATAACTGGCGCCGCTGCCGGGGATCATCGGTGTTTTATTTTTAGTTTATGTGCTTGATCAGTGGTCGTTAGAGTTCATTGACTCGGATTATTTCTTACATAGTTGTTTAGTTCTATGTTTTTCAGGTAGCAATGGGAGAACCCACAGCAGCGAAAGCATTAATGTATTACTCTCAACCAAAGATCAATGACATCCAATCTAGCATTGTCCGGCCAGCTATTACAGCTAACACTTTCGAAATCAAGCCTAGAGTAATTCAGATGGTGCAGAATTCGGTTCAGTTTGGGGGTGCTCCGATTGAAGATCCTAATATGCACATTCAGGACTTTATCGAGATCTGGGACACCTTCAAGATCAATTGTGTGTCCGAGGATGCTGTGAAATTGAGACTTTTCCCATTTTCTCTACGGGATAAAGCTAAGGGCTGGTTACACTCTTTACCAGCAGGTTCTATTTTGACATGGGAGGATCTTGCTCAAAGATTTCTCACTAAATTTTTTCCCATGGCAAAGACCGCAACAATCAGGAATGCTATAACTCAGTTTCCACAACAGTCTGGAGAATCTTTGTGCGAGGCTTTTGAGCGATATAAGGAGATGCTAAGGAAGTGTGTACATCATGGGATGCCTGATTGGATGGTGATTAACTGCTTTTATAATGGCTTGGGTGCCCAGTCAAGACCCATGCTAGATGCAGCATCAGGTGGAGCTCTATGGGCTAAGAGCTATGAAGAAGCTTATGAGTTGATTGAGATGATGGCTGCGAATGAATACCAGAATTCAATTCAGAGATTATCACAAGACAAAATAGCAGGAATTCTGGAAGTTAATACAGTCAAAGCTCTAGTAGCTCAGCTAGAGGCACTTAATAAGAAATTGGATTCTATGTCAAAGCATGGTGTGCCTCAAGTTGCTAGTGTTTGTGAGCTATGTGCGGGCGCACATGAGACGACTAAATGTGCCATATCTATTGAATTGGCGCAGCTTGTGAGCAATTTTCAGCGATCGCAGCAGCTAGCTCCCAACATCTATCATCCTAATTTTAGCTGGAACAACGATCAAGGTTATCAGCAGCAGTATGCTCCAAGGCAACAATTCCAACCTTTGAGATTTCAGCAACAGTCTCATGAGAATGCTGGTCAATCTTCGAATGAAAAATCTGAAGTGGATGAATTGAGGTTGATGGTGAAAAGTCAGGCGGTATCTCTCAAGACATTGGAGAATCAGTTTGGACAAATTGCAAGTGCCTTACTCAACATGCCGCAGGGAGTTCTTCCTAGTGCCACAGAGGTAAATCCAGGAAAACAAGATGGCATGGAGCAGGTTAATGCCATAACACTCAGACCTGGAAAAGTCACGAACGATTAGAATTCAGCAATTGAGGATGAAGAAGGAATTCATGATCAGAATCCTACAGAAAAAGAAGAAAATTCTGTTTTTTCAGAATCTGTGGTGGATAGTGATGAGGAGGAAGAGTGTGAGTCACTAGGCTTGGCTGATCTTTGGGATTCTAAGGTGCTGGTTGATGAGGTGGTTTCATGGTCAAATCTTAAGGATAGTGCAATTGAGTCTTTTCTTGAAGAAGATGTTTTGTTAGAGTATGAGAGCTATAAAGAACTTCATGAGTTGTATAGGAATTTTACTTCTGATGAGATGTTAGAGGAATTGAATGCTATTTATTCTAAGCATGAAATTTAACTTGAGGAGAGTTCTTTTGATCCTAAGTCTGTTGATAAGACTTCTGTTGGTGAACCACCCACTTCCATTCCTAATCCGTCCATTACCACTCTTGATCAGTCTTTGGTAGTTAATAATGAAACTCATCATGTTGAAGAAGTTTCCAAACTCGAGCTTAAACCACCAGATCACTTGAGGATGTATATTTGGGTCAATCATCTACTTTGCCTATTATTATTGTTGCTAACTTGTCAGGTAGTGAAGAGAACATTGTTGCTGACACCTTTGAAGAGCAAAGAAGGCGAAAACTTGTCATCGAGGATGTATCCCCAGAAAAGATAATTAAATGGCCATATATAGATACGGTGTAGAAATTTTCAAGAGAAAAAGCCATTGCCATGTCTAGCTAAAGACTTTAAACAAAGGCGCTTCGTGGGAGGCAACACATGTGTTTCGATGATTAGGTATGTGTTCGCTATTTTCTCTACGCAAGTATACGCAGTCCAAAAGCAATATAGGGAAATAAGGATCGTTCCCACGAAGACTTGGTGTATTTAAGTAAATATGTTTATTCAACAACGTTCGGTTAATTATAGAAGCCTGAACAACGAAATGGTTGGTTTGTTCAAATCACAATTAATTAATGAAATAACGACTAAAAATAATATGATAAAGATTATATATATGAGATAAACATGGGATTCTAATATTCATTATTTATTTCATTTAGAATTGATGCCTTAATTTAAAGTGATTCTGATAATTATGAAAGCTAGTCGGGAACACGAAACTAATATAAGCGCCTTTCAGCCTTAACTTATATCAAACCATACAAACATCCACTTAAAAAGAGTTGCGTGGACACCATTTATGTCTAGACCCTATATGTCTATAAGATTTGAAAACATAACTGGTTTACGAATAAATTCCTTATTTTTGGCTACACAGGGCGATGTGATCCAAAACCCTACCACTAATCGTAATTATATATGAAAATTACGAACCTGTGCTAACATGGCAAATTCTAAATTCTCAAATCCACTTTCGCATTCATTAAGAATTAATAATTTAGATGATAGCTACGCATCTAATAAATTAAGCACAACCACGTTAGGCAATCGGAAATTTTTATCATAACACAATTTATTAAGGCATCGAATTACTAAATTACGTAAATAAATCCATTAGAATCCCATTACGGCGATTAGTTCATAATTAAACGAATCGTCATCATGGGATTAATTGAAATCATAATAATAATAATAATAATAATAATAATAATAATAATAATAATAATAATAATAATAACAATAATAATAATAATAATACTAATACTAATAACAACAATAATAAAACTAAATTAAAAATTACGATAAATTAAATATGAAAATTATAAGAGTTTAGAAACTAAAACCGAAATAATTTCCACTTGCAAGAAACGAGCACTCCGATAATTCCCTGTAAAATAAGAAATTAGAAAATAAAACCGAAATAGCTTCCACCGAAAGAGAAGAGCACTCCAAATAATTCCCGTAATTTCTTCAACCAAAATAACACTTATACTAAAATTTGCCAAAAATTAAATTGTTTAAAATAAAAATAAAATTACAAGAAGCTAGAGAATAAAACTGAAATTTTAGAAACTACAAGAGAGAATTCAGCTCTCCAATTTTTTTGTGTACAAAACCGAATGAAAACACTCATATTTATAGGAGAAAACAGCAGGCCTTGAGCAATAAAAATAAATCAGCCGGCCATAGCACTAGCCGAAAGCAAGATGCACCAATAAAACAAATATCTGGAAAGCAGCCGCCTATGACCTGCTAACATTTTTATTTTTACAACAATGAAACAGGTGAGTAAAGGCCAGATGCAGGACTAGCGCGTGCAAGCCACGCGCGGCCTTTTTCTTTAATAACACGGGCGCGTGTATGTCACCATGGCTCAGGCGCGTGAACAGAATAATAAACACTGGCCGACAGCTTTTGTTTGCAATTTGACACCATTCCTTTATTAGTTATTAATGCCGACACAGCACTAGTATTACTTTAGTTTTGTTTTCTCATCACATGCATTGACTTTGATTCCCACCTGCACAATTCGTTTCCCTTTTTTTTTTGTTTTTCTTTTTTCTTTTTTCTTTTTTCTTTTTCTAACTTATAATTTTTAATTAACAAATATTTAAATTAATTCAGAAATTATAAAAATAAATATCTAATATTATTAGATATTTATAATTATAATTTTCTAATTAAATAAAATATTTATTAATATAAATGAATCATTAGGTTCTGAGCTGCGGTTAATTGAGGATCTGAAACCGGACTCCTTTTCCTTAACGAAAAATATATCAATTCCAATCGGGCTTTTCTCTTTAAGAATATATCACTTTCCATCTTTTTGTGATAATTCTATTTTCTCATTGCTCGCCCAGGTGCGAATTACGGCCTCTTGAGGATCTAAAACTGGATTCCTTTTGCGAAACGAAAAATATATCAATTCCAACCGGGGTTCCAGATTTAAGAATATATCATTCAGGATTCCTTTATGATAATTCTTTTTCCTCGTAACCAGTCCACTTGATAAAATTTAGACAGAAATCCACTGTTTTTAGCCTTTTATCGCCTTGATACCTAAAGTTCCGAGTTCTGCACAACAAATCCTGAAACACAACAAAAATGAATTAAAAGACACAACATACTTAAGGACAAACCACCAATCTAGGCCAAAATAGCGCATAATAAGTGGATATAAAATCCACTTATCACACCCCCAAACTTAAACTGATGCTTGTCCTCAAGCGAAAACAGACTCGACTACCTCTAAATGCATGAATGCAAACGATGCAAGGATCCCATAGGCAAGGCAAAAACCAATTTAGCAGAGTGTCTCAAAGAATGTGATAACTCCAAATAGAGATCGACTAAATATCAGCATATTAACATTTACAAGTACAGAAACGTTCGTGTATGCAATACTCATCAGAATTACTCTTAGCACTAGATCAAAACCATACATATTCTTCGTCAAAATAATCACAAGTTTATAAATAGAATGGACGCTAGACACTTCATAACCTAGAAACACCTCCATCATCATTTGAGTTAGACAGGAATTCATGCTTTATTAACAACTATGACGCATAATACTATACACAACACACATGCTTATTTGACCGTGCAATGAATGAGACCCCAAAAGGCTTATACAATAATACCCATGTAGCGAGCGTTAGGTCAGTGGATCCCAGACTATAAAAACCTTAGGTCACTAGGCTTGAGTCCCCTAGAACTTAATTGCTCGAGTATTAAAGAGCTCAACCTGGCCAACTCTGCATAAAACACTCTTTTTTTTGTTTTCTTATCTTTTCCCATTTTTTTTATATCATTTTTTTTTATATATGCAATCTGGAATGAGAATTCTCAATTCCAACCCTAGACTACTCATATAAATATGAGCTGGCTACTAGCCAATTGACACCTATCCATTATTAACAAATACACACAAACTAGCATGAACCCTGGTTTCCCCCAAACTTATATTTAGTGATTCTACACTATCAAGGGAATAAAGAAAATTCCAAATATAATAAGGTGATTAAATTTCAACAACCAAACAAGCATGACCTTAACCTAGCCCAAAAGTAACCGATGAGTTGTGTAAGATTGTGTTTCTGCAATATGCACGTCAATTCATAAGTATTTAATTCAGCCCTCTATCCATCATTATCACACTCAAATTCATCATTGACTACTAAACGGAATCGCCAAGCGCTACGGGATCAAGGAAAATATGATATGCAACTAATCATGAATATGCAAATTTTTTTTTATTTTTTTATTTTTTATTTTTTAT